>JAJQKJ010002949.1:0-390000 GCA_029574335.1 Rana kukunoris | reverse complement strand
ACGCAAACACTGTGTACACAGCGAACCCACAGCAGTGTGCCTGTTTACCAATTTGGAAGCCTATTGGAGCCTGTGGCCTCTATCAGGATGCCTATTGGAGTCGGCAGCTCTAATCGGCCACTTCCAAAACACCCCCGCCACTGTAATTGACAGTAAATAACAGATGCTTGACAATGGGCCGGACACCTGAATAGGGGGCGGCAGCGGCGACAATAGTTAGATGCATGAATCTATCTATTGGTGAGTGACGGGTGCAGGAGAGAGGGGGCGCTCCTGTGCCCTCTATGGACGCACCGCCACTGTGTTGTAATAGTCTGAACAGCAAGCAAGGGTCCTTTCCTGCAGCATGCTGGCAGGTGACAGTCTTTTCTACTCGAGTTGTAGCCTTCTTTAATAAAAATAACTAATACTTTGAATAATTGAGTTTTCATGTACCTGGAATGTATTTGCTCTTTAACCACTTAAGGACCGCCTAGAGTTGATTATACGTCAGCAGAATGTCACGGCTGGGCACATACCTGTACGTTGCCTTAAGAGCCCAGCCGTGGGTCGCATAGTGCTACGGGTCCTAAGCGCCGTAACTGCGGAACGAATCGCCGCTGGAGTCCCCCGATCGGTCACAGGAGCTGAAGAACGGGGAGAGGTGAGTGTAAACACAGCTTCCCCGTTCTTCACAGTGGCAATGACATTGATCGTCTGTTCCTTGATATAGGGAAAGACTATCAATGACGTCGCACGTCCAGCCCCGCCCCCTACAGTTGGACACACATGAGGTCACACTTAACCCCTACAGTGCCCCCTAGTGGTTAACTGCTAATTTGCAATTGTAATTTTCACAGTAATCCGTGCATTTTTATAGCACTTTTCACTGAAAATTACTGATCCCAAAAAGTTATAATTGTCAAGTGTCCCCCATAATGTCGCAGTCACAAAAAAATCGCTGATCGCCGCCATTAGTAGTAAAAAAAAAAAAAAAAAAAATATTAATAAAAATGCCATAAAACTATCACCTATTTTGTAAACGCTATCAATTTTGCGCAAACCAATCGATAAACACTTTTTTTAAATTTATTTTTTATACCAAAAATAGGTAGAAGAATACATATCGGCCTAAACTGAGGAAAAAAGTTTATTTGATATAAATGGATCTCTATCTATCTATATCTGTCCTATCTATCTATCTATATCTGTCTTTATCTATCTATCTTTATCTATCTATCTATATCTGTCTTTATCTATCTATATCTGTCTCTATCTATCTATCTATATCTGTATCTGTCTCTATCTATCTGTATCTGTCTCTGTCTCTATCTATCTATCTATCTATCTGTATCTGTATCTGTATCTGTATCTGTCTCTATCTATCTATATCTCTATCTATCTATCTATCTATATCTCTATCTATCTATATCTCTATCTATCTATCTATCTATCTATCTATATCTGTATCTGTCTCTATCTATCTATATCTGTATCTGTCTCTATCTATCTATATCTATATCTGTCTCTATCTATCTATATCTATATCTGTCTCTATCTATATCTGTCTCTATCTATATCTATATCTGTCTCTATCTATATCTATATCTATATCTATATCTGTCTCTATCTATATCTATATCTATATCTGTCTCTATCTATATCTATATCTATATCTGTCTCTATCTATATCTATATCTATATCTGTCTCTATCTATATCTATATCTATATCTGTCTCTATCTATATCTATATCTATATCTGTCTCTATCTATATCTATATCTATATCTATATCTGTCTCTATCTATATCTATATCTATATCTATATCTGTCTCTATCTATATCTATATCTATATCTGTCTCTATCTATATCTATATCTATATCTGTCTCTATCTATCTATATCTATATCTGTCTCTATCTATCTATATCTATATCTGTCTCTATCTATCTATATCTATATCTATATCTGTCTCTATCTATATCTATATCTATATCTGTCTCTATCTATCTATATCTATCTCTATCTATCTATATCTATATCTATATCTGTCTCTATCTATATCTATATCTATATCTGTCTCTATCTATCTATATCTATCTCTATCTATCTATATCTATATCTGTCTCTATCTATCTATATCTATATCTATATCTATATCTGTCTCTATCTATATCTATATCTGTCTCTATCTATATCTATATCTATATCTATCTATATCTATATCTATATCTATATCTATATCTGTCTCTATCTATCTATATCTATATCTGTCTCTATCTATCTATCTATATCTATATCTGTCTCTATCTATCTATATCTATATCTGTCTCTATCTATCTATATCTATATCTGTCTCTATCTATCTATCTATCTATCTATATCTGTCTCTATCTATCTATATCTATATCTGTCTCTATCTATCTATATCTATATCTGTCTCTATCTATCTATATCTATATCTGTCTCTATCTATCTATATCTATATCTGTCTCTATCTATCTATATCTATATCTGTCTCTATCTATCTATATCTATATCTGTCTCTATCTATCTATATCTATATCTGTCTCTATCTATCTATATCTATATCTGTCTCTATCTATCTATATCTATATCTGTCTCTATCTATCTATATCTATATCTGTCTCTATCTATCTATATCTATATCTGTCTCTATCTATCTATATCTATATCTGTCTCTATCTATCTATATCTATATCTGTCTCTATCTATCTATATCTATATCTGTCTCTATCTATCTATATCTATATCTGTCTCTATCTATCTATATCTGTCTCTATCTATATCTATATCTGTCTCTATCTATCTATATCTATATCTGTCTCTATCTATCTATATCTATATCTGTCTCTATCTATCTATCTATATCTGTCTCTATCTATCTATATCTATATCTATCTATCTATATCTGTCTCTATCTATATCTATATCTATATCTGTCTCTATCTATCTATATCTATATCTGTCTCTATCTATATCTGTCTCTATCTATATCTATATCTGTCTCTATCTATATCTATATCTATATCTATATCTGTCTCTATCTATATCTATATCTGTCTCTATCTATATCTATATCTGTCTATATCTATATCTATATCTGTCTCTATCTATATCTATATCTATATCTATATCTGTCTCTATCTATATCTATATCTATATCTATATCTGTCTCTATCTATATCTATATCTATATCTGTCTCTATCTATATCTATATCTGTCTCTATCTATCTATATCTATATCTGTCTCTATCTATCTATATCTATATCTGTCTCTATCTATATCTGTCTCTATCTATATCTATATCTATCTATATCTGTCTCTATCTATATCTATATCTGTCTCTATCTATATCTATATCTATATCTGTCTCTATCTATATCTATATCTATATCTGTCTCTATCTATATCTGTCTCTGTCTCTATCTATCTATATCTGTCTCTGTCTCTATCTATCTATATCTGTCTCTGTCTCTATCTATCTATATCTGTCTCTGTCTCTATCTATCTATATCTGTCTCTGTCTCTATCTATCTATATCTGTCTCTGTCTCTATCTATCTATATCTGTCTCTGTCTCTATCTATCTATATCTGTCTCTGTCTCTATCTATCTATATCTGTCTCTGTCTCTATCTATCTATATCTATCTCTGTCTCTATCTATCTATATCTATCTCTGTCTCTATCTATCTATATCTATCTCTGTCTCTATCTATCTATATCTATCTCTGTCTCTATCTATCTATATCTATCTCTGTCTCTATCTATCTATATCTATCTCTGTCTCTATCTATCTATATCTATCTCTGTCTCTATCTATCTATATCTATCTCTGTCTCTATCTATCTATATCTATCTCTGTCTCTATCTATCTATCTATATCTATCTCTGTCTCTATCTATCTATCTATATCTATCTCTGTCTCTATCTATCTATCTATATCTATCTCTGTCTCTATCTATCTATCTATATCTATCTCTGTCTCTATCTATCTATCTATATCTATCTCTGTCTCTATCTATCTATCTATATCTATCTCTGTCTCTATCTATCTATCTATATCTATCTCTGTCTCTATCTATCTATCTATATCTATCTCTGTCTCTATCTATCTATCTATATCTATCTCTGTCTCTATCTATCTATCTATATCTATCTCTGTCTCTATCTATCTATCTCTATCTATCTATCTATATCTATCTCTGTCTATCTATCTATCTATATCTATCTCTGTCTCTATCTATCTATCTATCTCTGTCTCTATCTATCTATATCTATCTCTGTCTCTATCTATCTATCTATATCTATCTCTGTCTCTATCTATCTATCTATATCTATCTCTGTCTCTATCTATCTATCTATATCTATCTCTGTCTCTATCTATCTATCTATATCTATCTATCTATCTATCTATCTCTGTCTCTATCTATCTATCTATATCTATCTCTGTCTCTATCTATCTATCTATATCTATCTCTGTCTCTATCTATCTATCTATATCTATCTCTGTCTCTATCTATCTATCTATATCTATCTCTGTCTCTATCTATCTATCTATATCTATCTCTGTCTCTATCTATCTATCTATATCTATCTCTGTCTCTATCTATCTATCTATATCTATCTCTGTCTCTATCTATCTATCTATATCTATCTCTGTCTCTATCTATCTATATCTATCTATATCTATCTCTATCTATCTATATCTATCTATATCTATCTCTGTCTCTATCTATCTATATCTATCTCTGTCTCTATCTATCTATATCTATCTCTGTCTCTATCTATCTATATCTATCTCTGTCTCTATCTATCTATATCTATCTCTGTCTCTATCTATCTATATCTATCTCTGTCTCTATCTATCTATATCTATCTCTGTCTCTATCTATCTATATCTATCTCTGTCTCTATCTATCTATATCTATCTCTGTCTCTATCTATCTATATCTATCTCTGTCTCTATCTATCTATATCTATCTCTGTCTCTATCTATCTATATCTATCTCTATCTAAAAAGATTGAATTTTTTTCAAAATAGTCGCTCTATTTTCGTTTATAGCGCAAAAAATAAAAACCGCAGGAGGTGATCAAATACCACCAAAACAAAGTTCTATTTGTGGGCAAAAGGACGCCAATTTTGTTTGGGAGCCACGTCGCACAACTGTGCAATTGTCAGTTAAATCGACGCAGTGCCGAATCACAAAAACTGCCCAGGTCCTTTACCTGCATAATGGTCTGGGTCTTAAGTGGTTAACTGGCACAATGCTACTTAGAACTGCTGTTGGGGACTCTATAACCAGTGAATGTGTACATGTCCCCCCTCCCCAGGTGATCCATGTCAGGGAATCTTCTAAAAGTACTATTTCTTCTCCTCGTAGGTCCAGATCGATGGGGATGAGTACTGCCACCTCCGTATACACAAGGCGTTCCCGCATGCACAGGAGAAGGTCACCCTGTCCACCACCCAGCTGGGGAAGACCAAGGAAGAGGAGATCGCTTATATAAACTGAAGGGGGTCCGTCCTCGCCGTCCACATGCGGTGCCTCCTCCATGCAGCCGTGCTTCTCACCACTCTCATCTAATAGACTTTCCGCTCATTTTCTATTAAACAAAATCTCTCAAATTCCATAACAAGTCCGGTCCTAGCGCTCCTATCGGTTCAGTTGTCGCAGTGCATTCTGGGATGTGAGGCTGCTTCGCCTAGAGAATATATTTTGTACTTTTTGTTACGTGCCTTTTGTTTACATGCAGATTTAATAAACTTTGTGCTTTTCTTTAATGTGTGACTCTGCCTTCAACATAACACATACTCCAATACTCCAACATAACACATACTCCAACATAACACATACTCCAACATAACACATACTCCAACATAACACATACTCCAACATAACACATACTCCAACATAACACATACTCCAACATAACACATACTCCAACATAACACATACTCCAACATAACACATACTCCAACATAACCCGCCCTGGTAGTGTCAGTGCCCATCGCTTCCTTATCCATTCCTCAGATGGAAGATCCGTGACCAGACCTCTCTCCAATTCAGTTCCTTTTTGGTAGTTTTGCTCTACAAATGTTAACGCATTGAACCGGAGTGTTTTAAATCCCAGTCTACCGGCTGCTGTCTGTGTCGTGAAATCTCAGATTGTGAGTTATGTGGTCAACGAGCGTTTTCGCAATATGAAAATTTTTTTGGGGGGGAAATCCTGACTTGGTTTGCTAGTGTCTTGTAGGATTCAAGCCAGAGGTGTGCAATACCGCCTTTGGCCAGGGGTGCGGGGGCACCGGTGCAGTTCAGCCGAGCTGTCACTGAGCCTTTCTGGTTCCCCCCCACCTCTGGCCACATGCAGTATTGCATGCCATGAGCACCTACTGGATCATTGGGCTTCCTGGTCTCACCTGGAGCTGCGGGTGTTTTTTCTTTTTCTATTGCTGTTTATAGATGATGCTGGTAGACTAGCAGTTAACCCCTTCTCACCCATTACAATTGTTTGAAGCACTTTGGGGAGTGAGAAGGATCAGCAATCATGTGACTACTGTTACAGTGGTCACATGCTTGGAAGCCAGCCCCATTGTCGATCAAGTTACCCTGGACTGAGAGTGGACCGCCCACTGACATGTGTGGTATATGGGTGTTAAATTTAACCCTTTTGCCACAGCAAATGTGTTGGGTGGTGATAAAGGGGTTAGAGTGTCTGGGGCATAGGTGTGCGCACCCAGTGCGGCGCAGATTGCCCTTGCTGACTGTCCTCCCCCCTGCTGTGCTGCTGGCTTCCCTTCTGTCCCCCAATGCTGTAGCGGATAGATACGTGTACTGTCGGGTTTTTTTTTTATTAGAATTTTTCAGAATTTTTTGAGAAAATCGGTAACATTTGAAATAACTTAACCACTTAAGACCCGGACCTTTTAGGCAGGTAAAGGACCCGGCCAGTTTTTGTGATTTGGCACTGCGTCGCTTTAACTGACAATTGCGTGGTTGTGCGAGGTGGCTCCCAAACAAAGTTGGCTTTTTTTTTTTTACAAATCGAGCTTTATTTTGGTGGTATTTGACCGCCTCTAAGGTTTTTATTTGTTGTGCTATAAACAAAACAGAGCGACAATTTTGAGAAAAATGCAATATTTTTTACTTATTGCTATAATATCCCCAAAAATATTTTTTTTCTCAGTTTAGGCCGATACGTATTCTTCTACCTATTTTTGTTAAAAAAAAAAAAAATCGCAATAAGTGTTTATCGTTTGGTTTGTGCAAAATTTATATATATATATATATCTATCAAAAAATGCACTGATTACTGTGAAAATGACAATTGCAGTTTGGGAGTTAACCACTAGGGGGCGCTGAATGGGTTAAGTGTGACCTCATATGTGGTTCTAACTGTAGGGGGGCGGGGCTGGACGTGTGACATAATAGTCTGTTCCCTGATATAGGGAAAACAATCAATGACACTGCCACAGTGAAGAACGGGAAAGCTGTGTTTACACTCACCTCTCCTTGTTCTTCAGCTCCGGGGACCAATCGCGGGACTCTGGCGGTGATCGGGTCACGGAGCTTCTGGCCAGGTCATGGGCGCATGCCCATGGCTGGGCACTTAAAGCGGATGGCCCATTAAAAACAATATATTAAAAGCCAGCAGCTACAAATACTGCAGCTGCTGACTTTTAATATTAGGACACTTACCTGTCCTGGAGTCCAGCGCCGTCCACAGCAGAGGATGAGCGATCAACCTGCTGCTCCCCCCCTCCATCCACGGTCAGGGAACCAGGAAGTGAATCGCTCCGGCTTCACTGCCCGGTTCCCTACGGCGCATGCGCAAGTCGCTCTGCGCCCGCCGATTGGCTCCCGCTGTGTGCTGGGAGCCGAGAGTTCCCAGCACACAACGGGGGGGCGATGGGATGTCGCCAAAAAACCCGACTTTTGCCCGAGACTGCGGGCCAGAAGTGGTTGCAGATACCTGTCTTTAGATGGGTATCTGCACCCCCCTCCCCCCTGAAAAGTGTCAATTGTGACACCGGAGGGGGGGGGAGGGTTGCGATTAGCGGATCTTCACTTTAGGGTGGAGATCCGCTTTAAAGAGGACGTACAGGTACATGCTTGTGCCATTCTGCCAATGTATATCTGCAGGAGGTGGTCCTTAAGTGGTTAAATTGTAGGTATTCCTATAATCCCAATTTCAGAATATTGAATATTTCAGAAATTTGGAAAGTCAAAAATCCGTAAGTAAAAATGAATATCTGAAAATTCAAAAGAACAAAAACCCGGAAGTTAATAACTTAAATTATAGGTATTGGAATTTCCTTTTACATTTGGTTGTTAGTGAATGTAACAAATGCAAATTTATCTGAAGTTATAAATTATCTGATATAACGAATGCTGCATTTTAAATAAAGTGTTTTTATTTATTATTAGATCCATTCGTTTAGATGCGGGATTCGTTATTTCGGATAATTCGTAACTTTTGATAACACTGTATTCGTTACATTTACTAAGAGCCAAATTTTGAAAGGAAATTCCAATACCTAAAATTTTATAGTTACGATTTTTTTCGGATTTTCGTTCTTTAGAATTTTCATTTTTACTTGCAGATTTTCGAATTTCCAAATTTCTAAAATTTCAGTTTTCCGAAATTGGGATTTTCAAATTCCCGAAAATGCCGTAATTTCAGAATGAATGAATTTGGAACTAAACTCATTGCACATGTCTAGTGGCATGTTTTCAGGATGGAAAGCAGAGAAGGGGCCAGTAAATGTTATTTACAGCCCCCTTTTCTCTTTTTTTTTTTTTATTGATGAGTGATTGGTACAGATCACTCATTGTGTTCATAACTGAAGCATTGTAAACTGTTTAGTATGCTTCATTTTGTGAATGAACAGGAAGCCACTCAGCACAGAGCACTTCCCATTCATTCACTGTCCAGTGCAGCTGAGGCTGTGGAGAAAGGGACTGGGGAATCTGTCGGTTCTTTTCTTTGTCTTTAAAAGTCGGAGGGTTTGAGCTTTGGGGTTCAGACCCTAATGCAATGGTCTGGGCTAAATAAAAATGCAAAATTATCTCCTGCTAAACAAACATTCTCCCCATATTACCCTTTAACAATGATGCAGTCCAGAGGCGTACCTGTTGATCTTCCAGAAATCACCTAAGTTCCTGTTTTAGCTGACCATACAGCCTCTGCTGCACAGAAGTCCTTTTCGCCCCTCATCCTGTTTCTCAACTCGCTGGCTGCATGGGAGAAGGAGGTAAGAAGTCGGCACCCCCCGCCTTTAACTTAAGATGTCATTTCTGACAGCAGAACATCCCCTTCCCCCCCGCTTCTTAACTTTAATATCTTCAATGTGACATGTCACTGTTGGCAGCACCCACCTTAACCACTTGCTTACTGGGCACATACACCCCCCTCCTGCCCAGGTGAAATTTCAGCTTCCGGCACTGCGTCGCTTTAACTGACAATTGCGCGGCCGTGCGACATGGCTCACAAACAAAATTGACGTTCTTTTTTTTCCCCCCACAAGTAGATCTTTCTTTTGGTGGTATTTGATCTCCTCTGCGGTTTTTATTTTTTGCGCTATAAACAAAAATAGAGCGACAATTTTGAAGAAAAATAACTATTTTTTACTTGTTGCTGTAATAAATATCCTAATTAAAAAAAAAAAAAACACATTTTCGTTTTTCTCAGTTTAGGATGATACGTATTCTTCTACATATTTTTGGTAAAAAAAAAAACGCAATAAGCAACTGGTTTGCGCAAAAGTTATAGCGCTTACAAAATAGGGGACAGAATTATTATTTTTATTTTTTTTTTACTAGTAATGGCGGCGATCTGCGATTTTTATTGGTACTGTGACGTTATGGCGGACACATCGGACACTTTTGACACATTTTTGGCGCCATTCACATTTATACTGCGATCAGTGCTATAAATATGCACTAATTACAGTATAAATGTGACTGCCATTGAAGGGGTTAACACTAGGGGGTGAGGAAGGGGTTAAATGTGTATCCTAGGTGTGTTCTAACTGTGGGGGGGAGGGTGGGCGACTGATCTGTGTCCTTATGTACAAGGGACACAGATCGGTCTCCTCCTCTCCAGAGACAGGACGCTGTCTCTGTGTAAAACGGCAATGAGAGATGATCTGTGAGATCATCTCTCATTGGCCGCACAGATCGCATCGCAAACAGCCACTCTGACTGGCCGTTCGCCGCGATCTGTGATTGGCCGTGTCCAAGGGACACGGCCAACACAGGGCTTCCCCACAGCGCGTGCTGGGAACGCCCAAAGGGGCGGCCTGTCAAAAGACGGCATGTTGGATATTCAGACCCGCGCTGTAGCCGTCATTCATCTACAGCGCGGGTCTGAAGTAGTTAAGGTTACATGTTATTTTTGGCAGTATATTCCTTTCCCAGCAAAAACAATGCTGCTGCCTTTTACTCCCAAGACCATGCCCACACCCTGAGGCCGACTTAAAGAGGAGGTCCAGCCTGGACTGGCCTGCACAGAGTCCTGCCCTCAACCTGATTAGAACACCTTTGGGATGAATTAGAGTGGAGACTGCAAGCCAGGCCTTCTCAACCTGACCTCACAAATTTGCTTCTTTCTGGAAGAATGGTCAAACACTCACACTGACGTGCTATAACACTAAAAACACCGCCTGCGAAGCACCCTGAAAGAGCTGCTCCTCACCAGAGGGCTTTCACACTGGATCGGTGCGCTGACAGGACGGTAAATAAAATAAAAAAGTCCTGCTAGCAGTAGGCATGTGCAAAAGTGAAAAATTCGTTTCGTTTCGTTTCGTTTCGTTTCAATTCGTCATTTAATAAATTTCGTTAAGTTAGGTTCGTTACATGTGTTGAATTCGTTTTCGGAATTCGTTCGTTTTCGACCGAATTTCGAAAAATACGGTCGAAATCGAAAATATTTCAACCAGATTAGAAAACAAATAGTCTCTTTTCGAATAGAATTTTTTTCGAATTAAATTCGAATTTTTTTTTTTTTTTCGAATTCCGATCGAATTTAGTCCGCGGGTATTCGATTCGGAATTCGAAAAAAAAAAAAAATTCGATTTCGACCATTTTTTTTTTCGAAATTCGGTCGATAATTAACGAATTCCGAAAACGGTCGAAATTTTTCGCTAATATAGCAATTCGGGAATTCGTATGCATCCGAATGTCCGAATAATGGAAAATTCGTCCAAATTTCGATTCGGAACGAAACGAAATGCACATGCCTAGCTAGCAGCATCTTTGGAGCGATGTGTATACCGCTCCCGTCCATCGTAATGAATGGGCACCGTGGCTATACTGCTGGCAAAACAACGCTTTGCGGGTGGTTTTAACCCTTTTCCGGCTGCTAGC
Source organism: Rana kukunoris (assembly GCA_029574335.1). NCBI lineage: Eukaryota > Metazoa > Chordata > Amphibia > Anura > Ranidae > Rana > Rana kukunoris. Next base: position 378,626 of record JAJQKJ010002949.1, on the reverse strand, counting down.
AGGGTTAAAAGCATCTCACTAGCGGCCGAATAGCGCTGCAAAATTGACGGTAAAGCGCCGCTAAAAATAGTGGTGTTTTACCGCCGACGCCCCCAATGTGAAATGGGTCATAGACACCCTCCTAAACCTTGTGGACGGCCCTCCCAGAAGAGTTGAAGCTGTTATCTATGCGAAAAAATAAAAGCTCATAATCCCAATCGCGTTCTGCGATCCACCAATCAAAATCTGCTCCAGATACCAAAAGCCAGTTACAAGTCCAAGGGAGAAAGGAGATTCGCGGTCCAAGGTCCCAGACTATGGAACGCTTTACCAGCCAGCATTCGGTTGGAGGAGAACCACTCAGCATTCAGGAGAAAGATCAAGACTCATCTCTTTTGATACCAAAGGAGACAGGAACAACAAGCGCCCAGAGGCGATTCAGTTCGCATGTGCCGCGCTATATAAGTTTTCATTCATTCATTCATTATAGCTGCAGAGGGCGGGGCCAACTCAATATTTTTTTGCTATAACACATATCCAAAAATAAAATGTTTTCCAGCAGCAGGAACTGGGAGACCCCCCCTATAAATTCTATGAGACGTCGCACATCGCTGTGCTGCAGTTTGAAAAGTCCTGCGTGCTGCAACTTTCCAAAAGCGCACGAAAGATGACTTGGGAGTCGTGTGCCAAAAAATGTGCTGACTGTCATAGAGCAGGTACCCGCCGGTGTCTTTAAAAAAAAGTGAGGGTTTAATTCCTAACATGTTAGTTATATACTTGCATGCTCTGTGTAATGGTTTTGCACAGAGCAGCCCCGATTCTCCAATTCCTTAATGGTGCTTTTGGCCCCTCCTCCCTGTTGACTGCCCCCACACCAAGCAGCTTGCTATGGGGGACACCCAAGTTGACCTCAGTGTGTCCAGACACTGAGCCGCAGCCCAGCCCCACCCACTCTCATTGGCTCACTGACTTTGATTGACAGCAGTGGGAGCCAATGGCTGTCTCAGCCAATAAGGACAGAGAGTCCTGGAAAGCAGAGTCTCTCGTGCAACATCGCTGGGTCAAGAGGGGGCTCAGGTAAGTATTAGGGGGGCTGCTACACGCAGGAGGCTTTTAATCTTCATGCGTAGAATGCACCTCCTGCCTTTACAAAAACTTTGACAAGTAAACAATTCTCCCCACTAGGGTAGTATGGGAGTTCTGCAATCTTGCCATACAGTGCCTCCAGTTAGCAGGTGTACAGACCCGGGAACTCAGCACAGGGATGATGGGAACCCCTCATAATGGGCCAGCGGGTGTACAGACCTGGGAACTCAGCACAGGGATGGTGGGAACCCCTCATAAATGGCCAGCGGGTGTACAGACCCGGGAACTCAGCACAGGGATGATGGGAACCTCTCATAATGGGCACAGCCGGTGTACAGACCTGGGAACTCAGCACAGGGATGATGGGAACCCCTCATAATGGGCACAGCGGATGTATAGACCCAGAAACTCAGCACAGGGATGGTGGGAACCCCTCATAATGGGCACAGCGGGTGTACAGACCCGGGAACTCAGCACAGGGATGGTGGGAACCCCTCATAATGGGCACAGCGGGTGTGCAGACCCTCGAACTCAGCACAGGGATGGCGGGAACCCCTCATAATGAGCACAGCAGGTGTACAGACCCGGGAACTTAGCACAGGGATGGCGGGAACCCCTCATACTGGGCACATCAGCTGTACAGACCCGGGAACTCAGCACAGGGATGGTGGGAACTCCTCATAATGGGCACAGCGGGTGTACAGAACCAGGAACTCAGCACAGGGATGATGGGAACCCCTCATAATGGGCACAGCGGGTGTACAGACCCAGGAACTCAGCACAGGGATGGTAGAAATCCCTCAAAATGGGCACAGCGGGTGTACAGACCCAGGAACTCAGCACAGGGATGGTGAGAACCCCTCATAATGGGCACAGCAGGTGTACAGACCCGGGAACTCAGCACAGGGATGGTGGGAACCTCATAATGGGCACAGCAGGTGTACAGACCCAGAAACTCAGCACAGGGATGGTGGGAACCCCTCATAATGGACAAACGTCCCAATGCCGATCGTCCTTCCTGGATCCAGTCCGGTGAACGATAACTGAACACACACGACACGGCTGTCCGGAGGAGATAAATCACAGGCACACTTTCCTCTGAAAATGATATTTAATGGCTATAAAACATTGTCACATAGAATTTAATACAAAATGGCAGAACGTTTCCGTCCGGACAGCCTGATCCTAGAAGTGAGATGTCCAATCACAGACAGAAGAATTCCATGTCATGATCCGCTTCCCCGGAATCCTCCACCTGTCCAATCAGAGCGCAGAGCTTCCAGGAGGATGGAACGTTCCCTGAGTCACTGGTCCTTCGGAGGTTTGTAGTGTAGTCGGCATCGCTCATTGAATATCTGAAAGGTGGAAGACGATTAAAGTGGAACTCCGCACACCGAGGACAACGACTCCAGCAATACAACGCAGCTGTGCCAAAGACAGAAGGGGAGGGGCATGGAAGGGAAACTGTCTGGGCTGCCATCTTGGATTTACTCTAAAGGCTCCAGTACTGACCTGGAGAAAAGTACAGGAAGTGAGTGGGGGGGCTCAGACTAATGGCGGCATACCAGGTCAGCCATGCAAACAGACTCCGCCCACTCAGCTTTGAAATCTGAACACAGAAAATTTTACTTCCAAATGTTACCCTTAGAAATTCTCCTTTAACCACTTGCCGGCCGCCGCACGTCAGCAGAATGGCACGGCTGCGCAATGCTTTGAATTTGTCCCGCGATCGTGTCACGGAGCTCCAGAACGGGGAGATGCCTATGTAAACAAGGCAGTTCCCTGTTCTGCCTAGTGACAGGACACTGATCTACTGCTCCCTGTCATCAGGGGCAGTAATCAATGTGGTGTCACATGTAACCCATCCCCCCCACACAGTTAGAATCACTCCCTAGGACACACTTAACCCCTTCATCGCCCCCTAGTGTTTAACCACTTAACCCCCGGACCATATTGCTGCCCAATGACCAGAGCACTTTTTGCGATTCGGCACTGCGTCGCTTTAATTGACAATTGCGCGGTCGTGCGACGTGGCTCCCAAACAAAATTGGCGTCCTTTTTTCCCCACAAATAGAGCTTTCTTTTGGTGGTATTTGATCGCCTCTGCGGTTTTTATTTTTTGCGCTATAAACAAAAATAGAGCAACTTTTTTGAAAAAAAATGCAATATTTTTTACTTTTTTCTGTAATTAAATATCCCCAAAAATATATAAAAAAAAAAAAACGTATTTCCTCAGTTTAGGCCGATACGTATTATACATATTTTTCGTAAAAAAACACAAAAAAAAAAAAACGCAATTAGCGTTTATTGATTGGTTTGCGCAAAATTTATAGCGTTTACAAAATAGGGGGTAGTTTTATGGCATTTTTTTTTTTTTTTTTTACTAGTAACGGCGGCGATCAGCATTTTTTTTCAGTACTGCGACATTATGGCGGACAAATCGGACACTTGACACATTTTTGGGGCCATTGGCATTTTTATAGCAATCAGTGCTATAAAAATGCACTGGATTACTATAAAAATGCCATTGGTAGTGAAGGGGTTAACACTAGGGGGCGGGGGAGGGGTTAAGTGTGTTCCTGGGTGTGTTCTAACTGTATGGGGGGGGGGGGGTGGCTTCACTAGGGGAAATCACTGATCTTCTGTTCATACATTGTATGAACAGGAGATCAGCGTTTCCCCTGCTGACAGGACCGGGAGCTTTGTGTTTACACACATAGCTCCTGGTCCTTGCTCTGTAACGAACAAACGCGCGTCGTTGGCGGCGATCGTACCCGCCAGGCACGCACACAGGACTCGGGGGCGAGCGTACGCGCCCCCTAGCGGCCGCGGAAGTGCAGGCGTAGAGCTACGGGCTCTCGCCCAGGAGAGCCGACCTGCCGCCGTATAACTGCGGCGGCTGGTCGGCGAGCAGTGAAGGCCCGCCTCCTGCACATTTACGTTGGCAGAATGGCACGCCTGGGCACAGGCACGTACCTGTACGTCCCCTTTAAGTGCCCAGCCCGGTCCGAAGCTCCGTGACCGCACCCACGGAACCGATCGCCGCCGGTGTCCCGCAATCGGGTCACAGGAGCTGAAGAACGGGGAGAGGCGAGTGTAAACACAGCTTCCCCGTTCTTTACTGTGGCGGCGTCACTGATCGTCTGTTTCCTGATATAGGGAAAGACGATCACCGACGTCCAGCCCCGCCCCCTACAGTTAGAAACACATAAGAGGTCACACTTAACCACTAGGGGGCGCTGTAGGGGGTAACTCCTAAACTGCAATTGTCATTTTCACAGTAATCAGTGCATTTTTATAGCACTTTTTACTGTGAAAACGACAATGGTCCCAAAAATGTATCAAAATTGTCCGATGCGTCAGCCATAATGTCGAAGTCATGAAAAAAAAAAAAAAAAAAAAAAAAAAAGCTGATCGCCACCATTAGTAGTAAAAAAAAAAAAAAATGCAATAAAGCTATCCCCTATTTTGTAGGCGCTAAAACTTTTACCAAAAATATGTAGAAGAATACGTATCGGCCTAAACTGAGGGAAAAAAAATGTTATATATATATATATAAACATTTTTTTCCCCTCAGTTTAGGCCGATACGTATTCTTCTACATATTTTTATTTTTTTGCGTTATAAACCAAAAAAATAGCAACAATTTAAAAAAAAAAAAAAAGAATACTTTTTGCTATAATAAAATATTCCCAAAAAAAAAAAAAAAAATATATATATATATATGGGAATATTTTATTATAGCAAAAAGTATTTTTATTTTTTAAATTGTTGCTATTTTTTTGGTTTATAGCGCAAAAAAATAAAACCCACAAGGTGATCAAATACCACCAAAAGAAAGCTCTATTTGTGGGAAAAAAAGGACGCCAATTTTGTTTGGGAGCCGCGTCGCACGACCACGCAATTGTCAGTTAAAGCGACGCAGTGCCGAATTGTAAAAAAAAAAAATGGCCCGGTCTTTAGGCAGCCAAATCTTCCGGGGCTGAAGTGGTTAAAGTAGCGTAGTGCTCAATAACGGAAAATGGCCTCGTCATAAAGGAGGTTACATAGTAGATGAGGTTAAAAAAAAAAAAAGACACAAGTCCCCCCCCCCTCTGTGTGTGATTATATGTCAGTGTTACATTGTATATCTCTGTATGTTGGGGTCATTCAGGTGCTTATCTAATAGTTTCTTGAAACCTTCAATGCTCCTCCCCCGCTGAGACCTTCTGGAGGTCCAGTGGTTAAGTGCACCCCCTGATATCACCAATAAGAGCCGTACATACAGTGCCTTGAAAAAGTATTCATACCCCTTGAAATTTCCCCAATTTTTTCACGTTACAACCAAAAACTTAAATGTATTTTATTGGAATTTTAATGTGATAGACCAACACAAAGTGGCACATAATTGTGAAGTGGAAGGAAAATCATAAATGATACAAATAAATATGTGAAAAGTGTGTGTGTGGGGGGGGGGGGGGGGGGGGGCATTTGTATGTATGGCGCCCCCCAGAGTCCATACTTTGTAGAACCCCCTTTCTCTACAAGTCTTTTTGGGGGTGTCTCTACCAGCTTTGCCCATCTAGAGAGGGACATTTCTGCCCATTCTTCTTTGTAAAAAAGGGATTTTTAAATACAGCTTACCTGTAAAATCCTTTTCTTGGAGTACATCACGGGACACAGAGCGGCATATTCATTACTATATGGGTTATATGGAGTACCTTCAGGTGTGGACACTGGCAATCTTCAAACAGGAAGTCCCCTCCCTATATAACCCCCTCCCCTAGAGGGAGTCCCTCAGTTTTGTAGCAAGCAGTATGCCTCCCAAAATGGTCACCCAAAAGAGGGGTGGGAGCTCTGTGTCCCGTGATGTACTCCAAGAAAAGGATTTTACAGGTAAGCTGTATTTAAAAATCCCTTTTTCTTTCTCGTACATCACGGGACACAGAGCGGCATATTCATTACTATGTGGGATGTCCGAAAGCAATGCTTTAATGAGGGGAGGGAGACATCTTCCAAAGAAGGATACAATTTAGAGATAAACTCAAATCATAATAATAATTCCAACTTAGTCAAGAAAGAAGAACCCTTTTCTTTTTTTTTTTTATATAACCAAGGGTGTTTCTGATCCCGAGGATTTCAAACTGCAGCCTGTAGTACTGCCTGTCCAAAGGCAGAATCCGCATTCCTTCTCACGTCTATTTGATAAAACCTTGTAAACGTGTGGACTGATGACCACGTTGCCGCTTTGCATATCTGAGCCATAGAGATCTGATGGTGTGCTGCCCAAGAGGCGCCCATGGCCCTGGTAGAATGGGCCTTTACCGACAACGGAGGGGGCAACCTCTTCAATCCGTAGGCCTGAATGATTAATTGTCTAATCCATCTTGAGATGGTGGATTTTGCAGCTGCCTGCCCCTTCTTGGGGCCATCTGGTAGAACGAATAACACATCTGTTTTCCGGATCTTTTCTGTAGCTTTAAGATAGGCCTTCATGGCCCGGACAATATCCAAGGTATGCAGCAACCCCTCCTTTCTAGATGTAGGTTTTGGAAAGAAGGATGGAAGTACCAAATCCTGGTTTAAGTGAAATTTGGATATAACCTTTGGTAGAAAGGAAGGATGGGGCCGGAGAACTGCCCTGTCCTTATGCAGAACAAGATATGGTTCCTTACATGATAAGGCTGCTAATTCTGACACTCTCCTGGCCGAAACTATGGCGACCAAGAAAACCAATTTTCTTGTCAGTAAAAGTAAAGGAATCTCAGCCAAAGGCTCAAAAGGCTGTTTCTGTAGAGTGGACAGGACAAGATTTAGGTCCCAAGGACAAACTGGTGACTTGACAGGAGGATTAATACGCAAGACCCCCTGTAAGAAGGTCTTTACCAGCGAGTGGGTGGCCAGCGGCCTCTGAAACCACACTGACAGAGCTGAGATCTGTCCTTTGATTGTGCTTAGTGCCAGGCCTTTATCCACTCCTAGCTGGAGAAAACTTAACACCCTATCAATAGTATATTTGCGGCAATTCCATCTTTTGGATTCACACCAGCCTATATAGTTCCTCCACACCCTGTAATAAATCACCCTGGAGACCGGCTTTCTAGCCTTAATCAGGGTAGGGATTACCTGCCTAGACAGACCCCTACCCCTGAGAATCAGGGATTCAGCCTCCAGGCCGTCAAATTTAGACGCTGTAATGTAGGGTGGAGGATCGGACCTTGTGAGAGTAGGTCTGGTTGTAGAGGAAGAGTCCAAGGGTCTCCCACTGCCATATTCAGGACTAGTGAGTACCAAGCCCTCCGGGGCCAAGCTGGAGCTATTAGAATGACTGGCTTGTGCTCCACTCTGATCTTGCGCAACAGGCGGGGGAGTAACTGTAGTGGAGGGAATGCATATAGAAGTTTGAATTGATGCCAAGGGCAAACCAACGCATCGGTTCCGCAGGCCATAGGATCCCTCGCTCGCGACACGAACCTGTCTAGTTTCTTGTTGAACCTGGATGCCATTATATCTACGTCTGGCGTTCCCCACCTCTGTCAGATTGTCTGAAAGACCTGGGGATGCAGAGACCACTCCCCTGGCGACAGACTCTGGCGACTTAAGAAGTCTGCCTGCAGGTTGTCCACTCCGGGAATGAATATCGCCGAAATGCAGGGTACATGAACCTCTGCCCACTGAAAAATCAAGTTCACTTCCCTTTGAGCGGCCTGGCCCCTGGTTCCCCCTTGGTGGTTTATGTATGCCACCGCCGTGGCATTGTCTGACTGGATTCTCACCGGGAACCCCTTTAATCTGGAGGTCCACGCCAACAGGGCTAGGCGAGCAGCTCTGATTTCCAAGATATTGATGGGGAGCTGCCTCTCTGCTTTCACCCAAGTTCCCTGGCGGGAGAACCCCTCGAAGACCGCCCCCCAGCCTGCCAGGCTGGCGTCTGTGGTAACTACCTTCCAGACAACAGGGCTGAAGGATCTTCCCTTTAGAAGGTTCTGAGGGTTCAACCACCAGGTCAGGCTTTGTCGGACCCTTGATGATAGCGTCAAAGGGGACTCTAAGGCATATGCCCTCTTGCCCCAGGCTGCTAGAATGGCTGCCTGTAGGACGCGAGTGTGGATCTGAGCGTATGGTACTGCCTCGAATGTGGCCACTAGCTTGCCTAGTAATCGCATACACAGGCGAATAGTTGGTCTTTTCTTGTTTATAACCAACTGAACCAACCCCTTGATCGCCTTGATCTTTACAAGGGGCAGGAACACCTTTTGATGTTCTGTGTCTAACCTCATGCCGAGGTATTCCAACTGCTTTGTAGGCTGGAATGCTGACTTTCCCTGGTTTAGGACCCAGCCGAATTCTTCGAGGTACCGAACCGTGAGGTTTACTGCCTTTTGCAGACCCGTCCGTGAGTGATCTATGATTAAAAGGTCGTCCAAGTATGCTAGGACTGTGACTCCTTGGATCCTTAAATTGGCCAGAACTGGGGCTAGAATCTTCGTGAATACCCGGGGGGCCGTGGCCAGCCCGAAAGGGAGCGCCCTGAATTGGAAGTGTCGCTGCCCCACCGCGAAGCGTAAAAACCCTTGATGCGCCTGAAAGATTGGTACATGAAGGTAAGCATCTTTTATGTCTATGGAGGCCAGAAAATCGTCTTTCTGAAGCGCGGCGGCTGCTGACCGGATGGATTCCATCCGGAAGGAACGCACCCTTAGATAACCGTTTAACCTCTTTAGGTCCAAGATTGGCCTGACATCGCCGTTGGGCTTTGGTATGACAAAGAGATTGGAATAGAAACCTAGGCCTTGCTCTTGGGCTGGCACTTCTATAATTACGTCCTGGCAAAGCAGGTGATCCAAAGCTGCCAGCATTGAGGCCTTCCTTGCTGGATCCCTTGGTAGCCTTGATTCTTGAAAATGAGGCGGAGGATATTTTAGAAACTCCAGTCTGTAACCTGTGGTTACAGATGCCCGGACCCAATTGTCGGGGATCTTGGCTTCCCAAACTTCTGAGAAGAGACGAAGCCTTCCCCCCACCCGTGAGAGTGGGGGCGCCCCTTCATAATGCAGACTTAGGGGCTGTCTTTGACGGCTTGCGATACCACGGCTTCCTACCCCCAGGGGTCTGTCCTTGCAATCTACTGATAACGTTGGATCGTGCAGGCGGCCGTCGATACTGCCTGGAATTAGAGGGCCCCGAGACAGGAAAAAGCTGCCTCTTAAATGTAGGAGCCCGGAATGTCTTTTTGACCGGTAAAAGGGTACTCTTGCCATTTGAAATAGTCTGAATATATTTATCCAGATCTTCTCCGAAGAGTCGTCCTCCATGGAAGGGAAATCCTGCCAGAAGCTTTTTGCATGGGGGCTCCGCCGCCCAGTTCTTCAACCACAAGAGCCTTCTCATGTGCACCAAACATAGTGATAAACGAGAAGCCTGCTGGATGGAATCTTTTATAGCATCTACCGCGAAACACAGAGCTCTGGGAATGTCAGCAAACTCCTCTGCTTGTTGGGTAGGCATGTCCTTTAACATCTCTTTTGTCTGGTCTTTTAATGCCTGACAAACTCAAATTGCAGCTACCGCTGGCTGCACCACTGCTCCTGCCGTAGCAAAGGATGCTTTTAAAAGTGTCTCTAATCTTTTATCAACCGGATCTTTAAACATATGTATGTTTTCCACCGGGCAAGTTAGTGATTTATTCACACATGAGATGGCTGCATCCACTATTGGGAGCCTCCACTTCTTGGAGAATTTTTCCTCCATGGGATAAATGACCGCAAATCTTTTCGGTGGCAGAAAAATCCTGTCCGGCCGTACCCAATCCCGAAAGATCAATTCCTCCAAGAGAGGATGGACCGGAAAAACTGCGTTGCTTAACGGGGCTTTCAAAGAGCCCAGAGAGGATACCGGAGGAACCTGAGGTTCTGGCAATGGCAAACTAAATGCCGAGCGGACCATGTCCGCCAAAGACTGTACCCACAGTCTCTCTGTCTGGGAGTCTGAAAATGGTTCCTCAGAGGTAGACCCCTCCATCCCTGAACCCTCTTGGTTCAGGTCCAGTTGATCCTCCTGTGATTCTAATTCCTCCGGAGAGAGAATCTCAGCATCTGAGGATACCCCCCTGGTGATGGGGATCTAACCCGTTTCTTACCAGGAATAGCTCTAGCGATCAATGCCGCTATTCTCTCCTCTAGCCCCCCTAGGGATACGGCTAGCATCTCCTCTGTGATAAACACAGGGCTGGGCTGATCTGGGCCAGCCTCCGCACCAGATCCCCCTAATGGCTCATCCAAGGCGCTTCTTAAATTAATAAGCTGCGGGGAAAGAATCGGCATATCAGAATCAGAAAGGGAACCCTTTTGTTTTTTGGTCTTTTTTGTACCCTTTGACCCCGAACCCTTGGAAGCCATAATACAAAATCGAGGGACTCCGCCCACACAACAGACTGTAGTGGCCAGGAGTACAAATTTCAGAGTTTAGGGGAGAATAGATCACTAGTGTCCCAAAAACTGATGGGCCCGTATGTTGGTTTTTTTTTTTTTTTTTTTTCTTTTTTAAATAATTATATATTATATATTATATATTTTCTTTGACAACATACAGTGACCCTAATTTAAGTTTGCCAGCCTCCAACCTGCTGCAAAATAAGGGGGATTCTTGGCTTAACAATAAAGGCATTGGAACAAAGTCCACATGTACTACCCCTCTTCCGCCACCGGGAGTCACTGTTCTGCCGCTCTGCGTCCTCTCCTTGAAAGATCAGCCTCAGACTGAGTACTGACAAAGCCTGCTGTCTATAACAGCACAAAGGCGCGCCCCTGTATGACGCCGCAGGCCCGCCCCCCCCCCCGCCCTCCTGTCTGGACGGCGCGAAAAATGTCAATAAGACGCGCGCACGCGCGCGCGCGTATGCCGGAAAACAGGAGGAACATGGAGGAGCCGCGCTGCTGGAGATCCAGGCACGCAGAAACAGGCGGCAGATTCAAACCCCCGGCCAGGTAGGACTCTCTCAAGGCCCCTAGGGATCCTTACTAGCCCTAGGAAGAAACAGCAGGTTAGCTAGCAACACATATTTATACAGGGGGGCCTAGTGATGGGGGGAGAAAAGGGTGTCATCCTGTCTCTCTTAGACATAGTGATCACGGTTGCCCATGCAGAGCATACTTAGGCTATCCCCCCTTTTAGGTTACCCCGGGGAGCCTGCTGTCGAACCAAGTCCCGCAGGCTCCCCCTTACCTGCTCCATGCTGCAGGATGTTTGACCAGCAAACTGATCCAATCTTCTCCCATCTCCGTGGGTAGTGTAGTAGACCTTCAGGCCCTGGGGTCCTATGAAGGTACCCACTGTCCTGGACCTATATAGCACCCTGGCAAACAGGAACTTTATGGTTTTGCAAACTCCAAGTCCTGGGCCCAGGGTCCAGCCCTCCAAAGAGGAACATTATAGGCAAAACCCCACGGTTTGGGGCCCGGGTACTGTCCCCTTTGGCACTGAGGCTCCTTGGACAGATCCGGTTAGCCCGCCCTTAATCCCAAGGATGTGGAGCAAAGCTATTCCGTGACCAACACCTAAGACACTGGCGAAAAAACTGAGGGACTCCCTCTAGGGGAGGGGGTTATATAGGGAGGGGACTTCCTGTTTGAAGATTGCCAGTGTCCACACCTGAAGGTACTCCATATAACCCACATAGTAATGAATATGCCGCTCTGTGTCCCGTGATGTACGAGAAAGAAATATCTCAGGTTCTATCAGATTGGATGGAGAGCGTCTGATCAGCAATTTTCAGGTCTTTCCACAGATTCTCAATGGGATTTGGATCTGGACTGTGACTGGGCCATTCTAACACATGAATAGGCTTTGATGTAAACCATTCCATTGTAGCTCTGGCTGTACTTTAGGGTCGTTGTCCTGCTGGAAGGTGAACCCCCCACCAGTCTCAAGTCTTTTGCAGACTCTAACAGGTTTTCTTCTAAGATTGTCCTGTATTTGTCTCCATTCATCTTCCCATCAACTCTGAGCAGCTTCCCTGTCCCTGCTGAAGAAAAGCATCTCCACCACATGATGCTGCCACCACCATGTTTCACAGTGGGGATGGTGTGTTCAGGGTGATGTGCAGTGTTAGTTTTCCCCACACATAGAGCGTTTTGCTTTTGGGCCAAAAAGTAGAATGTTGGTGTCATGTGACCAGAGCACCTTCTTCCACATGTTTGCCGTGTCCCCTTCCCCACATGGCTTCTCACAAACTGCAAACAGGACTTCTTATGACTTTCTTTCCCCAATGTCTTTCTTCTTGTCACTCTTCCATAAAGGGCAGATTTGTGGAGAGCACCACTAATAGTTGTCCTGTGGACAGATTCTCCCCCCTAAGCTGTGGATCTCTGCAAGTCCTCCAGAGTTACCATGGGGCCTCTTGGCTGCTTCTCTGATGAATGCTCTCCTTGCCCGGCCCGGTCAGTTTAGGTGGATGGCCGTGTCTTGGTAGGTTTGCAGTTGTGCCATACTCTTTCCATTTTCCGATGATGGATTGAACAGAGATCCGTGAGATCTTCAAAGCTTGGCAGATTTTTATTTTTTATAACCCAACCCTGCTTTATACTTCTCCACAACTTTATCCCTGACTTGTCTGGTGTGTTCCTCGGCCTTCATGATGCCGTTTGTTCACTGAGGTTCTCCAACAAACCTCCGAGGGCTTCACAGAACAGCTGTATTTATACTGAGATTAGATCACACACACAGGTGGACTCTATTTACTAATTAGGTGACTTCTGAAGGAAATTGGTTCCACTAGATTTTAGTTAGGGGTATCGGAGTAAAGGGGGCTGAATACAAATGTACCCCCCACATTTTTACATATTTGTAAAAAAAAAAAAAAACACTTCCACTTCACAATTATGTGACACTTTGTGTCGGTCTATCACAGGTATATGCAAATAGCGGACCTCCAGCTATTGCAAAACTACAAGTCCCATCATGCCTCTGCCTCTGGGTGTCATAATTGTGGCTCTCAGAGTCTTGCAATGCCTCATGGGACTTGTAGTTCTGCAACAGCTGGAGGTCCGCTAATTGCATTTCCCTGGTCTATCACATAAAATCCCAATAAAATACATTTACGTTTTTAATTGTAGCATAAAAAAAAAAGAAAAAAAAATAATGTGGAAAATGTCAGGGGTATGAATACTTTGTATTGCACTGTAATCCCCAGTAATGGTGGTTCTGGAGAGGTCAGGGACTGAACGCGTAATACAGGAGGACAGGGAGAGTGAGGGACACGGTACATCAGACAGCACAAAATACTAAAAACACAAAGTGCCGAAAGAAACCCGAACTGGGAGGAATCCAAAATCTGCTACTGCTAAGCTTCTGAAAATGCCGGTTGCCTGGCTCAGTCCGGTTTTAATTCTCTTATTGGCCATGCCAGAAAATGCATTTATCAAAATGATGAAAAGAAAAAAAACTCTGGATCCACACTTGTTGCTCTGGGTCAGGGACTGAGAACTACGGGGTCAGCATGACAGCCAGGAAAGTTAGCATTTTTCAGGAGGAGAGGTCACACTGGCAACACCCTGCATACTTCTCTCAGCACAGAGGATACGCCAGAGACGGGTCGCCTTACCTTCCAACTTCTATCATTCACTACTTCTTCTACGTTCAGCTCAGACTGCAGCAGCTTCAACTGGAAGACAAAAGGAGAGAGTGTGAGAGAGGAGAGGGCGCCCCCTGGTGGAGGACAATGAGAAATACAGAACACCAATAGATTCAGTAGGAGAGTGTGCGAGGAGAGGGTTCCCCTGGTGGAACACAATGAGAATTACATCCAGTAGGAGAGTGTGCGAGGAGAGGGCTCCCCTGGTGGAATACAATGAGAATAACATCCAGTAGGAGAGTGTGCGAGGAGAGGGCTCCCCTGGTGGAACACAATGAGAATAACATCCAGTAGGAGAGTGTGCGAGGAGAGGGCTCCCCTGGTGGAACACAATGAGAATTACATCCAGTAGGAGAGTGTGCGAGGAGAGGGCTCCCCTGGTGGAACACAATGAGAATTACATCCAGTAGGAGAGTGTGCGAGGAGAGGGCTCCCCTGGTGGAACACAATGAGAATTACATCCAGTAGGAGAGTGTGCGAGGAGAGGGCTCCCCTGGTGGAACACAATGAGAATTACATCCAGTAGGAGAGTGTGCGAGGAGAGGGCTCCTCCTGGAAGAAAACAATGAGAATTACATCCAGTAGGAGAGTGTGCGAGTAGAGGGCTCCCCTGGTGGAAAACAATGAGAATTACATCCAGTAGGAGAGTGTGCGAGGAGAGGGCTCCTCCTGGTGGAGTACAATGAGAATTACATCCAGTAGGAGAGTGTGCGAGGAGAGTGGCCCCCCTGGTGGAAAACAATGAGAATTACATCCAGTAGGAGAGTGTGCGAGGAGAGGGCTCCTCCTGGTGGAGTACAATGAGAAATACAGGATACTTGTTTACTGAATAACTTATACACATAACAGCTTTCCTCTCTTGTACGAAAACGTATTGCTGTATTGATACATATTTATTGATTCCTACTTGTATGAATCTTTTTATTTATTATTTTTATTTATCTCTAATTTTAAACGAAAATATCTGTTTATATTTGAAGAATCTACCTGTATGTAATACGTATATTTGTATTTTTAAAATGGAAAATTCCAATAAAAAATATTGAAACAAAAAGAAATACAGAACACTAATAGATTCAGTAGGAGAGTGTGCGAGGAGAGGGCTCCCCCTGGTGGAACACAAAGAGAATTACATCCAGTAGGAGAGTGTATTAGGAGAGGGGTCCCCCTACTGGAGGACAATGTGCATTACTAATAGATTCAGTAGGAGAGTGGCAGTAGGGGGATCCCTCTCCCCACACAATGTGCATTACAGGACACCAATAGCAGGGCAGCCATCACAAATTTTGGGGCCCCTTACAAAGATTTAGGCAGGGCCCCCCTGGAGCAGAGAACCGGGCCCCTTACAGGTGTCATGCAAAAAGAAAAAAAAATGCCTGTAATGCCTGTACCCCCCTGATGGCAGCCCTGACTAATAGATTCAGTAGGAGAGTGTGTGAGGAGAGGGGTCCCCCTACTGGAGGATAATGTGCATTACAGGACACTAATAGATTCAGTAGGAGAGTGTGAGAGGAGAGGGCTCCACCTGGTGGAATACAATGAGAATTACATCCAGGAGGAGAGAGTGTAAGGAGAGGGGTCCCCCTGGTGGAGGATAATGTGCATTACAGGACACTAATAGATTCAGTAGGAGAGTGTGTGAGGAGGGCTCCACCTGGTGGAATACAATGAGAATTACATCCAGGAGGAGAGAGTGTAAGGAGAGGGGTCCCCCTGGTGGAGGATAATGTGCATTACAGGACACTAATAGATTCAGTAGGAGAGTGTGTGAGGAGAGGGGTCCCCCTTCTGGAGGACAATGTGCATTACAGGACCCTAATAGATTCAGTAGGAGAGTGTGAGAGGAGGGCTCCACCTGGTGGAATACAATGAGAATTACATCCAGGAGGAGAGAGTGTAAGGAGAGGGGTCCCCCTGGTGGAGGATAATGTGCATTACAGGACACTAATAGATTCAGTAGGAGAGTGTGAGAGGAGAGGGCTCCACCTGGTGGAATACAATGAGAATTACATCCAGGAGGAGAGAGTGTAAGGAGACTAATAGATTCAGTAGGTGAGTGTGTGAGGAGAGGGGTCCCCCTACTGGAGGATAATGTGCATTACAGGACACTAATAGATTCAGTAGGCGAGTGTGTGAGGGGAGGTCACTTCTGCTGTAAGAATGTGAGACAGTAGAAGAGACCCCCCCTCCAAGCAGAAAACAATAAGAACTACAGGACACCAATAAAACCAAGGGGAGAGAGTCTGAAAAGAGGGCACCACCTGCTGAAGAACAATGTGAATTACAGGACATCACTAGATCCAGGAGGAGAGTGTCAGGAAAGAGGGCTCCCCCTGCTGGAGGACAATGTGAACTACAAGACGACAGCAAATCCATTAGGAGAATGTTTGAGGAGAGAGTGCCCCCTACTGCCAAACAATGATAATTACAGGACACCAACAGGTCCACAAGGGGAGGGAAAACCTGATGGAAGACATCAGAATTATAGGACACTAAGGGCTCATTTAGCCGTATTTTTAGCCCCCACCCTTCTCCAACTCCCCGCCTTAAACTGCAAAGCAGCAGAGAAGTGTTCACACGCTGCAGCCATGATGCTTTGCTTCATCCCCACAAAAAAAAAAAAAATAGAAGACGAAGAATTATCCCCCATTTGGAGGACAATATCGCTGCCATTCAAGGGGTTGTAAAACTTTGTGTTTTTTCATCTTAATGCATTAGGTGGAAAAAGCATGTTGCGGCCCCGCCCCCCCCCCCAGATCCCAATTTACTTACCTGAGCCCCGAATTTCCGTGGGCGCGATCTTGTGTCGCCCCACCCCCCCCCCATGCCTAATCGGCTCTTCATTGGATCGATTGATAGCAGTGCAGCCATTGGCTCCCGCTGCTGTCAATCAAATCCAATGACGTGGCCACCAGGGGGCGGGGCTGAGTCATACAATCGGTGGCTATGGATGTTAAACGTCAGTTCACACCGGGGCGACACGACTTCCAGCACGACTTTCAGAAACAACTCCAACACGACTTGAGCATGAACCACAAGGCGATCTGGGGCGATTTACAACAAGACTTGAAGTCGTCTCCAGGACAGGAGACATTCCAGTGGCCGATAAAACAACAATCAGCTCTGGGGGAGGGAGGGGTTTGTCTGAGAAATGTATGTTATCTTACTGGAAAGTAGCTTCAGTTAAGACAGTGATCAGACTTGGAAGCGACTTCCATTGAAATCAATGGGTACAAATCGCCTAGAAGTCTGATTGAAGTCGTACAGGAACCTTTTCTGAAGTCGGAGTGACTTCAGTGGTGTGTATTAACACCGCTCCCATTCACTTACATTGCTTTTCTGGACAGCGCGACTTGGGACGACTTGAGACGACTTCAAGTTGGATCCCAAGTTGCCACAGTGTGAACCGACTCTCAGTCTAAACATTGTAACAATTTGTCCTTTACATTAAAGGAAATAGACTTCTGTATGTAAATGAGGAAGGTTTAACCACTTAAATACCAAACTTTTTTTGAATTTTTTTTTGGATTTCAAGTTAAAAGATATTTATTTTTTGCTAGAAAATTACTTGGAACCCCCAAACATACATACAATATATATATATATATATATATATATATATATATATATATATATATATATATATATATATATATATATATATATATATATATATATATATATATATATATATATATACACACACACACACACACACACACACACACACACACACTAGGGTTGTCCCGATACTGAGTATTAGCAAATACCGCCAATACCAAAATAGAATACTTTTTTTGTTAATGAGCGGCTGCTGAGCGGTACATAGAGCGAGCAGAGCGAGCGGAAAACGGGAGCTTAGAGGGGGGCGAGCGATCATCCTAATTGGTTGGCGGCGGTGTGTGACTGTTTTTTTTTTCATTTCCCTTCTCTCGAGCTGGCGTATAGCGGCAGCTTAGAAGGGGGTGGAGCGAGCGGCAGCGTCATCCTAATTGGTTGGATGGTACTGGACTGGTATGTAAATGTATTTGACTGTGTTCCTCCCCTCGAGCGGGTTGGTGCGGGCATAATAGCCATTGTAATAGGGCGGCTGCTGCCGTGTATGGGGGAAATGGCTGCGGGGACATGGATGGATGAGGGACATGGATGGATGGAGGGAGGGACATGGATGGATGGAGGGAGGGACATGGATAGATGGAGGGAGGGACATGGATAGATGGAGGGAGGGACATGGATAGATGGAGGGAGGGACATGGATAGATGGAGGGAGGGACATGGATAGATGGAGGGAGGGACATGGATAGATGGAGGGAGGGACATGGATAGATGGAGGGAGGGACATGGATAGATGGAGGGAGGGACATGGATAGATGGAGGGAGGGACATGGATAGATGGAGGGAGGGACATGGATAGATGGAGGGAGGGACATGGATAGATGGAGGGAGGGACATGGATAGATGGAGGGAGGGACATGGATAGATGGATGGAGGGACATGGATAGATGGATGGAGGGACATGGATAGATGGATGGAGGGACATGGATAGATGGATGGAGGGACATGGATAGATGGATGGAGGGACATGGATAGATGGATGGAGGGACATGGATAGATGGATGGAGGGAGGGACATGGTTGCGGGGACATGGATGGAGGGACATGGCTGCATCATATGTGGGGGACATGGCTTCATATGTGGGGGACACATTAAAAAAAAAAAGTATCAGTATTCGGTATCGGCAACTACTTGAAAAAAAAGTATCGGTACTTGTACTCGGTCCTAATACACACACATATATATATATACACACACACACACACACACACGTATGTACACATAAGAACTGTGATCTTTATTCTAAGAAAAAAAATGTGTATTCTCATTTTGGCCAGAATCGTGCAGCTCTAGAACTGAGCATGCTACCCGGTGCAATCTTTAGTGCCGTGTCTTTTCCTTATTCTCAAAGAGAAACACCTGACACTAAATATGGATATTTGTATTTCCATATGAATGGCCCCCCAGCTGTGCAGAGTACAATGTACACAGAGATGATGACAGGCGTTATATACCCAGCGCAGGGATGAAAGGCGACCACCGCAGAGCTCCCCCTCCCCCATCGCTCTCACCTTAGTCTGCTCTTTCCTGAGCTGTTTAATTAGCGGTAGATTGTCGGAGTCCTTCCTCCTCGACTCCTGCAGTCGGTTCACATTGCTGGAGGACTGAGTTATACAATTCTTTATGGCTTTCTCCCGGGAGATGTGAGCTTCCCGCAACTAGGAGGAGAAGGAGAGAAAATGGAAAGGATTATTAAAGCGGATGTCCGCTCAAAAAAATAATAATATTAAAAACCAGCAGCTACAAATACTGCAGCTGCTGACTTTTAATATTAGGACACTTACCTGTCCTGGAGTCCAGCGCCGTCCGCAGCGCTCGTCACCCTGCTGCTCCCCCCTCCATCCACGGTGAGGGAACCAGGAAGTGAAGCGCTCCGGCTTCACTGCCCGGTTCCCTACGGCGCATGCGCGAGTCGCGCTGCGCCTGCCGATTGGCTCTCGCTGTGTGCTGGGAGCAGAGTATTGCTAGCACACAACGGGGGGGTGACGGGAGGCGACGACATGCCCGTATTCTGCCCGAGAATGCTGGGCCGGAAGTGGGTGCAAATACCTGTCTTTAGACAGGTATCTGCACTCCCCTCCCCCTGAAAGTTAACAAATGTGACACCGGAGGGGGGGGGGGGGGGGGGGTAGGGTTCCGATCAGCGCGAGTTCCACTTTAGGGTGGAGCTCCGCTTTAACTACTACTTGCCGATCAGCCGCCGCAGTTATACGGCAGCAGGTCGGCTCGGCTGGGCGAGATCACGTAGCTCTTAGTCATCTCGCCGTTCAGCCAATAGGAGCCCGTGCGCGCCCCCGACCCACGTGCCTGTGATCACTGCCGGGCACACGCGATCGCTCACACAGCTCCCGGTCCTGTCAGGGGGGAAATGCTGATCTTCTGTTCATACAATGTAGTCATTTCAGTCAGTCCCACCCAGGGAACATACTTAACCCCTTCCCCGCCCCTAGTGTTAACCCTTTCCCTGCCAGTGGCATTTTTATAGTAATCAATGCATTTTTATAGCACTAATCGCTATAAAAATGACAATGGTCCCAAAAATGTATCAAAAGTGTCCGATGTGTCCGCCATAATGTCGCAGTACTGATAAAAATCGCTGATCGCCGCCATTACTAGTAAAAAAAAATATTAATAAAAATGCCATAAAACTACCCCTTATTTTGTAGACGCTATAACTTTTGTGCAAACGAAAAATATGTAGAAGAATACGTATCGGCCTAAACTGAGGAAAAAAAATGTTTTTTTATATCTTTTTTTGGGGGATATTTATTATAGCAAAAAGTAAAAAATATTCATTTTTTTTTCAAAATTGTCGCTCTATTTTTGTTTATAGCACAAAAAATAAAAAGCGCAGAGGTGATCAAATACCACCAAAAGAAAGCTCTATTTGTGGGGAAAAAAGGACGCCAATTTTGTTTGGGAGCCACGCCGCACGACCGCGCAATTGTCAGTTAAAGCGACGCAGTGCCGAATCGCAAAATGTGGCATGGTCATTGAGCAGCAATATGGTCCGGGGCTGAAGTGGTTAACATTGGAAGAATACCACTACAGTTGAACCCCGGATTACGAGCATAATACGTTCCAGGAGAATGCTTGTAATCCAAAGCACTCGCACATCAAAGCGAGTTTCCCCATAGAAGTCAATGGAAATTGTTCTGCCTCACGATCGTGGGACGCCGGCGAACATCGAGTTTGCGTGACCCGCGGGCACACTCCCGCGGAGTTGCGAGCGGGCCCCAGCAAGTCGGCAAATTCAAAAGGGACATACAGGTACGCCCATTCCCCTGTACGAGCCATCCGGTCGCCGTATGTGTGTGTGTGGGCGGTGGTTGGCAAGCGGTTAAGGGCACTAAAAGCACAACTAGTAATTTTAGTAGAACCAAGAAGAGTGATGACAGAGGACTATTATCCGGAGCGGTAGAGTAATCCCGGCGTCGGTTCCCTCTCACTTACAGATTCGTAGAGCTGTTTGCAGGTCTGGCCGGCGTCGATCTTTCCAGCGAAGGAGATGGTGGGGATGGTGGTGTTCAGTTCATAAACGATGCGATCATCGATCGTCCTCATCGTCCGGATGATTTCCTGTACAGAGGACACAACAAGGAGGGAGGGTCACATCACACACATAATACACAGTGAGATATACAGAAACTGGTACACCACAGGACCGATCTGTCCCATTAATAAATCACAGAGAACACTGAGCCAGTCACATCAGTCTCTGTACCTAGGAGCTTACAATCTAATGCCCCCTCCCTCACAGTCACACACTATCATTATACATGTATATAGCTCTGACATATAACGCAGTGCTGTACAGAGAACACCGAGCCAATCACATCAGTCTCTGTACAGCACTGTGGTATATGTCAGAGCTATATACACACACACACACGTATAATATTATTATTATTATTATTATTATTATTATTATTATTAATAACCACTTCAGATCCGCGCTATAGACAAAAGACGTCAACAGCGCGGACCTGAAGTGCACGTCTTTGGACGTCATTGGGTGCAGCGGGGAAAAACAGTGCCGCCGCATCGCTGAGGATTCGATGCTTGTACCCGGCAGCCGCGGTGTCCGTCAGGTACACGCGATCGGCGGTGACAGAGCAGGGACGTGGAGCTGTGTGTGTAAACACAGAGCTCCACGTCCTGTCAGGGAGAGGAGACTGATGCCGTTTCCCTTGTACATAGGGACACAGCATCGGTCACCTCCCCCAGTCACCCCCCCCCCAGTCACCCCCCCCCTCCCACCACAGTTAGAACACACTCAGGATACACCCCCTAGTGTTAACCCCTTCAATGCCAGTCACATTTATACAGTAATTAGTGCATTGTTGCATTCCCAATAAAAATCGCAGAGCGCCGCCATTACTAGTAAAAAAAAAAAAAAAAATAGTAAAAAAATAACAAATCTGTCCCCTATTTTGTAGGCGCTATAACTTTTGCGCAAAGCAGTCGCTTATTGCGATTTTTTTTTTTTTTAACAAAAATACGTAGAAGAATACGTATCGGCCTTAACTGAGAAAAAAATAAAAAAAGTTTTTTAAAAAAAAAATTGGGATATTTATTATAGCAACAAGTAAAAAATAGATATATTTTTAAATTGTCGCTCTTTTTTTGTTTATAGCGCAAAAAAAAAAAGAAAAAAAAAAAACCGCACGGGCGATCAAATACCACTAAAAGAAATCTTTATTTGTGGGGGAATAAAAGGACATCAATTTTGTTTGGGAGCCACGTCGCACGACCGCGCTAATGTCAGTTAAAGCGAAGCAGTGCCGGAAGCTGAAATATCGCCTGGGCACGAAGGGGGTTTTTGTGCCCAGTAAGCAAGTGGTTAATATGTGACTGTGGGGGGGACGACGACGACGACGACATTAGAGTGTAAGCTCCTCTGGTACAGAGATTGATGTACAAAGAACACTGAGCCAGTCACAGTAGTCTCTGTACCAGCGGAGCTTACACTCTAATGCAGGGTTCGACAAAATCCAGGTGCCCGGTCGCAATTGCGACTGGAATTAGCCACCTGGTGCCCGGGGAAGGAAGCTTAGGTCTGCAGAAGACCGCAAAGCCGTGGCCTTAATTACTGGCTGGCCCGGCCCGACGCGATCACGTGGTGGGGGCGCATGGAGACACATCCTGCGTCTCCGTGCGCCCCCACCTCCCCCGCCGTGCGATCGCGTTGGCCGGTAGTTGAGGCCGCGGCTTTGCAGCCTTCTGCAGGCCTAAGCTTCCTTCTGTGATCTGGCGCCATCTTGTGGTGGCCGTTGGCATGACAGACAAGTAAACCAGCAATTCTAATCTTCCCCAGTGTTTTCACTGCCATCTCCTTCCCTCTAATTAGAACCCTTCTAACACCCTAGGGCCGGGATCCTCAAACTACGGCCCTCCAGCTGTTGCAGAACTACACATTCCATGAGCCATTGTAACACACATTCAAAGACATGACTCGGTATGATGGGAATTGTAGTTCCTAAACAACTGGAGGGCCGTAGTTTGAAGACCCATGCCCTAGAGAATAAAATGGCGGTCGTTCCAATACTTTCTGTCACGCCGTATTTGCACAGCGGTCTTACAAGCGCACTTTTTTGGGGAAAAAATACACTTTATTTAATTAAAAAATAAGACAACAGTAAAGTTAGCCCAATTTTTTTTTAATATTGTGAAAGATAATGTTACGCCGAGTAAATGGATACCCAACATGTCACGCTTCAAAATTGCATCCGTTCGTGGCATGGCGACAAAATTTTACCCTTTAAAATCTCGACATTTAAAAAAAAAAATTCTACAGGTTGCATGTTTTGAGTTACAGAGGAGGTCTAGGGCTAGAATTATTGCTCTCACTCCAATGATCGCGGAGATACCTCACATTAGAGCTGCACAATTCTGGTCAAAATGAGAATCGCGATTCTTTTGCTTAGACTAAAGGTCACGATTCTCTCAAGATTCTCAAAAATTGATTTCCAGAAACCCCCCCCCCCCCAATAAATAAATAAACCTGCGATTTATTTGAAAATACAAATATATAAAAAAACAGACCAGTGATATATCTATAATGTTAAAGACCATATAACTCCATTAAAAAAAAGCAGAATCAAACTTTGATTCTGCTTTTTTCATAGGAGTTATATGGTCTTTAACAATATAGATATATCACTGGTCTGATTTTTATACATCAGAAGCAGTACCGCCGACAACCACTGGGTGGCGCATGGATACAAACAGTTGCACAGAACTGTGAGAAAGAATAATAATACATCCGAAGCAGTACCGCCGACAACCACTGGGTGGCGTATGGATACACAGTAGAGTTGTATTGAGCTGCAAGAGAAGCCCAGGCTGCTGACGTCTGTTCCGATATCGGCGGCATTTGCGTTCCACGCTGGTTACGTGGAACTTGCGGTCACACATAAGAATCGCGGGTCATCCCGCGGGGAGATCGCGGGCGGGAAGGATCGAGGTCGCGATTCTCTCCGCGATAAATCGTGCAGCTCTACCTCACATGTGTGGTTTGAGTACCGTTTACATATGCGGATGAGTTCGCTTCCATGCGCGAGCTCGGCGGGACAGGGGCGCGTTTTCTGGCTCCTAACTTTTTTAGCTGGCTCCTAGATTCCAAGCAAATTTGTCAAACCCTGGGTTAATGTCCCTCACAGTCACACATTATTATTATACATGTATATAGCTCTGATATATACCACAGTGCTGTACAGAGAACACTGAGCCAATCACATCAGTCACAGAGGAGCTTACACTCTACAGGGAGTGCAGAATTATTAGGCAAATGAGTATTTTGACCACATCATCCTCTTTATGCATGTTGTCTTACTCCAAGCTGTATAGGCTCGAAAGCCTACTACCAATTAAGCAAATTAGGTGATGTGCATCTCTGTAATGAGAAGGGGTGTGGTCTAATGACATCAACACTCTATATCAGGTGTGCATAATTATTAGGCAACTTCCTTTCCTTTGGCAAAATGGGTCAAAAGAAGGACTTGACAGGCTCAGAAAAGTCAAAAATAGTGAGATATCTTGCAGAGGGATGCAGCACTCTTAAAATTGCAAAGCTTCTGAAGCGTGATCATCGAACAATCAAGCGTTTCATTCAAAATAGTCAACAGGGTCGCAAGAGGCGTGTGGAAATACCAAGGCGCAAAATAACTGCCCATGAACTGAGAAAAGTCAAGCGTGCAGCTGCCAAGATGCCACTTGCCACCAGTTTGGCCATATTTCAGAGCTGCAACATCACTGGAGTGCCCAAAAGCACAAGGTGTGCAATACTCAGACATGGCCAAGGTAAGAAAGGCTGAAAGACGACCACCACTGAACAAGACACACAAGCTGAAACGTCAAGACTGGGCCAAGAAATATCTCAAGACTGATTTTTCTACCGTTGTATGGACTGATGAAATGAGAGTGAATCTTGATGGACCAGATGGATGGGCCCGTGGCTGGATTGGTAAAGGGCAGAGAGCTCCAGTCCGACTCAGACGCCAGCAAGGTGGAGGTGGAGTACTGGTTTGGGCTGGTATCATCAAAGATGAGCTTGTGGGGCCTTTTCGGGTTGAGGATGGAGTGAAGCTCAACTCCCAGTCCTACTGACAGTTTCTGGAAGACCCCTTCTTCAAGCAGTGGTACAGGAAGAAGTCTGCATCCTTCAAGAAAAACATGATTTTCATGCAGGACAATGCTCCATCACACGCGTCCAAGTACTCCACAGCGTGGCTGGCAAGAAAGAGTATAAAAGAAGAAAGGCCTAGTTAGACTTACCGGTGACGGTATTTCTAAGAGCCTTTCAGGACAACCTTGGAGAGAGAGCGCAGCTCCGCCCATTTCCCAGGAAACACACGTGATCCTTTAAGATCCCTCCTCTTCCACCATGGCCTCAGTTATTGTGGTCTCCGCCCACTGGAAAATAAAGCACAGAACAACCACAACAAAACCATGATAGACATTTCAAACAATCTTTTTATTCAAAATACCTAGGGAGGGAAATTAGCGGTTGTCCTGAAAGGCTCTTAGAAATACCGTCACCGGTAAGTCTAACTAGGCCTTTCTCCAATCGCCTTTCAGGACAACCTTGGAGAGGATAACCGAGTAACTTACCCTAGGGTGGGACCACTGCTTGCAGCACCTTTCTGCCGAAGGCCTGATCTGCAGCGGACAGTAAGTCTAGCCTGTAGTGCCGTAGAAAAGTTGAATAGCTGGACCATGTAGCTGCCTTGCAGATCTGGTCAGGCGTGGCACCGGCCCTTTCGGCCCAGGAAACTGCCGTAGATCTTGTTGAATGGGCCGTCACTCCTGAAGGAGGCACCTCTCCTTTGGCTTGGTAACCCTCGGCAATGGCTTGTTTGAGCCATCTGGCCAATGTACTTTTGGAGGCCTTCTCCCCTTTCGGGATCCTGAGAATATCACGAACAAGGCGTTGGTTTTCCTGAAATCCTTGGTGACCGCGAGGTATTGAAGCACACACCTTCTTACATCCAAAGTATGAAAATTCTCTTCCCCTGCATTAGAGGGAGTTGAGGAGAAGGTAGGAAGGACTATTTCCTGAGACCTGTGAAAGGTTGATGAGACCTTAGGGAGAAAAGCTGGATCAGTTTGGAGAACTATTCTGTCCGGCAAAATTCTTAAGAAAGGCTCTGTAACTGCCAAAGCCTGGATTTCGCTGACCCTTCTTGCGGTCGTTATGGCCACCAAAAAAATTGTTTTTAGAACTAAATTCTTCAAAGAAAACTCCCTTATGGGTTCAAACGGGGCCCCCGTGAGACCCTGCAACACAATTGATAAATCCCAATTGGGAAAAGTTCTAAAGGCTATCGGTCTACTCCGACCTAGTGCCTTGAAAAATCTTGAAATTAAATGTTCTTTAGATAAAGTCCTTTCTAAATAAACCGACAGGGCTGCCACTTGAGTTTTTAGGGTGCTAATTGCTAACCCTTTCTCCATTCCTGCATGAAGAAACTCTACAACGGAAATTACACTATTAATCTGGAAGTTTTTGGAGGTACACCAGGAGTTGAATTTTCGCCAAACTTTGAGATAAATTGCTCTGGTCACCGGCTTCCTGCTGTCTAGCAGAGTTCTTATCACTTTATTAGAGAGCCCCTTAGCCCTTAAGAGGTCCTCTTCAGAAACCAGGCCGTCAACTGCAAGCGTTCTACCTCTGGATGGTTCACAGAACCCTGACACAGTAGGTCCTTCCTGAGTGGAAGTTTCCACGGTGGTTTCGTGGCAAAACTCTGAAGAGATGCAAACCACGGTCTTTTTGGCCAATACGGAGTGATTAAGATCAGATTGGATTTCTCTTCCCTGAATTTCCTTAGGACTAGAGGTATCAGAGTGAAGGGGGGGAAGGCGTAAGACAGCTGGTAGTGCCACTGTTGAGCTAGTGCGTCTATGGCTACTGCCTGGTCCTCTCTGTGGAGAGAGAAGAACCTTTGCACTTTCGTATTCTGCTGGTTGGCAAACAGGTCTATCTGTGGCTGGCCCCACTCCTGAGCGATTGCCCTGAAGACCTCCGGGTTTAAGCTCCATTCTGCCTCTAGTATGCTTCTCCTGCTTAGCAGGTCTGCTAATAGGTTTTGAGACCCTTTTAGGTGCACCGCTGATAGGGATGCTACGTTCCGCTCTGCCCATGAGAGGAGATGGTTGGCCAGTTGCATAAGGCCTCTGCTTCTGGTCCCCCCCTGCTTTAGGACATATGCCACTGCCGTGGTGTTGTCCGACAGGACCTGCACATGTTGACCCTTCACCAACTGATGGAAAGCTTGAAGCCCTAGAAATATTGCTTTCAACTCCCTCCAGTTTGAGGATCTTCTGGACTCTGTTTTGGACCAGACGCCCTGGGCAGTCTGTCCCTCTAGATGGGCCCCCCAACCCCAGGAACTCGCGTCTGTTGTTAAACGCTTTCCTACTGGGAATACCCATGGAAGACCCTTGTTCAAATTTACCGGGTTTCTCCACCACCAGAGTGCTCGTTTTACGTTTGAAGTTAACCTGAAACGTTTCTCTAGTGACTCTTGGTGTGACCAAGACTGAAGGATATTCATTTGGAGAGGACGAGAGTGTAACCTCGCCCATGGGGACCGCCGGAATTGAGGCTGTAAGCAACCCCAGGACGGCCATTGCTGTCCTGACTGACACCCCTTGGTTTGTCTGTACTTGAGCCACCGCCACCATGACCTTCTCTATCTTTTCCTGAGGTAAAAAGACCTTCTGAAGGATCGAATCTATGTTGTACCCCAGAAACCTTGTTTCTTGAGAAGGTATCAAATTCGATTTCTCGCGGTTTAGTAACCAGCCGAGACTTCCAAGATGAACCTGCGACGACTGCAGATTCGTCGCAAGCTGATCCCGGGAGTCCGCAAAAAACAGTAGGTCGTCCAAGTATGGGATGACCGAGATCGCTTTGAGCTTCAGTGGTTCTAGGGCCTCTGCCATGATCTTGGTAAAGATCCTGGGTGAGGATGACAACCCGAAAGGGAGGGCTCTGAACTGAAGATGCCATATCCTGTTCCCCAGGTCTACTGCCAGTCTGAGGAACTGTTGAGATGCTTGGGCAATCGGGACGTGCAAGTAGGCATCCCTGAGGTCCAGAGATGCCATGAAGCAACCGGGTGTCAACAGCTTTGTTATTGAATAAAATCGTATCCATCCGGAACCGTTTGTACTTTATCGACTTGTTTAACATTTTTAGGTTCAAGATCAGGCGGAATTTGCCTGAGGGTTTTTTGACCAAAAAAATGTGGGAATAAAAACCCTGACCCTCTTGATGTTTTGGGACCTGTATTATCACTCTCTGACTCATCAGATCCTGTAACAGGTTCGTCATTGCAGTAGCTTTTTCTTTGTCCCGGGGAAGGGTTGTGACATAGAACCTCGTTGGGGGACACTCTGAAAATTCCAGACTGTACCCCTCCGTAATGATTCTTTCCACAAAGGGGCTCGTGGTCATCTGTTTCCACTGTGGGAGAAAAGCAGCCAGTCTTCCTCCCACCGGAAGCAGATCGTCACTTGCTTTTGGTAGTTGGTTCTGAGGGGTTTTTAAATAAGATACCTCCTCTACCTCTCCCTCTTTGGGACCCCCATCTCTTTTTATTTTCTTCCTTACTCTTATGGGACTGTTGAAAAGGACGAAAATTTTTCTTAGGGTTCTGACCCTTTTTAGGGGGGAAAGCCTTCTTCTTATCCGCCGTTCTGTCAAGAACTTTTTCTAGGTCCTGACCGAACAAAAGGTCCCCTGAGAAAGGCAGACCACAAAGCTTGACCTTAGAGGGGATATCACCCGACCAGGTCTTTAACCAAACTGCTCGCCTGACTGAGTTTACCAGGGCTGCTGACCTTGCAGCCATTTTAATGGACTCAGCAGAAGCATCTGCCATATATTTGATGGCTTTTAAGATTAAGGGGAAGGAGTCTAATAGATCCTTTCTTGAGGTGCCTGCCTCGACATGACTCCTTAATATCTCAACCCAGCACTCTAGATTGCGGGCGACTATTGTGGCGGCCATGGCTGGTTTCAGACTGGTTGCAGTAGAATCCCAGGCCTTCTTTAGGAGGGAATCTGCCCTCTTGTCCATCGGATCTTTCAGGACCCCCATGTCCTCAAAAGCCAGGTCTGTATGACGAGACACCTGTGAGAAAGCTGCGTCTACTTTAGGCTTTTTGTTCCACACCTCTGTCTCACCGCTTTCAAATGGAAACCTTCTTCTAAGGGTCTTTGAAAAAAAGGGGGCCCTTTCAGGGTCCTTCCATTCCTTCTTGACGGTGTCCGAGAGGACTTTGTGGACCGGGAAAACCCGGCTTTTAGACTCATCCAGCCCCTGATACATCTTATCGTGTATGGATAACTGAACCTTCTCTTCCTGGATACCCAGGGTAACATAAATTGCCTTGAGTAAGTCCTCCACTTCGTCTAATGACAATTTAAACTTTGAGCTTTTGCTACTATCTTCTTCCTCCTCCTCCTCATCTGAATCCCTGAGAGAGGGGAGAGTACTAGTCCCTTCATCTGCCGAATCCCCCTCTGTTTGACCCGAAACTGGGATTTTCGGACTAGGTGGTGGCTGCTGTGGCTCCCCCAAACTTGCGGAGCCTTGTGTGATCATATCCTTCACTGAGCCTAAAGAGCTTGCCAGCTCCTGGACTGAGGAAAAAAGGTCCTTATACTGTTGTGAAGTTTCCTCTTCCACCAGATTTTTAATGCAGGATCTGCACATTGGCTTTTGCCAAGAATCCCTTAAAGGATTTTTGCAAGACGGGCATTTCCTGGGTGTATCCAAGTGCCTAGCTTTGGTTGTAGATTTTTCCTGTAACGAGATGAAACCAAAGTTACCATCTCCATTTTTTTTTTTTTTTTTTTTTAAACACCCAAGTGCCGCCACCAGAATAAAACCAAAGGCCTGGACTAAGTGCCACCACCACCAATGGTTATACAGACCAAGAGCGTTAACCTGGACTGGTAACCACAGGCTCCCTCAGGGAGGAACAACAATAACACAAAATTAGGCCCAATACAGTAAGAATAAAAGGCACCGCTGTACCCCTCTTACCTGGGCCTGACCGGTGCTTGCAGCGCCTGTATCCGCCGGTGTTGTCTGTCTCTCCTCCCTTGTAGAGCGCAGTCACACAAGTAGCTGGAGAACGAC
Source organism: Rana kukunoris (assembly GCA_029574335.1). Taxonomy (NCBI): domain Eukaryota; kingdom Metazoa; phylum Chordata; class Amphibia; order Anura; family Ranidae; genus Rana; species Rana kukunoris. The sequence goes on along the minus strand of JAJQKJ010002949.1, from coordinate 348,680 downwards.
TCCATTTTAAACTTTCCCGGCCACCCGCGTCATCATCGGGGGCTGGAAACGGAAGTACCGGTCACCTGACCTGCCCCACAGATGCTGCGTTCCAGGCGCTGGGAACCAGCAGCGCCACGCCCCCCCCGGAAACGGCATCACCGTGCGTGACGCGGTCGCCAGCCGGGACCCGGAACTGAGAATGCGGACCACCGCCGACCTGCGCCGGCTACCGCTCGGTCACCTGGACCTCTACCGCAGTTCCTGGGCACAACGACACCGTCCCCTGGGAGGCCGAAAGTTCCGCTGAACCGGAGCGTCTGGGGACTCCTGAGCGCCCCCTCCCCGTGAAGAGGGGTCAGGATGGTCGCCGCCAAACAATATACAAACAAAGGTAAGCTCAACAAAACTCCCCGCCTGGAGAGAGACAGCTCCCTGGTTCCCTGTGATGCTTCCACCATGGCGGAGGAAACACAATAACTGAGGCCATGGTGGAAGAGGAGGGATCTTAAAGGATCACGTGTGTTTCCTGGGAAATGGGCGGAGCTGCGCTCTCTCTCCAAGGTTGTCCTGAAAGGCGATTGGAGAAAGACTAATGACATGGCCTCCTTGTTCACCTGATCTGAACCCCATTGAGAACCTGTGGTCCATCATCAAATGTGAGATTTACAAGGAGGGAAAACAGTACACCTCTCTGAACAGTGTCTGGGAGGCTGTGGTTGCTGCTGCACGCAATGTTGATGGTGAACAGATCAAAACACTGACAGAATCCATGGATGGCAGGCTGCATGAGTGTCCTTGCAAAGAAAGGTGGCTATATTGGTCACTGATTTGTTTTTGTTTTGTTTTTGAATGTCAGAAATGTATATTTGTGAATGTTGAGATGTTATATTGGTTTCACTGGTAAAAAGAAATAATTGAAATGGGTAAATATTTGTTTTATGTTAAGTTGCCTAATAATTATGCACAGTAATAGTCACCTGCACACACAGATATCCCCCTAAAATAGCTAAAACTAAAAACAAACTAAAAACTACTTCCAAAAATATTCAGCTTTGATATTAATGAGTTTTTTGGGTTCATTGAGAACATGGATGTTGTTCTATAATAAAATTAATCCTCAAAAATACAACTTGCCTAATAATTCTGCACTCCCTGTAATGTCCCCTTCACAGTCACACACAATATTATACAGCTCTGACACTGTAATGCCCCCATCTGGGCGAATTTGGGATAAGCGGTCAGAATCTTTTTTTTGTGTTGTGGGGGAGGAGTTAGAACTCTCAGCATTTATTGGTCGGACTACAAGAACAGGTGTGGCGTCATTCCTTCCATTCCTGAAGACCGGACTCTGTAACCAGAGACCCAACATGCAGACCCAAACCAGTCTGACCAGTCTGGGGGCTGCATTCAGAGGTTGTGGTTCTTCCAGGTCTGCCGACCACGCCCTTTCATGGATTTTTTTTTGTTTAAAATGGAAATGGTTGCAATATTTTATGTCGCACTGTATTTGCACAGCGGTCCTTCAAATTATTTATTTTCTTGGGGAAAAAATAATGTAATGAATAAAAAAAAAAAAAAATATTATATATATACACACACACACACCAATTTTTTGTAAAACATTAAATAAAATAAAAATTGGGCTACATATTTTTCATTTATTTTTTTGTAAAATATGAAATGGGCATGTTGGTTTGATTTTAAAACTACTTCGCTATGGCGTTTGAACCCTTTTTGGCTCTCACTGCTTCCGGAGGGAGATGACCTCTCGGACGAATGGGAGTCATTTTTCAGGACCAATAGCAGCTCTGCTCCTCCGGCGGTGGTCTGGGAGTCCTTCAAACTGCATGCCCGTATGACCCTAATCTCCCGTATTAATAGGATTAAATCAGACTCGGCGGATGCCTTTGATAAGGCGATGCTAGAGCTGTCCCGAGCAGACCAGCGTTACGCAGATGACCCGGCACCAGAAGCGGCGGTGGCACTCAAGCTTCAGACTAGAGTGGTAAATCAATTACAGTTTGAGAAGGCCAGGCGTTCTTTGCTAAACAAAAGCTGTTTGAACACGGGGAAAGGGCTGGGAAACTCTTGGCCTATTTGGTCCATAGTGAGGATAGGCCACCGGTGGTCATATCCCTCCACGGGACAGATGGACGCCACGTCACAGATCCGTCGACTGTGTCGTCCAGGTTCCAAGCTTTTTTTACCGCCTCTATAGGTCCAGGAGCCCGCAAGATGATGGTCTGATGGACCTGTTCTTTGACAGTATTACCCTTCCCTCCCTAAAGACTAACCAGGCTGCCCTCCTTGAGTCGCCTTTGAACTCGGAGGAAGTCGCAGAGGCTATTGCTGCATTTGCCCGCTCCAAGACTCCGGGCTCAGGCGGCCTCCCAATTGAATTTTACTCCCAATATAGCCAACTCCTCTCCCCTAAACTCTTGCAATTGTATAACTACATGTTTAAGACACACACTCTCCCCCCGACCATGAGAGAAGCAACCATTGTACTTATTCCGAAGCCGGGAAAGGACCCTGGATGCCCGGAATCTTATCGCCCCATATCCCTCCTCCAGGTAGATGTTAAAATCCTTGCAAAAGTACTAGCCAATAGACTCAACAAAGTCATTCTATCTTTAATACATACAGACCAGGCGGGGTTTATGCTCCTTTAACCTTCGCAGGCTCTACATGAATTTACAGGCCACCCATGACAATGTCGGTTCTAGAGTTCTGGTGGCACTAGACACGGCCAAGGCCTTTGACTCCGTGGAGTGGAGGTACCTTTGGAGCTGTCTCGAGGCCTATGGCTTCGGCCCTAAGTTTCGTAAATGGGTCAGTCTCCTATACCAAGACCCTACAGCCAGAGTGGTGGCGAATGGCTGGCCGTCTCCCCTGTTTCCCCTGAGTAGGGGTACGAGACAGGGCTGCCCACTTTCCCCACTCTTGTATGCCCTCGCTGCAGAACCCCTTGCAATATCCATTCGCACTAACCCAGGGATAGAGGGGTGCCGGACTGGCTTACTGGTAGAGAAAATCAGTATGTATGCAGACGATACTCTATTGTATCTAGCTGACTCGAGCCCCTCCCTCCGCACAGCGCTTCAGATGATCGAACAGTTTGGAATATTTTCCGGACTTAAGATCAACTGGGAGAAATCACAAATCCTTCCGATAGATTGTTTCCCACCGTCCGAATCCCAGTCCAACCTGCCACTCCAGAGGGTGGACGTTATCAAATATTAGGGGTGCACATTTCCAGACGCCCAGCGGATTACATCGCACTTAATATAGAGCCCCTCTTTGACCTTGTTAAGGCTAAATTTAGAGTATGGGCCCACCTCACACTTGGAGTCTGGGGTCGCATAAATCTTGTAAAGATGGTTCTTCTCCCTAAGCTGCTCTACGCCCTTTGGCACACCCCGATCTACCTCCCCCTGAAATATTTTAAGGCACTGGAGGCCCTCCTCAAGCCCTTTATATGGGGGACGGGCAGACACAAACTTGCGTGGCAGGCCCTGAAAAGCCCAACAGATATGGGGGGTATGGCCCTCCCTGATCTCAACTTGTACTACATAGCCGCCCAATTGTCACAGCTGTATCATGTCGACAAAACTGACAGCCTAAGATTCCTGACCTTGCTGTGCCCCCGGGAATCTCAGCTCACCGGGGACGCGCTGTACGCAGTGTCGGTGGGCTCTAGGGGTGCTGTGTCGGGAGGGGAGTCCCTCTTAGGTCACTATAGACGGGTCTGGGACCTTGCGTCCACCAAACTAGATAATGACTACACACCACTGTGGCAAAATAGGGGTTTACGGGAATTTCTCAATATTCAGGGGTCCGAGTTATGGGCCGCACAGGGAGTTTACTACTTGCACCACCTACTGTCTAATGGTGACTTGAAAACCTACCAAATGCTTAAGGACGAATTCACGCTTCACGACAATATGCTATTTAGGTTTCTCCAGGTTAGACATGCAGCCCAGGCACAGTTTCCCCATACGTACCTGCAACCGACCCCACACCCGATTATGTCTATAGTTAAGGGACGGGACCCCAACAAGCTAATTTCCGCATTTTACAATATGCTCTCCACCGCTCCAGCCGCCAAGATAGCGCTCACCATACAATCTCGCTGGGAAAGGGAGGTGGGACTGCTTGACGAGGAAGACTGGGACGAGGCTTTGGAGACCTGTAAAAACGTGTCCCCCAAACTCTCAGACAGACTCACCCAGATATACATCACCCACAGGGCATACTTAACCCCAATCCGTGTGGCTAGATATAAACGTACTCAGTCCACCCTGTGTGTGTTGTGTGCCCAGGAGACTGGGACTTTTTTTCACCTTATTTGGGCCTGCCCAAAAATTCAAGACCTGTGGAAACAAATTATTACATTTCTCCATGACACGATGGGAGCCCCTGTCGTGTTAGACCCTAGACAGTGCCTGTTGGGGATTTTCCCTACAGATGTGGACAAATATACCAAGATCTTCCTTCATGAGACTCTTTTCTCGGTCAGAAAGATTGTGGCTCGTAAGTGGATGAGACAGCTTCCCCCTACTTTCCCAGAAGTAAATATGACCCTACCCTACAAGAAATGTGTATATATTAATAGAGCCTGCCCAGACAAATATTTTAAAATTTGGGATCGATGGCTGAATGAACCCGCAACCTGCAATTAGTTTCCCCACTTGCTTGGTGCCCTGCCCCTGGCTTCCTCGCCGGTTCCAAATTGTTGCTTACGCAGCCCCAGACATGGGTAATTGGGTTATGACGTTGTGGATGCCAAACCTACGATAAATGTATTATTCATGATGTACCTTGCTTTTGATGTTGTAACGCCGGGTTATTTTATATATCCACTGATCAACCATTGTCTTTTATATTCAACTTTACTCAATAAACAGTTTTTTGATTGAAAAAAAAAAAAAGGATTAAAGGGACACTAAAGTCAGGGCTTTTTAAAAAAAAAAATAACAAACATGTGATACTTACCTCCACTGTGCAGTTCGTTTTGCACAGAGTGGCCCGGAAACCTGTCTTCTGGGGTCCCTCGGCGTCTGTCTGGGCTCCTCCTCGCAAAAGCTTTCCCTCTTCATGCGAGGGCGCTCGCATGGAGGAAAGCTTTTGCGAGCGCGGTCCCGTGATACAGCGGCGGCCATAGCCGCCGACTGTATCACTCGGCTCCGCCCCCGGCGCGCTGCGTCATCCGCTCTGATTGACAGCAGCACCAGCCAATGGCTGCGCTGCTATCAATCCGCCCAGCCTAGCCAATCAACGGCCAGGCTGGGAACCAAAGAGGACGACGTGGACGCGCCCGGGAGATTCGAACGGTCAGGTAAGTACAACGGGGGCGGCCGGTGCTGTGAGATGTTTTTTTACCTTAATGCATAGGATGCATTAAGGTAAAAAAACGTGTACCTTTACAACCCCTTTAAACAATAGAAAATGTGTAAATTCGCTTTAAATTTTCTGACCCTTTAATTAAAGTGACTATTTAAATAATAAAAAAAAAAAAACTACTTCGCTATATTATAATACAGTATCAGATCCTTGATATTATAATACTCTAATGACATAAAGTTGTCAGATGATAGAATACTTGGATGGATATGATGCAATAGAAGTTTAATATTCTGGAATTCTGGAATAAAACACTGCAATGCAATGGCATGGCATTTATCCCTTTTTTTCCCCCCTCCCCTTTCTTCTTTTTGTAAAAATAAAAATAGCTCTATAAAGCAGAGATATTAATATTTTAATAATATATTTGCTGATTGTTTGAGTTGTTTCTTATTCTTTCTGTAAGAGCTAAAATGCCTGAGTGTGTGTATGGCAATGAAAAAAAGTCATTAAATAAAAAATATAAAATAAATAAATAGATACCCAACGTGTGACGCTTTTAAACTGCGTACACTAGTGGTGGAATGGTGAGAAACTATGATACTTAACCACTTGTCCACCGGGCCTATTTTGGCACTTCTTTCCTTCATGTAAAAATCAAAAAAATGGTGCTAGAAAATTAATCAGAACCCCCAAACATTATATATATATATATATATATATATATATATATATATATATATATATATATATATATATATATATATATATATATATATATATATATATATATATTTAGCAGACACCCGAAGGGTCCTTACACACGGAGCGGTCCGTTTTTTCGGTCCGCTCCGTGTGTCCGTCAGCTCAGCGGGGGGTCTCCGCTGAGCTGTCGGGCGGACGGGGTGGTCCCCGCACACTGTGCAGGGACCGCCCCGTCTCTCCTCCGCTCTCCCCTATGGGGAGTCGGATGGAAACGGACCGTCTGTCTGTTTCCATCCGATCCTTTTGGCTGGACGTTAGAAAAATAGGACATTCTAAAGGAGCTGCGGTGGCTCAACGTGATTGGCACTGCGCTGACAAGCCATTCACCTCTGCAGCCAAGGGTTCGGATCCCGGTCTCGGCTACATGTGAATTGAGTTTGGTGGTCTCAGCCCGGCTCCCGGTGGGTGTGCTATGCAAGGTACGCCTGTGCTTAGTACGCCCATTCCCCCCCCCCACAAAAACCACCACACTTGCACGCACACAAAATTGGTTTAAAACACATGCACTTTGGCCATGCGGTCTCTTAAAATAAAGAGAGGCGAAGGACCTACGGGGCTGGCTGGGTGGGCTAGGCCCCCTCACTCCCTCATAGGGGGAGTCCCTCTGCCCCATTGGGGTCCCGTTGGGCCCCAGTTGGGCTCCCAAGAGGAGCAGGTAGGGCGGGGTGAGTGGGAGGCCCCCCTTCACACCCGCCATTGCCACCAGGGGCATGGAGAAGGATGGCGATTGCCTCCGGGGGGAGGGTCTGCCTACTCCCAACTCCTGCAGTCCGGCTCCTCTCTCTCGAGTTCACGCACAAAAATACACTTTAAAAAGAAAAATAGGACATTCTTCCGTCCGCAAAAACGGATGCGGACCTTGCGGACGTTAGCAGATGCATCATCCGCTAACGGATCCGCTCCCATAGGGACCCATTACAAGTCCGTAAACGGACTTGTAATGAGCGGACCGGTCGTCCGCTAGTGTGAAAGGGCCGTTAGGAATAAAATGGCAGTCACTGCAACTTTTTTTATCGCACGGTATTTGCGCAATAATTTTTCAAACACCTTTTTTTTTTTTTTTTTAAACGGTTTCATGAATTAAAAAATAATAAAACAGTAAAGTTAGCCCAATTTTTTTGTATAATGTGAAAGATGAGGTTACGCCGAGTAAATAGATACCCAACATGTCACGCTTTAAAATTGCGCACACTCATGGAATGGCGACAAACTTTGGTACTTAAAAATCTCCATAGGCGACGTTTTAACATTTTTTACAGGTTACTATTTTCGAGTTACAGAGGAGGTCTAGTGCTAAAATGATTGCTCTCGCTCTAACGCACGCGACGATACCTCACATGTGGGGTTTGAACAGCGTTTACATATGTGGGCGGGACTTGTATGCGTGTTCTCTTCTGCGTGCGAGATAACAGGGACAGGGGCTTTTTGGGAAAAAAAATATTTATTTTTACACTTTTTTTTTTTTTTGATCACTTTTATTCCTATTACAAGGAATGTAAACATCCCTTGTAATAGGAATCACTGTGACAGGTCCTCTTTATGGAGAGATGTGGGGTCAATAAGACCTCACATCTCTCCTCCAGGCTTACAAGCATGAAATCGGTGAAAAAAATAAATCACCGATTACATACCAACAGCCGCGGTTGCGGCTTTGTTTACTTCCGGGTATCGGGTGTGACGCCATAACGTTGCGCCCGGTCCTCTGACGGTCATAGAGATGACTGTGACCGTCTGGTCACCAGTCATCTCTATGGATCTGCAGCGAGCGCCAGCTGATTCGCTCTCCGGGCCCCCGATGGTACGGGAGAGCCCGGAGAAGCACTGGATGGCGGCGGGGGCTCGAGGTCCCTCCCGCTGCCTATAAGAACGATCAAGCGGCGGTTCCGCCGCTTTGATCGTTCTTATGGTGCACAGAATCGCCGGCTGAAGACAGCGATATTTGAATGATGCCTGTGGCTGCCCCCATCATTCAGATATCACCACATAAAGTGGTTAAAGATTCTCCATAGGTGACACTTTTCAAATATCTGAAGTGGTTGTAAACCCACTTTTTTCACTTTTACCTACAGGTAATCCTATCATAAGACTTACCTGTAGGTAAGGAGAATATCTCCTAATCCTGTACCGTTTAGGAGATATTCCCCTCGCAATGCGCCGCTGATTGCAAAGGCGCATGCGCAGGGGGGAATGCACGGCGAAAGGACCGGCAGCCGCGGGACCTTGCCGCATTTAAATCTCCCGGGCGCACGCGCGGGAGTGACGTCATCGCCGCTCCAGCCAATCAGAGCGCTGGATCGGCGATACCCGGAAGACACGCCGAGTCAAGATGACATCTTGCTCGGCGTGGACCAGGTAAGTCCCCTTCAGCTCATTATGTCTTTTACTTTGCAGGAGTAAAAAAAAAAAAAAAAATTAATAATAATTTATTAGGCAGGTTTACAACCGCTTTAACAGGTGACCCTTTTGGAGTTACAGAGGAGGTCTAGCACTAGAATTATTGCTCTCGCTCCAACGATTGCAGCGATACCTCACATGTGTGGTTTGAATGCCGCCTACATATGCCTGTGTGACTTGCGTATGTGTTCACTTCTGCGCTCGAGCGTGAAGGGATGGGGAGTTTTTACATTTTATTTTTTATTTTTTTTACACTTTATTTTTAACCTTCTCTTTAAATATTTTTATTTATTACATTTTTATTTTTTTTAGTCACTTTTATTCAGATTACAAAAAAATATAAACAGGGCATGACAGGTCCTCTTTACGGAGTAAGGAGTTAATACTGTATTTGTTGGCGTATAAGACGACCTTTTACACTAAAAAGAAAAAAAAGGCCAAAAAGCAGGGGTCGTCATACGCCGGGTCAGCTGCTCGGATGCGTGGTAATACTGTACGGAGCTTCGGATATATACAGTATATACCGCTTAGCCAATCCCAGTGAGCGATGTATTCAAAATGAATACAGAGCCTGCTGGGATTGGAGTATCAACCTCTGCCAATCCGAGCAGGTTACATACAGTAGCCAGCTCGGATTGGCTTTGAGAGTCAGAGAGGCGTGGGCTGATGATGTTACAGGCTTTGTATTCATTAACCCCTTCCATACAGGGCATTTTCACCCCCTTCCTGCCCAGACCAATTTTTAGTTTTCAGCGCTGTCGCACTTTGAATGACAATTGCGCGGTCGTGCGACGTGGCTCCCAAACTAAATTGGCGTCCTTTTCCCCCCCACAAATAGAGCTTTCTTTTGGTGGTATTTGATCACCTCTGTGGTTTTTATTTTTGCGCTATAAACAAAAGAAAGCGACAATTTAAAAAAAAAAAAAAACACAATATTTTTTACTTTTTGATTTAATAAATACCATCATTTTATTTATTTTTTTACTTTTTTTTTCCCATCAGTTTAGACCAATTTTTCTTCTACAAATTTTGCTAAAAAAAAAAAACAAAAACAAAAAAAAAACGCAATAAGCGCATTTGATCGGTTTGCACAAAAGTTCTAGCGTCTACAAAATAGGAAATAGAATTATAGATTTTTATTTATTTTTTTACTAGTAATGGGGGCGATTTTTTTAATTTTATTGTGACCGTGACATTGCGGCGGACACATCGGACACTTTTAAACACATTTTTGGGGCCATTCACATTTACACAGCGATTAGTGCTATAAAACTGCACTGATTACTGTGTAAATGTGACTGGCAGGGAAGGGGTTAACACTAGGGGGCGCTGAAGGGGTTAACTGTGTTCCCTAAAGGTGTGTTCTAATTGAAAGGGGGAGGGGGACTCACAAGGGGAGGAGACCGATGTGCGTTCCTCTGTACTGGGAACACACATCAGTCTCCTCACCGCTGACAGGACATGGATCTGTGTGTTTACACACACAGATCCATGCTTCTGCTGTGATTGCAGGCAATCACCGGGTCCTGAGGAGCGCCCCCTAGCGCCCGGAAAAAACAAGGAGGTCATAGGACGTCCAGTCTGAAGGAGGAGAGGTCTCCATCGACGTCATTTTACTATGGCTCGTGGGGAAGGGGTTAATAGAATACATCGCTTGCCGTGATTGGCTCCGGCTCCAGCAAGAAGGAAGAAGAAGAATATGGCTCCAGAAGGAAGAAATATGAAGCCTCGGAAGGGGGGGGGGGCGTCTTATACGGTAAGTACAGGCAAAAAAAATCTTAAAAAAATACATAAATAAAAAATGTAAATGAGGGGGTCGTCTTATACACCGGCAAATACAGTAAATCACTCTCCTTGCTGACCAGTATTGGGGTATACCATCTGATGGCCGCTACTTGCATACATCATTTGCTGATGTTTCTATACGGTAGCTTATACATCATATACGCATACCTAGCAGTATTTACCCAACAACTATGTATTGTACCAACAGATTATAGGGCAGTGTGAACACAATCACTCCATCCGCCCCTTGATTTATGACTTATATTGGATTGGGACTACCAACCACACCTACTACTGGGCTGCGCCACTACCCCTGGCCACATATAACATTTATCTTCATAGTGATTATCAACCGCCTCATTAGTGTCCATCAGTCCCTCCTCATCAGCATCCATCGCCTCCTCCTCCTTAGTGCCAATCAATTCCTCCTCCTCAGTACCACCTCGTCTGTGCCCATCCGTGCCTCCTCCTCAGTGCCCATCAGTCCCTCCTCATCCGTGCCCATCAGTCCCTCCTCATCCGTGCCCATCAGTCCCTCCTCATCCGTGCCCATCAGTCCCTCCTCATCAGTGCCCACCAGTCACTCCTCATCCGTGGCCATTAGTCCCTTCCCCTTAGTGCCACCTCATCAGTGCCAATCAATCCCTCACTCCCCCTTAGTCCCTCCTCATCCGTGCCCATCAGTCCCTCCTCATCCGTGCCGCCTCCTCAGCATCCACCAGTCCCTCCTCCTCAGCATCCACCAGTCCCTCCTCCTCCTCCTCCTCCTCCTCAGCATCCACCAGTCCCTCCTCCTCCTCCTCAGCATCCACCAGTCCCTCCTCCTCAGCATCCACCAGTCCCTCCTCCTCAGCATCCACCAGTCCCTCCTCCTCAGTACAACCTCGTCCTTGCCCATCCGTGCCTCCTCAGTGCCCATCAGTTCCTTCTCATCAGTACCGCCTCATCAGTGCCCACCAGTCACTCCTCATCCGTGGCCATTAGTCCCTTCCCCTTAGTGTCACCTCATCAGTGCCAATCAATCCCTCACTCCCCCTCAGTCCCTCCTCATCCGTGCCCATCAGTCCCTCCTCATCCGTGCCGCCTCCTCAGCATCCACCAGTCCCTCCTCCTCCTCAGCATCCACCAGTCCCTCCTCCTCCTCAGCATCCACCAGTCCCTCCTCCTCCTCAGCATCCACCAGTCCCTCCTCCTCCTCAGCATCCACCAGTCCCTCCTCCTCCTCAGCATCCACCAGTCCCTCCTCCTCCTCAGCATCCACCAGTCCCTCCTCCTCCTCAGCATCCACCAGTCCCTCCTCCTCAGCATCCACCAGTCCCTCCTCCTCAGTACAACCTCGTCCTTGCCCATCCGTGCCTCCTCAGTGCCCATCAGTTCCTTCTCATCAGTACCGCCTCATCAGTGCCCACCAGTCACTCCTCATCCGTGGCCATTAGTCCCTTCCCCTTAGTGTCACCTCATCAGTGCCAATCAATCCCTCACTCCCCCTCAGTCCCTCCTCATCCGTGCCCATCAGTCCCTCCTCATCCGTGCCGCCTCCTCAGCATCCACCAGTCCCTCCTCCTCCTCAGCATCCACCAGTCCCTCCTCCTCCTCAGCATCCACCAGTCCCTCCTCCTCCTCAGCATCCACCAGTCCCTCCTCCTCCTCAGCATCCACCAGTCCCTCCTCCTCCTCAGCATCCACCAGTCCCTCCTCCTCCTCAGCATCCACCAGTCCCTCCTCCTCCTCAGCATCCACCAGTCCCTCCTCCTCCTCAGCATCCACCAGTCCCTCCTCCTCAGCATCCACCAGTCCCTCCTCCTCAGCATCCACCAGTCCCTCCTCCTCAGCATCCACCAGTCCCTCCTCATCCGTGCCTCCTCAGTGCCAATCAATCCCTCACTTCCCCTCAGTCCCTCCTCATCCGTGCCCATCAGTCCCTCCTCATCCGTGCTGCCTCCTCAGCATCCACCAGTCCCTCCTCCTCAGCATCCACCAGTCCCTCCTCCTCAGTACCACCTCGTCCTCAGTGCCCATTAGTTCCTCCTCAGTGCCAATCAATCCCACACTTCCCCTCAGTTCCTTCTCACCCGTGACCATCAGTCCCCCCTCATCCGAGACCATCAGTCCCCCCTCATCCGAGACCATCAGTCCCCCCTCATCCGAGACCATCAGTCCCCCCTCATCCGAGACCATCAGTCCCCCCTCATCCGAGACCATCAGTCCCCCCTCATCCGAGACCATCAGTCCCCCCTCATCCGAGACCATCAGTCCCCCCTCATCCGAGACCATCAGTCCCCCCTCATCCGAGACCATCAGTCCCCCCTCATCCGAGACCATCAGTCCCCCCTCATCCGAGACCATCAGTCCCCCCTCATCCGTGACCATCAGTCCCTCCTCATCCGTGACCATCAGTCCCTCCTCCTCAGTACTGCCTCATCAGGGCCCATCAGTGCCAATCAATTCCTCCTCCTCCTCAGTGCCGCCCCATTAGTGAAGGAGAAAAACTACTTATTTGCTAAATAAGTGCTCAGTATTGAAGAAGGTAATGACTCTCTAAGGTAGAATATATGAATGGGATCCATGAACCCCTCTACACCAGGAGAGACGACACTTTCAATGTGTCAGTGGGGGGGGGGCTTCTGATTGTGCGATTGGCAGCATGGCGCTGACCTCATCAGGAGCCCCTCCTACCGGCTCCCAATAGCCAGGACAGTCGGTGACAGCGCAGTCACAGTTCTGGGGGGGTGTGTTATGGTCTTCCTCACCCCTCCCCCACATATAGCGGTTACCCCTTTGTATGAATGAACATTGTGACCTGTGCCCCCCCCCCCCCAGACATTACATTCAGTTCCTGGGAGGGGAGGAAAATGTATGTAAAGTGCTGTCAGTCCAGGCATGCTGGGAGTTGTAGTGCCCCCTGAATGAGGATGATATTGGGGGGGGATGTGTGGGGTTGGAGGGCCCCCTGTGTGGGGTTGTGTGGCCCCTGATGCTGTGTTGTGAGGGGTTGGGGCCCCCTGTGTGGGGTTGGGTGGCCCCTGATGCTGTGTTGTGAGGGGTTGGGGACCCCTGTGTGGGGTTGGGTGGCCCCTGATGCTGTGTTGAGGGGTTGGGGCCCCCTGATGCTGTGTTGTGAGAGGTCGGGGCCCTGTGTGGGGTTGGGGGGCTCCCCGTGTGGTTGGGGGGGGGCCTGATGCTGTGTTGTGAGGGTTGGGAGCCCCATTTCCTGTGTTGTTGGGGGGGGGGGGCCCTGTGTAAGCATTGGGGCCCCAGTTGCTGTGTTGTGAGGGGTTGGGGCCCCTGTGTGAGGGTTGGGGGCCCCAGTTGCTGTGTTGTGAAGGGTTGGGGGCCCCAGTTGCTGTGTTGTGAGGGGTTGTGGCCCCTGTGCAAGGGTTGGGGGCCCCAGTTGCTGTGTTGTGAGGGATCGGGGCCCCTGTGCAAGGGTTGGGGGCCCCAGTTGCTGTGTTGTGAGGGTTGGGGGCCCCAGTTGCTGTGTTGTGAGGGGTTGGGGCCTCTGTGTGAGGGTTGGGGGCCCCAGTTGCTGTGTTGTGAGGGGTTGGGGGCCCCAGTTGCTGTGTTGTGAGGGGTTGGGGGCCCCAGTTGCTGTGTTGTGAGGGGTTGGGGGCCCCAGTTGCTGTGTTGTGAGGGGTTGGGGCCTCTGTGTGAGGGATGGGGGCCACAGTTGCTGTGTTGTGAGGGATGGGGGCCCCTGTGCGAGGGTTGGGGCCCCAGTTGCTGTGTTGTGAGGGATGGGGGCCCCAGTTGCTGTGTTGTGAGGGATGGGGCCCCCAGTTGCTGTGGTGTGAGGGATGGGGCCCCCAGTTGCTGTGGTGTGAGGGATGGGGCCCCCAGTTGCTGTGGTGTGAGGGATGGGGCCCCCAGTTGCTGTGGTGTGAGGGGTTGGGGGCCCCAAGTTGCTGTGGTGTGAGGGGTTGGGGGCCCCAAGTTGCTGTGGTGTCCGTGGTTGGGGAGCCCCTGTGTAAGCATTGGGGCCCTAGTTGCTGTGTTGTCAGGGGTTGGGGCCCCTGTGTGAGGGGTTGGGGCCCCAGTTCCTGTGTTGTGAGAGGTTGGGGCCCCTGTGTGAGGGATGGGGCCCCCAGTTCCTGTGTTGTGAGAGGTTGGGGCCCCTGTGTGAGGGATGGGGCCCCAGTTGCTGTGTTGAGGGATGGGGCCCCCAGTTGCTGTGTTGTGAGGGATGGGGCCCCCAGTTGCTGTGTTGTGAGGGATGGGGCCCCCAGTTGCTGTGTTGTGAGGGATGGGGGCCCCTGATGCTGTGTTGTCAGGGGGGGCCCTGTGTAAGCATTGGGGCCCCAGTTGTCAGGGGTTGGGGCCCCCAGTTGCTGTGTTGTCAGGGGTTGGGGCCCCTGTGTGAGGTTTGGGGCCCCAGTTGCTGTGTTGTCAGGTGTTGGGGGCCCCCAGTTGCTGTATTGTCAGGTGTTGGGGGCCCCCAGTTGCTGTATTGTCAGGTGTTGGGGGCCCCCAGTTGCTGTATTGTCAGGGGTTGGGGGCCCCTGTGTGAGGGATGGGGGCCCCAGTTGCTGTGTTGTGAGGGGTTGGGGCCCCTGTGTGAAGGGTGGGGGCCACAGTTGCTGTATTGTGAGGGGTTGGGGCCCCTGTGTGAGGAATGGGGGCCACAGTTGCTGTATTGTGAGGGGTTGGGGCCCCTGTGTGAGGAATGGGGGCCCAGTTGCTGTATTGTGAGGGGTTGGGGCCCCTGTGTGAGGTTTGGGGCCCCAGTTGCTGTGTTGTGAGGGGTTGGGGCCCCTGTGTGAGGTTTGGGGCCCCAGTTGCTGTGTTGTGAGGGGTTGGGGCCCCTGTGTGAGGTTTGGGGCCCCAGTTGCTGTGTTGTCAGGTGGTGAGTACAGAGGGCAGCAGGTTGGAGGTCACTCTATGGAGGGAATTGATTGGTCAGTCCGGCCCCGTGTTTATAAGAACTCCCCCTCCCCTCCTCCCACCATCCCCCCTCGCCGCCCACCTACCGGCTCCCCCACTCACCTGAAACTCCGTGAAATCCTCACAGCTCACCTCCTCCCTGGGCGCCGCCATATTGGGAAAGCCAAAGGGAGGACCCCGCCGTCCCTGACCTCTGACCTCCTCCTGGGGTGTCCCCGGCAGTGCCTGAGCCGAATTATCTCCGTCCGATCACAGAGGGCGCTGCTTCCATCATCACACCTCAACGTCATATGACTAAGAGTTGGCTCTTTTGACAGAACATCGGGTCACGTCATCCCGGAGAAATCATTCAAAGGTCTCTTCGGGACGTCTATCAGGTTCACCTAAAAGTGTCCTCAGAAACGTGTGTGGAAGCGTCCATTTTGTCGGAGCCTTCCCGTAACAGATGCATGTGGGATCTACAACATTATGGCGGCCTTAATGGAGACAATCTACTCCGCTTCTTGCGGGCCGCCAGACGAGGTTCCTATTGGTGGAATCGTTCCAGCGATTTTATTTAATTGGGTGGCTCCGTGATTGGCGGACACAGGACTCATAATCCCGTTTAATTTGTTGACAGAACACGTGTCTCGTCTGCCCATTGGCTGCTCTCGTTGAGGCGGGGCTAGCGCAGAGAGTGCGTCTCATTGGCTGGTAGCGGTGGTTGGAGATCACTTCAGTCTGCGTGTTGACATTGGAGATCTGACATTCGTCTGAAAATGCTGCGAGCGGCGCTGGGGAGAAGCGGCCTGCGCTTATTGGCTGGTGAGGGGGTTATGTGAGCTGAGGGCTGGAGGGCCACACGGTGCAGTGACAGCCTGTGACCACTGGGGGCGCTGTGACTCACTCCCACATATTGCAATGACAACCTGTGACCACTGGGGGCGCTGTGACTCACTCCCACATACTGCAATGACAACCTGTGACCACTGGGGGCGCTGTGATTCACTCCCATATAATGCAATGACAACCTGTGACCACTGGGGGCGCTGTGACTCACTCCCACATACTGCAATGACAACCTGTGACCACTGGGGGCGCTGTGACTCACTCCCACATACTGCAATGACAACCTGTGACCACTGGGGGCGCTGTGACTCACTCCCACATACTGCAATGACAACCTGTGACCACTGGGGGCGCTGTGATTCACTCCCATATAATGCAATGACAGCCTGTGACCACTGGGGGCGCTGTGATTCACTCCCACATGGTGCAATGACAGCCTGTGACCACTGGGGGCGCTGTGACTCACTCCCACATAGTGCAATGACAGCCTGTGACCACTGGGGGCGCGGTGACTCATCCTACAAGGTGCAATGACAACCTGTGACCACTGGGGGCGCTGAGACTCACTCCCACATACTGCAATGACAATCTGTGACCACTGGGGGCGCTGTGACTCACACTGTGACCCATTGCAACACAATTCAGGGACGTTTTGTGCCCAATGAGGGGGCTGTGACCCATTGCCACACAGTGTAGTAACAACCTACGACCACTAGGGGGTCTGTGACTCGCTGCCACATGGTGCAATGACAACCTGTGACCACTGGGGGCGCTGTGACACATTGCCGTACAGTGTAGGAACAACCTATAATCACTGGGGGTGATGTGACTCCTTGCCATACAATGCAGTAACAACCTGTGGCCACTGGGGGCACTGTGACCCTTTGCCACACAGCGCAGAGACCACACCACCTGTGGCCTATGGCAGCACAGTGTAGGGGCGACATATGACCAGTGGGGGGCGCTGTGGCCAAGTTTTCTCATTCTATTCCTGCTGAGAAGTCCTGCACAGTGATTGGGCTTTACTTCTTTTACTAAGGAAGCCAGCAAGTCTGACTGGCAATCACAGCCCTTCCCTTGTATAATCGGCAGTGATATACAGACAGCCACTAGAGGGGGCAGCTCTATGTGAAATATGGTACAGCAGTGATGTCTCCAGGCTCTCGGTACAATGACATCTATGAATGATAACCGCCGGCGATGTGTTCTGATCTCCTCCCATATCGTTACAGAGAGGACGGTGATGGGGAGAGGGGAGCCGGCCGCTGTGGTGAGCGGGAGACACCTGTGTAGTAAACCTGAGAATGAAGGTGAGTCCTGTGTGTGAATGAGGAACAATGTGTCCATGTACTGTGGGGGAAAATAAGTATTTGATTCCCTTAGTAGTTGGTGGAGAAACCCTTGCTGGCAATCACAGAGGTCAGACGTCCCTTAGTAGTTGGGTGGGGGGGGGAGGTCCCTTAGTAGTTGGGGGGGGAGGTCCCTTAGTAGTTGGGGGGGAGGTCCCTTAGTAGTTGGGGGAAGGTCCCTTAGTAGTTGGGGGGGGGGGGGGAGGTCCCTTTAGTTGGGGGGGGGAGGTCCCTTAGTAGTTGGGGGGGGGGGGGCGAGGTCCCTTGTTGGCAATCACAGAGGTCAGACGTTTCTTGTAGTTGGGGGGAGGTCCCTCAGTAGTTGGGGGGGGGGGGGTCCCTTAGTAGTTGGGGGAGGTCCCTTGTTGGCAATCAGAGGTCAGACGTTTCTTGTAGTTGGGGGAGGTCCCTTAGTAGTTGGGGGAGGTCCCTTGTTGGCAATCACAGAGGTCAGATGTTTCTTGTAGTTGGGGGGAGGTCCCTTAGTAGTTGGGGGAGGTCCCTTAGTAGTTGGGGGAGGTCCCTTGTTGGGAAGCACAGGGGTCAGACGTTTCTTGTAGTTGGGGGAGGTCCCTTAGTAGTTGGGGGAGGTCCCTTGTTGGGAAGCACAGGGGGTCAGACATTTCTTGTAGTTGGTGTTCAGGTCTCCACACATCTCAGGAGGGGTTTTGGTCCTCTCTTTTTTACAGATCTTCTATAAATTCTTAAGATTTCTTGGCAACTCAGTTTCAGCTCCTCCATACATTTTCTATGGGATTAAGGTCTGGAGGCCCGGCTGGGCCACTCCATGACCTTAATGTGCTTCTTCTTGAGCCACTCCTTTGTTGCCTTGGCCAGTATGTTTTGGGTCATTGTCATGCTGGAAGACCCATCCATGACCCATCTTCTGTGTTCTGGCTGAGGGAAGAAGGTTCTCATCGAAGATTTTACAATACGTGGCCCCTCAATGGGGCAAAGTCGTGCTTGTCTGTAGGGATGGTGTTCTTGGGGTCATAGTCGGCGAGTTGAGTTGATGCCAAAAAGTTCAGTTTTGGTCTCATCTGACCCACAGAACTTCCTCCCAATCCTTTGCCAATCTAAATGATTCGGAGAAGGCCAACTGTTGGTCAGACCCCCCTCCCCCCATGTGTCAGCCCACTGTTATGGCGGGGGGCCCCCCCCCAATATGTCGGCCCACTGTTATGGCGGGGCCCCCCAATATGTCGGCTCACTGTTATGGCGGGGCCCCCCCAATATGTCGGCCCACTGTTATGGCGGGGCTCATGTGTCGGCCCACTGTTATGGCGGGGGGCCCCCCCCATGTGTCGGCCCACTGTTATGGCGGGGGGCCCCCCCCATGTGTCGGCCCACTGTTATGGCGGGGGGCCCCCCCCATGTGTCGGCCCACTGTTATGGCGGTGGGGCCCCCCCCATGTGTCGGCCCACTGTTATGGCGGGGGGGCCCCCCCCATGTGTCGGCCCACTGTTATGGCGGGGGCCCCCCCCATGTGTCGGCCCACTGTTATGGCGGGGGGCCCCCCCCATGTGTCGGCCCACTGTTATGGCGGGGGCCCCCCCATGTGTCGGCCCACTGTTATGGCGGGGGCCACCCCAATATGTCAGCCCACTCACTGGGGGGGCCCTGGAACATGCATGTTCATTTCGGATGTCCCTGACACTTCACTGGCTGCATGCTGCTTCCCAGCTATTGACTCAGAAAGTAGTAAAAGTCGGGGGAGAAGTTGGTAGTGACAACGTCTACATTTCTGACTTGACAGGTTCTCTTTAACAGGACCGGTTCAATTGCTTTTTATTACAACAGTAACAAGGGCCAAAAAATAGTAAAATGTAGCAATGATGAAATAACAAATACTATGACTATTACCTCTAGGGAAGTGCGCCCTCCGGTGCACATAAAGAATTACTACAGGGGTGGTGTTCCTTATCGGTGATCAATCCAACTTCATGGATCAGAGAATGGTCAGCAGAATGGTGAACATGAAAGATGAAGTAGAAGGTGTCGGGATCGGGGTTTCTCTTTAACCATGAAGAATCTGATTATTGATTAGAGGCCATATAAGATGTCTACATGGTGGAGGTTGTCAGTCTCTCATGTAGTCACCCTCCCCGCCTCCTCCTTCCTCCAGGTCAGTCCTTCAAGATTCCCTCACACAGACCCAGCGACTTTGAGAAGAAGATCCTCCTGTGGGGCGGTCGGTTCAAGAAGGAGTCCGATATTCCAGAGTTCGTCTCGTAAGTATCTGAGATGACTTCATCGCCACCGCTTCTGGAGGTCCTCCGACCCAACCATGGACAACTTGGTATCCACAGCGCCCACACCTTCTAGGACAGGTTTATTGTCGATCCCTTTCTTTTTGCTGGGCTTGTATTCCGGGACATCCTGATATGTTTGTAAGAGGAATCTATCAAAACTGAAGCAGTTGTACATGACAACCAATCGGCTTCCATTTTCAATTTGCTCAGTTACGTTTTTTTTTTTTTTTTTTTTTTTATTCTGATTGGTTGCCATGCACTGCTGTTACAGTTTTGATAAATTCTCCATTCAAAAAGGGATTAGTGTGCCCCTTTTAAAAAGGGAGTTTTACACTCTTTGCACGCATGTTAATGCCCATTTTAGGCCTGAAGGTTGCTTAAAACCCCCAAAACATTATCTATTTTTTTCTGAAAGCAGGTAAAATGTAGGGTCGAGTAAGTAGATACCAAACATATGGTTGAGTAAGCCAGGGTTTGGTTGTGTTGGGGTGAGTAAACCAGGGCTTGGTAGGGTTGGGGTGAGTAAACCAGGGCTTGGTAGGGTTGGGGTGAGTAAACCTGGGCTTGGTAGGGTTGGGGTGAGTAAACCAGGGCTTGGTAGGGTTGGGGTGAGTAAACCAGGGTTGGGTTGGGTTGGGGTGAGTAAACCAGGGTTGGGTTGGGGTGAGTAAACCAGGGTTGGGTTGGATTGGGGTGTGAAAAGCCAGGGTTGGGTTGGGGTGAGTAAACCAGGGTTGGGTTGGGGTGAGTAAACCAGGGTTTGGTTGGGTTGGGGTGAGTAAACCAGGGTTTGGTTGGGGTGAGTATACCAGGGTTTGGTTGGGGTGAGTAAACCAGGGTTTGGTTGGGGTGAGTAAACCAGGGTTTGGTTGGGGTGAGTAAACCAGGGTTTGGTTGGGGTGAGTAAACCAGGGTTTGGTTGGGGTGAGTAAACCAGGGTTTGGTTGGGGTGAGTAAACCAGGGTTTGGTTGGGGTGAGTAAACCAGGGTTTGGTTGGGGTGAGTAAACCAGGGTTTGGTTGGGGTGAGTAAACCAGGGTTTGGTTGGGGTGAGTAAACCAGGGTTTGGTTGGGTTGGGGTGTGAAAAGCCAGGGTTTGGTTGGGGTGAGTAAACCAGGGTTTGGTTGGATTGGGGTGAGTAAACCAGGGTTTGGTTGGATTGGGGTGAGTAAACCAGGGTTTGGTTGGGGTGAGTAAACCAGGGTTTGGTTGGGGTGAGTAAACCAGGGTTTGGTTGGGGTGAGTAAACCAGGGTTTGGTTGGGGTGAGTAAGCCAGGGTTTGGTTGGGGTGTGAAAAGCCAGGGTTTGGTTGGGGTGTGAAAAGCCAGGGTTTGGTTGGGGTGTGAAAAGCCAGGGTTTGGTTGGGGTGTGAAAAGCCAGGGTTTGGTTGGGGTGTGAAAAGCCAGGGTTTGGTTGGGGTGTGAAAAGCCAGGGTTTGGTTGGGGTGTGAAAAGCCAGGGTTTGGTTGGGGTGTGAAAAGCCAGGGTTTGGTTGGGGTGTGAAAAGCCAGGGTTTGGTTGGGGTGTGAAAAGCCAGGGTTTGGTTGGGGTGTGAAAAGCCAGGGTTTGGTTGGGGTGTGAAAAGCCAGGGTTTGGTTGGGGTGTGAAAAGCCAGGGTTTGGTTGGGGTGTGAAAAGCCAGGGTTTGGTTGGGGTGTGAAAAGCCAGGGTTTGGTTGGGGTGAGTAAACCAGGGTTTGGTTGGGGTGAGTAAACCAGGGTTTGGTTGGATTGGGGTGAGTAAACCAGGGTTTGGTTGGATTGGGGTGAGTAAACCAGGGTTTGGTTGGGTTGGGGTGAGTAAACCAGGGTTGGGTTGGGGTGAGTAAACCAGGGTTGGGTTGGGGTGAGTAAACCAGGGTTGGGTTGGGGTGAGTAAACCAGGGTTTGGTTGGGGTCAGTAAACCAGGGTTTGGTTGGGGTCAGTAAACCAGGGTTTGGTTGGGGTCAGTAAACCAGGGTTTGGTTGGGGTCAGTAAACCAGGGTTTGGTTGGGGTCAGTAAACCAGGGTTTGGTTGGGTTGGGGTGAGTAAGCCAGGGTTTGGTTGGGTTGGGGTGTGAAAAGCCAGGGTTGGGTTGGGTTGAGTAAGCCTGGGATGAGTAAGCCATGGTTGGGTTGTGTTGGGTTGGGTTGTGTTGGGTTGAGTAAAGCCAGGGCTTGGTTGGGTCAAGTAATTAGATACCAAATATGTCAAATTTACCCACATCATGAAAAGGGTGACAGGACCCTTTACCTGACACCAACTTACCAGAACCACTATAATGATATGTGACTTGCAGTGCAGGATGTAGTAGATCTGCCCACACCAATGAAGAATAAAACCTATTTTTTTTCCAGGTATGAGATGGTGGACGCAGCGAAGAGCAAAGTCCGGGTGAAGTTCTCGGTGATAATGATGCTTCTCACCATCGTGGGCTGTATCGGAATGGTCATTTCTGGAAAACGGGTGAGTGCCAGAAGGGATGTTTAGTGCAGTTATTATACATTTCTATAGCTCTGACATATACCATAGTGCTGTACAGAGAACACGGAGCCACTCACATCAGTCTCTTTACCAGAGGAGCTGAATATCCTGAAAAACACATTTCAAAAAAGTTTTATAAATTGATTTGCATTTTAATAAATTAAATAAGTATTTGATCCCCTATCAATGGGCAAGATTTGTGTCTTCTATACAGGGAACAAGCTGAGATCAGGAGCACTCTCTCTCTCTCTCTCTCTCTCTCTCTCTCTCTTGAAGGGAGTGCTCCTAATCTCAGCTTGTTCCCTGTATAAAAGACACCTGTCCACAGAAGCAATCAGATTCCAATCTCTCCACCATGACCAAAGATCTGTCCAAGGATGTCGGGGAGAAGATTGAAGACCTACACAAGGCTGGAATGGGCTACAAGACCATCGCCAAGCAGCTTGGTAAGAGGAGACAACAGTTGGTGGGATTATTCACAATATAAGTGTCCCTCTCCTCAGTCTGGGGCTCCATGGAAGATCTCCCCTCGGGGAGGTTCAATGATCAGGAGACCTGTGAGGAATCTGCCCAGAACCACACGGGAGGATCTTGTCACTGATCTCAGATGGGACCATCGTCACCAAGAAAACAATCGGTGACACACAACACCGGGAAGGACTGAAATCCTGCAGACCCCGCAAGGCCCCCCCGATCAGGAAATCGCATGTATAGGACGTCTGAAGGAATGATTCCGAGGAGAACCGGGGGAAAATGTTGTGATCAGATGAGACCAAAATCAAGATCTTTGGTATCAACTCACCGTGTTTGGAGGAGGAGGAATGCTGCCTATGACCCCAAGAACACCACCCCCTCCCCCACCATCGTGCATGGAGAACACTATCCGCCCCCCCCTACCATCATGCATGGAGAACACTCCCCCCCCCCCCCTACCATCATGCATGGAGAACACTCCCCCCCCCCCCCCCCCCCCCCACCATCATGCATGGAGAACACCCCCCCCCCCCCCCACCATCATGCATGGAGAACACTCCCCCCCCCCCCCACCATCATGCATGGAGAACACTCCCCCCCCCCCCCCCCCCACCATCATGCATGGAGAACACTATTCTCCCCCCCCCCCCACCATCATGTATGGAGAACACTATTCCCCCCCCCCCCCACCACCATCATGCATGGAGAACACTATCCCCCTCACCATCATGCATGGAGAACACTATCCCCCCCCCCCCCCCCCACCATCATGCATGGAGAACACTATCCCCCCCCCCCCCTACCATCATGCATGGAGAACACTATTTCCGCCCCCCCCCCCCCCTACCATCATGCATGGAGAACACTATCCGCCCCCCCCCCCCCCACCATCATGCATGGAGAACTCTCCCCCCCCCACCATCATGCATGGAGAACACTATTCCCCCCCCCCCCACGACCGTCATGCATGGAATACACTGAGCCCCCCCCCCACCACCGTCACCCATGGAGAACCACCCCCCCCCCCCCACCGTCACCCATGAACACCAAAACCCCCCACCCCCCGCCATCATGCATGGAGAACACTCCCCCCCCCCCCCCCCCCCCACCATCATGCATGGAGAACACTATTCTCCCCCCCCCCCCACCATCATGCATGGAGAACACTATCCCCCCCACCACCACCATCATGCATGGAGAACACTATCCCCCCTCCCTCACCATCATGCATGGAGAACACTATTCCCCCCCCCCCCCCCTACCATCATGCATGGAGAACACTATTTCCGCCCCCCCCCCCCTACCATCATGCATGGAGAACACTATCCGCCCCCCCCCCCACCATCATGCATGGAGAACTCTTCCCCCCCCCCCCCCCACCACCATCATGCATGGAGAACACTATTTCCCCCCCCCCACGACCATCATGCATGGAATACACTGAGCCACCCCCCCCCCACCGTTGCCCATGGAGAACCACCCCCCCCCCCCCCACCGTCACCCATGAACACCAAACCCCCCCCCCCCCCCCACCGTCATCCATGAAGAACACCACCACCACCCCCCCGTCATCCATGAAGAACACCATCCCCCCCCTCCCCACGGTCGTCCATGGAGGAAAGAACACCACCCCCCTCCCCCCACTGTAAGGGATGATGGACGGGGCTATGTTCCATCAAATCTTGGGTGAGAACCTCCTTCCCTCAGCCAGGGCATCAAAAATGGGTCATGGATGGGTCTTACTGCATGACAATGACCCAAAACATACCGGCCATGGCAACAAAGAAGTGGCTCAAGAAGAAGCACATTAAGGTCCTGGGGTGGCCTAGCCGGTCTCCAGACCTTAATCCCATAGAAAATATGTGGAAGGAGCTGAAGTTTCGAGTCACCAAACGTCAGCCTGGAAACCTTAATGACTTGGCGAGGATCTGCAAAGAGGACAAAATCCCTCCTGAGATGTGCGAGAACCTGGAGGCCAACTCCAAGAAACGTCCGACCTCTGTGATCGCCAACAAGGGTTTTACCACCAAGGACTAAGTCGTGTTTTGTGAAGGGGTCAAATATTTATTTCACTCATTTATAACAGAGCCTGCTGGCAGGAAACAGACTTTTCTACTCTACAGGCTGATGTTGCTTTAAAAAAAAAAACAAATTGTAACATTTTGAACACCTTTTTTATTTTCTGCTCTCGGATTGTATTTCTCTGGTTTGTACTGAAAGTTCAGTTGGCCTTCTAGATGAGGAGTCTCAGGGTTGAGCTGTCCCTGGCCGTACACGAGGCGCTCTCTCGCTCTCGCTCGCTCGCTCGCTCGCTTGCTCGCTCTCTCTCTCGCTCTCTGGTCTGGGCTCGGCTCCAGATCACTCTGAAGGTCACACGTGTTTCGGTATTATTAGCTGAATTCTTGGCTTCACATCCAGGAAGTGACCTCCGGGCCGCACCGCGCTCGTCAAGAGACGCATTACCCCCCGCTCCCAGCACATTCCCACATACCTCCGATAGAACCGTCACACTGCAGAGACGTGTCTGATTTCTGCCCACCGAGTGCTTTCCTAAAATATAGAGGAGGGGTCTTCAAACTACGGCCCCCCAGTTGTTCAGGAACTACTCTTCCCATCATGCCTAGTCATGCCTGTGAATGTCGGTGTGTTACAATGCCTCATGGGATGTGTAGTTCTAAAACAGTTGGAGGGCCGTAGTTTGAGGATCCCTGATATAAGGTGATCCTAAACATCTGCGGGTATCGGGCAAACCTCCTTATGGGGGAAACATAGCTGACCTCCTTGTCAAAAAAAAAACGTAGTGGTTGTAAACCCTTCTCTTTACCCCCAGTGAAGTGACTGGCCTCACGTGATCGAGATGAAACTAATCCTCCTTCATACGTTGTACCTGTATATCTGCAGTCTTCTCTTCTTTATACTCGTTCAAAATGCTGAATTTATAAAGTTTGCCTGAGAGTTCAGAAAAAAAGGGGGCTGGGAGCTGAAGTTACACTCTGCAGAGCTCAGTAAGGATCAGTGGTGCAACTGATCACCGTTGATCCGTGATCCAATTCACCCCGTTCAGATCGGCACACTGTGTGATCCGCGGATTGCCGCTGCGGCCATAGCATTAAGAAAGGCCGCGGCTTCAGCTTGGCGCCGGCCGTCTTGGTACACCCGGCGGCGGCGGCCCTCCTCTGTTTACACCCACGGTGGAGGAGAAGCCCGCACTGGTGGGACACACTGTTGTACTGAGGGGGGGTGTCTGTACAGAGAGGGAGGGGGTGTCTGTACACAGAGGGGGTGTACTGCTGAGGTGGGGGTGTCTGCACCGAGGGAGTTTTTTTTTTTACTGAGGGGGACTATAGTTGGTGCCACACCATTTTTTTTTTTTTTTTTTTTTTTTGCACCCGGTGACACCAACCCTAGTCACTCCACTACAGTGGGGGGGGGATGTGGATATTACAGGGGTGGGAGATGTGAATATTACAGCGGGGGAGAATTTACAGGCGCTATTTATTTTTACCGCTAAAACGCCTGACCAGCGCCTCACCAGTAGTGTTGCTCACGAATATTCGCATTGCGAATATTCGCTACGAATATTGCATATTCGAGTATTCGCGAATAACACGAATATCGTGGCGAATATTCGCTATTTCGAATATTCAAATTTTTTCATTTTTTTTTTTTTAGAACAGATCACATCCTAGAGATCCCCATCGACGTCTAAAAGCATTGCTGGTATGATTAGAGACCTTGGGCCGAGTAGCTGCAGCGCTCATTTTATATTGCCGAAAAATCGCAATGCGATTATTCGGCAATAGCGATATCGCGCGATTATTTTATATTGTAATATATCACGAATATTCTGAGCCAATCAGAGTGCTCCATTCCGCATTTCTTGAATATTCGCAATTATTTTATATTGTAATATATCACGAATATTCTGAGCCAATCAGAGTGCTCCATTCCGCATTTCTTGAATATTCGCAATTATTTTATATTGTAATATATCACGAATATTCTGAGCCAATCAGAGTGCTCCATTCCGCATTTCTCGAATATTCGCAATTATTGTGTATTGTAATATATCACGAATATTCTGAGCCAATCAGAGTGCTCCATTCCGCATTTCTCGAATATTCGCAATTATTGTGTATTGTAATATATCACGAATATTCTGAGCCAATCAGAGTGCTCCTTCCGCATTTCTCGAATATTCGCAATTATTTTGTATTGTAATATATCACGAATATTCTGAGCCAATCAGAGTGCTCCATTCCGCATTTCTCGAAATTTCGCATTCGCATTTCTCGCAATTCGCATTCGCAATAGCGAAAATTCGCAATAATTTCATTTCCGAATATATCTCGAATATTCGACTATATATTCGAGATATATCGCGAAATCGAACATGGCATATTCTGCTCAACACTACTCACCAGTGTGAAAGGGATCCAAGTCCCCTTTCCAGGTACTCCATATTCCACGAAGCCTACATCTGGACTACTTCCAACACTGCATGCCTGAACAACGGAGAGCAAACAGTAAGGGCCCTTTCACACTGGGGTGTTTTTTTCTGGCTTTTTTTCGGGCGT
Source organism: Rana kukunoris (assembly GCA_029574335.1). NCBI lineage: Eukaryota > Metazoa > Chordata > Amphibia > Anura > Ranidae > Rana > Rana kukunoris. The sequence continues at coordinate 321,587 of JAJQKJ010002949.1, read as the reverse complement.
TTTTCAGGCACTTTGGCTTTAAAAAAAAAAAAAAAAAACCTGTAGGGCCAGATTCAGGAACACTTGCGCTGGAGTATTTCGATATGCGCCGCGTAACTGTGATGATGCGCCGTCGTTTCTATGTGCCCGTACCCACCAAACTAGATGCGCCCAATAACGGGTCATTTGCGACTGGCGGAACGTTCCGACGCCAGAGTATCGTCAGCGCTTAATTTCGTTGGGCGCATCAGTCGCGCCTATTGATTTCCCCTGCAAATATGCAAATGAGGGATTTTTCACAATTCACGAACGGATTAGCACCATACGCTGGCTACATGCGCCGCGCGTATCTCGTCCGTCCGGCGCAAAGTTATTTCTACAAAAGGCTGCTTTATCTTTACTCCAGATGGCCACAGGTCAGCAGGAGAGCAGCTACAGCAGCGTTACCGACGATAAGAGCTAGCTGAGCACCCCCACTTGCAGGACAACACCTCTGTCCATGCTTGTCTGTCAAATTTTACAGCCATGGAGGAAGACATCATAGGTCTCCATAGCCGAGATGACGGCTGACAGCTCCTGGCCATTAAAGTTCAGCTTTCTCCTGTGTGTTTGCGGGGAACGGGAGCAGCCATCTCAAAACAAAAGTAACATCACTGCGGGGAGGGGGAGCAGGATATACTTTAGTGCCGAAATGGCGCTTCTACGGGCGCATTTAAACGCCCAACGGAAGGCATTGCGCTGACGTTTCCCGTGAAGTGGTGCCGACGGAAGTTGTGAGCATGCGCACAAAGGGGGCGAGTGGAGCCGCACTCACTGCGCATGCTCCGTGGTTGATGCGCTGAACGTAAGCCTCTGCGCTGGGCTCCGCCCATCATTTACATATGATCACACCCACTTCCACTTGCGTCGGGTTACGCCAGCGCATTATCGTTACTCTGGCGCAAGTTTACGCGCAACTGCTATGTGAATTACAGGACTTGCGCTGAAAGGGTCTTCAGAGTAACGTAAATGAGAAGCGTTACTCTGGAGCAAAGATGCTCTCATCTACCTGAATCTGGCCCGTAAAGTGCCTGAAAGAAGCCTCATCTGCAATCCCAATGTGAAAGCCCGAGTGCTTTCAGAGCCCTTTCACACTGCTAAACGCTGGTAAAGCGCTGCCAAGACCCCTTTTACACTGGGGCATTTTTCAGGGGCTTTGGTGTAAAAAAAAAAAAAAGCTCCCTCAATGGGAAGGGGGCTTTAGGAACGGTGTATTCAACGCTCCTAAATCACTTCAAAGAAGCTGCTTACAGGACTTTTTTTTTTTTTTTTTAAGCCCCGCCAGAGCAGTGCCTCGGTGTGAAAGCACTCGGGGGTTTCACATTGGGATTGCAGATGCAGCTTTTTTTAACGCTAAAGCACCTGAAAAACGCCCCAGTATAAAAAGTGTCTTAGGATGATGCAGAGACTTCCACACAGTTATGGAAGGTGGGCAGCACAGCACCGGACGAGGGGCGGGAGATGCTGGAGTTAACTGGCAGGTGATTGGTTGCTTGGATGCAGGGCGTTCTGAGCATCCAGTCACCAGCTTGTTAATGGGGGGGGGGGGGGGGGGGGGGGGGGGGGGGGGGGGCGGGGGGGGGGTCACTCAGGGATAATAACTTATGATATGAATTCCATTCCTCCTTTTTGTATTCTTCTTGCATCTCTGTGCACTTTGTAATTTTCCCACATCTGTGCAGCAATCCAGAGTGAGACTTCCTGTAATAAAGACCACTCACTGCTGTGTTTGCAGGGGGGACTGGTCTTGTCTCCGCCCCCTCCTGTAGTTTTCTGCAGGCAGCCTGTAGTGGGTGGGGCCACTACAGACTGTAGCCAGCTTGTAAAGCATCTGATTAAATAGATATTTTTATGCTTTTTATTCTTCTTTCTTTTTTTTTTCTTTTCTTTTTTTCTTTTCCTTTTTTTTTTTTTCTCTTTCCTTCTTAGAACAAATCTTTATATATTTTTTTGGGGATAATGGTAAATTACAATGTAGCATTGAAAGGGGAACAAAGTAAAGCTCACGGGTTCACTTTGCAGGTCACCGTGCTGCTACCTTATAAACGTCACAATAATCTGTTCGCTTTTTAGTCAACAGACTTTGCTGTTCACTTTTTTTGGGGGGGGCCACGAGGGGGCAATTATGATTTTTTTTTTTTTACAGGAAAATGCATTTTACGTAAAATTATTTACAATTTATTCCCATTATAAACTAAGGTCAGCTTTACAGCTCGGAGAAGGTTGGATGTGAATTGTGGACTGTGTCTTATTCAGACACAGAGCCGCTCATCTGTCCCCCTCCCCCGACACTGATTATGGAGAATTGCCGGCTCTGCTGTCCTCTGTTCACCCCCCTTCCAGAATCTTCACTACGTCACCATCACCTCCACCCACCGCTCCTGATGTCCTAATGAGAGATTAATATGATTTCCCAGAACAAGACACTAAAACAGACCTCTGAGTGCATGTCCCATACAACTAGAAAATGATGATAATGCAGCTTACCAACTCTGACAGGCTTTTTTTTTTTTTACCTGATGATCTTTTTCTTCTGCTCAATCTTTTTCTTTTTTCTTTTTTTCCACAATGTTTAACCCAATCTTTCTACAAGGTACATGTTGGTTATTGTCTCCATTTCCACCATAGGAGGATAATGAGGAGGGGGAGGGGGAGGGGGGTTGCGTAGGGCAGATTTATACAAAGAACTGGCATTTGTATAAAAGCGGAGGGCTGTAAAGAGGACCTGTCGGCACTCGGAGGGGTTTACAGGTTGTATGTTTGGAGTTACAGAAAATGTCTAGAGCTAGAATTATTGCTCTCGCTCTACCGATCGCGTTGATACCTCACATGTGTGTTTTGAACACCGTTTTCATATGCGGGCGCTTCTGCGTGTGAGGTCATCAGGACAGGAAGCTTTAAAAAAATGTTTTTGTTTTTTCAATTCGTTTTTTTTTTTAAATGGGTCACTTTTATTCCTATTACAAGGAATGTAAACATCCCTTGTAATAGAAAAACGCATGACAGGTTCTCTGAAATATGAGATCTGGGGGGTCAGAAAGACGTCACATCTCATATTTACACTAAAATGCAATACAAAAAAAGTTGTCATTTTGAAAAAATTAAAAAAAATTTCCCCCTTTACGAGCTATGGGCAGAAGTGATGTGTTTGACGTCGCTTCCACCCTGCTATAGTATGGAGACGAGTGGGGGGCCATTTACCCTCACTCGTATCCATTCCCAGGCAGGAAGAGGACCCGACCGTCTCTGCCGATCTTGTGGCGAATCCGCTGCAGAGACCACCATTATCGTAAACCGGACGGCCCTCTGATAAGATGGATACCTCGGTTTTGGTAGCAGCTGCTGTTACCGAGATATCCATCTTTACACACTAAGCTTTGGCAATACAACCTGGAAGCTTATTGGTTGCTATGCAGAACTGCACCACATTTTGCACTCTCCAGTTGTAGTAAATCCCCTCTAGTTTGTATTTCGGATGGTTTCTGGTGAAATACACTCCAGTGGGTGGTCCTACCGATTTGACTTTGAAGGATTCTACTGGAAGAATAATGTGTGTATTTATAGGGGGGGGGGGGGGGGTTGGGTGTACCAGGAGGAGAGCTGACCCCGTTAAGTGTTCTCCTGACTCGGAGTTAAACAATTCTCTCTCTCTCTCTCTGTTCTCCTCAGGCTGCCGGCCGACACGAGTCCCTCTCCAGTATGAACCTGGAGAAGAAGGCGCGCATCAAGGCTGGATCGGAGGAATAGTCTGCAGGGGGAGAACACAGAATATTCCACCTTCTTAGAATGTGTCGATTTTAGTGACGTCTTGGGCTGATGTACATTGATGATCACATTATGTAAGCCACCTGTGTTTAGAGACAGTGTTATGATCAGGGGGGATATCCTCCATTAGCTATGATCACTGGGGGGGATCCCCTCCATTAGCTATGATCACTGGGGGGGATCCCCTCCATTAGCTATGATCACTGGGGGGGATCCCCTCCATTAGCTATGATCACTGGAGGGGATCCCCTCCATTAGCTATGATCACTGGGGGGGATCCCCTCCATTAGCTATGATCACTGGGGGGGATCCCCTCCATTAGCTATGATCATGTGGGGAATCCTTTGATTAGCTATGATCGGGGGGATCCCCTCCATTAGATATGATCAGGGGGGATCCCCTCCATTAGATATGATCAGGGGGGATCCCCTCCATTAGATATGATCAGGGGGGATCCCCTCCGTTAGATATGATCAGGGGGATCTTTCCATTAGATATGATCAGTGGGGGATCCCCCCCTTACGCACATAGGATGGTTCCTACCCCTCCTAGAGGGGGTGCAGAGGTCAAATAGACTGTGATCCAGTCTCTAAAATTTGCTCGTAGTTTAGGATATATGTTGTTTTTGTATTTGGCTTCCTTTTGGCATTTCAATACTTGTATTGAGTTCTTTTTCACTTCCTGAGAGTCACAATAAAATGATATCGGACATCACGGCTTACTATTATTTCTATTGCACCGGTAAGAAATATGGTGTAAAGTGGAATCCCATTATTGTATAAGACTAATGGGAATGTTGGAAGGATCCGATCAAACTCAAAGGCCTAGTCTATCCTTTTTTTTTATTTTATTTTTTATATAAATTAGAGGAATTTTAGTCCCCAAACCCCCCCCCCCCCCCCCTTTATTTTTATTTCCTCCCACCCTCCTACCAGTTACAAAGTATTATCCTCCAAATATCATGTTTACCCACCCAGCAGATCCAGCCTTGTCCTGTAACCATTCAGGTGTTGCAACCCAAGTCTGCCATGTTTCCCGGGTACCTCTTCCCGGGTTCAGGCAACCAGGATGTTTTGCATACTAGAACTCTTATACGTACTTTGGGCCGGATTCACAGCCATCGGCGCATCTTTATGCCGCCGTAGCGTGTCTTCTTTATGCTACGCCGGCGCAAAGTTAAGAGGCAAGTATGAAATTCACAAAGAAAATGCGCCCAACGTGGCGCCGGCGTAGTGTATATTTGTCGGCGTAAGCCAAAGTAGGTGGAAGTGGGCGTGATGCATGGTAATGAAGCGTGACCCCATGCAAATGATGGGCTGAGCGTCATCCAAGTACTTAAAACGAACGGCGCATGCGTCGTAGCTTGGACGTATCTCCGTGCGCATGCGTACAACTACGTCGAAATAACCGCCTAAGATACGTCAAATCACTGCCTACGATGTTAACATAACCTACGCCCAGCCCTATTCACGTACTACAATGTAAACGATGTAAAATACGACGGCTGTTCCCTGGTCCATACCTCTGCATGGGTTGCGCCTCCTATTTGTGGAATAACTTTACGCTGGACGTAAGCCTTACGCAAACCGCGTGTCTTTTCCGCCGGTCGCATCTATATTCGTGAATCATATTTGCAATGGGGCGTCCAGCGTAACTATGCGCCCAAGATACGCCGGCGTAGGAAAGCTACGTCGGTGGACTGAAGCCGGATTTTAGGCGTATCTTAGTTAGGTGATTACGGCGCATAGATAGGAAGGCGCATCTTGACACTTATGCGGCGTAAATCGAGATACGTCGGCGTAAGTGCTACGTGAATCCGGGCCAAAGTGTGCTACTGCCTACACAGAGAATTGGCACGATGCTGGTGACTTTTTATGATCACTGTGCTTGACAACTACTCCAATGACCACTGGGTGGCAGCAAACTCCAGATTTTTGCAGCTGTGCCTAAAAAAAGACATATGTATAAGCACCTTGCAGTTCCTCTTCTGGGTATGGAGTTACTCCTTTATGAAAATACGACAAAATCTTGAAAAAAAAAAAAAAAATTAAACAATCAGTTAAATTTCGAAATAACTAACTAATAACTATTAAATTACAGCCATTGGAATTTCCTTTTTCAAATTTGACTGTTGGTGAACGTAACGAATACAAATGTATCTGAAGTTACAAATTATTCAAAAAAACAAATGGAACAAATTAATTATAAATAATATTTTTTTTTATTATTGTAGAATGCGATGTAGGGTCCCTAGTTGTGTTATCTGGTGCGGTAAAAGATGGGGTCATGCCCCCCCCACACTAGCCTGCCACAGTGTCGTTCCCCCCCCCCCCCCCTCCATTAGGTGCTCCCCCTATCTCCCATACTACACCAGACTCTCACCTTCCCGTAGCTCGCTGGCTCCTTTTTACCAGCTGTGTTTAGCGAGCCTGCGGAGGCACAATCACAGCCCGGAGCTTCGAACTGCTCTGCCAATTGAGCTCCTTCCAGGATCGGAGGCTGCAGCTGCCAACGTCTCCTGCTTTTGCTTCGCTCCTCTGTCACCTAATGGTCAGTCCGCAGCTACCCCTGGTGTCACTAAGGTACAGTCCACACCCCTCTAGTGATGCCACTGCTTCTCTGCAGTACTCGCAGTGTCACTTCTGCCTGGGGGCAGTGCCACCTCCCCTGAAAAGTCTATCGCAAGACAAATGCCTTGTTTGCCCCATGGTCTATATGCCCCTAGTTCCACAGGATGGTCTAAAGAAGTCCTGGAAGTGAGTATAGGAGGAGGGAACGAGAGAGCAGGAGGTTTTGGAAGGTTTGATGATGAGCATAATCCGTTCCAGGAGAATGCTTGTAATCCAAAAAACACTTGCATATTAAAGCGAGTTCCCCCATAGCAGTCAATGGAAACGAAAATTAATTTGTTCCACATTGACTTCTATGGCATGCGATACCGCATGTGGCTAGGGGGGGGCGCCTGAGAGACTCAGAAATACTCAGAGGCAGCTTGGCTGCATTCAAACACTCGAGCAGATTATTTATGAATGTTTCAGAGTATTTCTGAACCAACACTCGCAAACTGAGTCAGGATTTAAAAAAATGTTTTGCTCCTATTACGAAACCGTGTTACTCACAATCCGAGGTTCCACTGTATGGATGATATTCTTTGGATGAGAAAAAGGATGGTGATGTAGATTGGGGCACAGTTGTGGATGGTGAGAACCTAGGAACACGCTATGGGAGATGGTCAGAGACCAAGGACATGGTACAGAAGTTCTCCAGAAACCAGGGACATGCTACCATAGTTTGCCAGAGACATGCTACAGAAGTTCCCCAGAGACATGTTACAGAAGTTCTCCAGAGACCAAGGCTATGCTACCGAAGTTCACCAGAGACCAGGGCCATGCTACAGAAGTTCACCAGAGACCAGGGCCATGCTACAGAAGTTCTCCAGAGACCATGGACATGGTACAGAAGTTCTCCAGAGACCATGGACATGGTACAGAAGTTTTCCAGAGACCATGGACATGCTACAGAAGTTCTCCAGAGGCCATGGACATGCTACAGAAGTTCTCCAGAGGCCATGGACATGCTACAGAAGTTCTCCAGAGGCCATGGACATGCTACAGAAGTTTTCCAGAGACCATGGACATGGTACAGAAGTTCTCCAGAGGCCATGGACATGCTACAGAAGTTCTCCAGAGGCCATGGACATGCTACAGAAGTTCTCCAGAGGCCATGGACATGCTACAGAAGTTCTCCAGAGGCCATGGACATGCTACAGAAGTTCTCCAGAGGCCATGGACATGCTACAGAAGTTCTCCAGAGGCCATGGACATGCTACAGAAGTTCTCCAGAGACCATGGACATGCTACAGAAGTTCTCCAGAGACCATGGACATGCTACAGAAGTTCTCCAGAGACCATGGACATGCTACAGAAGTTCTCCAGAGACCATGGACATGCTACAGAAGTTCTCCAGAGACCATGGACATGCTACAGAAGTTCTCCAGAGACCATGGACATGCTACAGAAGTTCTCCAGAGACCATGGACATGCTACAGAAGTTCTCCAGAGACCATGGACATGCTACAGAAGTTCTCCAGAGACCATGGACGTGCTACAGAAGTTCTCCAGAACCCATGGGCGTGTTACAGAAGTTCTCCAGAGAACATGGGCGTGTTACAGAAGTTCTCCAGAGAACATGGGCGTGGTACAGAAGTTCTCGAGAGACCATGGACGTGGTACAGAAGTTCTCGAGAGACCATGGACGTGGTACAGAAGTTCTCGAGAGACCATGGACGTGGTACAGAAGTTCTCGAGAGACCATGGACGTGGTACAGAAGTTCTCGAGAGACCATGGACGTGGTACAGAAGTTCTCGAGAGACCAGAGACGTGGTACAGAAGTTCTCGAGAGACCAGAGACGTGGTACAGAAGTTCTCGAGAGACCAGGGACGTGGTACAGAAGTTCTCGAGAGACCAGGGACGTGGTACAGAAGTTCTCGAGAGACCATGGACGTGGTACAGAAGTTCTCGAGAGACCATGGACGTGGTACAGAAGTTCTCGAGAGACCATGGACGTGGTACAGAAGTTCTCGAGAGACCATGGACGTGGTACAGAAGTTCTCGAGAGACCATGGACGTGGTACAGAAGTTCTCGAGAGACCATCGAGAGACCAGGACGTGGTACAGAAGTTCTCGAGAGACCAGAGACGTGGTACAGAAGTTCTCGAGAGACCAGAGACGTGGTACAGAAGTTCTCGAGAGACCAGGGACGTGGTACAGAAGTTCTCGAGAGACCAGGGACGTGGTACAGAAGTTCTCGAGAGACCAGGGACGTGGCACAGAAGTTCTCGAGAGACCAGGGACGTGGCACAGAAGTTCTCGAGAGACCAGGGACATGGCACAGAAGTTCTCGAGAGACCAGGGACATGGCACAGAAGTTCTCGAGAGACCAGGGACATGGCACAGAAGTTCTCGAGAGACCAGGGACATGGCACAGAAGTTCTCGAGAGACCAGGGACATGGCACAGAAGTTCTCGAGAGACCAGGGACATGGCACAGAAGTTCTCGAGAGACCAGGGACATGGCACAGAAGTTCTCGAGAGACGAGAGACAGGGACATGAGACCAGGGGCACAGAAGTTCTCGAGAGACCAGGGACATGGCACAGAAGTTCTCGAGAGACCAGGGACATGGCACAGAAGTTCTCGAGAGACCAGGGACATGGCACAGAAGTTCTCGAGAGACCAGGGACATGGTACAGAAGTTCTCGAGAGACCAGGGACATGGTACAGAAGTTCTCGAGAGACCAGGGACATGGTACAGAAGTTCTCGAGAGACCAGGGACATGGTACAGAAGTTCTCGAGAGACCAGGGACATGGTACAGAAGTTCTCCAGAGACCAGAGACATGGTACAGAAGTTCTCCAGAGACCAGAGACATGGTGCAGAAGTTCTCCAGGGACATGGTACGGGAGATAATCAGAAACTGAAGCCATAATATGGGAGACATTCCAAAATACATGGTCTGAAACTGGGGGGGGATATGGTTTTACAATAAGAACATACTAAAGTAGCTGTTAAGAAACTGAGAACATTGCAGGAGATGGCCAGAGACTGCAGACATGATGCAGGAGAGGGTCAGGGACTGGAGACGTACTAAAAAAAGATGACCAGAGACTGCAGACATGATACAAGAGATGGTCAGAGACTGCGGACATGATACAGGAGATGGTCAGAGACTGCGGACATGATACAGGAGATGGTCAGAGACTGCGCATTTGATACAGGAGGCACAATCACAGCCCGGAGCTTCGAACTGCTCTGCCAATTGAGCTCCTTCCAGGATCGGAGGTTGCAGCCGCCAACGTCTCCTGCTTTTGCTTCGCTCCTCTGTCACCTAATGGTCAGTCCGCAGCTACCCCTGGTGTCACCCGGGTACAGTCCACACCTCTCTAGTGACGCCACTGCTTCTCTGCAGTACTCGCAGTGTCACTTCTGCCTGGGGGCAGTGCCACCCCCCTGAAAAGTCTATCGCAAGACAAATGCCTTGTTTGCCCCATGGTCTATATGCCCCTAGTTCCACAGGATAGTCTAAAGAAGTCCTGGAAGTGAGTATAGGAGGAGGGAACGAGAGAGCAGGAGGTTTTGGAAGGTTTGATGACTAGCATAATCCGTTCCAGGAGAATGCTTGTAATCCAAAACACTTGCATATCAAAGCGAGTTCCCCCATAGCAGTCAATGGAAACGAAAATTAATTTGTTCCACATTGACTTCTATGGCATGCAATACCGCATTTGGCTGGGGGGGGGGGCGCCTGAGAGACTCAGAAATACTCAGAGGCAGCTTGGCTGCACTCAGAAACACTCGAGCAGATTATTTATGAATGTTTCAGGCGCCGTACACACGGCCGAGGTTCTCGCTGAAAACCAGCGAGAACCTCGCTGGAAGCACATTCCAGCGAGGACCTCGGCCGTGTGTACGGTCTCGGCGAGCTTCCCGTCGGAAAGCCCGTCGAGCCGAAATAGAGAGCACGCTCTCTATTTCCTCGACGGCCCGCCTGGAAGAATGGCTGGTTGCCATTCCCGACGGGCGGGTCGCCGAATTCGACGGCCGGGAGAGAACCTCGACGGGCGGAACGATGTGTTCTGCCCGTCGAGGTTCTCTGCCGTGTGTACGGCGCCTCAGAGTATTTCTGAACCAACACTCGCAAACTGAGTCAGGATTTAAAAAAAATTTTTGCTCATATTACGAAACCGTGTTAACCGTGTTACTCACAATCCGAGGTTCCACTGTATGGATGATATTCTTTGGATGAGAAAAAGGATGGTGATGTAGATTGGGGCACAGTTGTGGATGGTGAGAACCTAGGAACACGCTATGGGAGATGGTCAGAGACCAAGGACATGGTACAGAAGTTCTCCAGAAACCAGGGACATGCTACCATAGTTTGCCAGAGACAGGGGACCTCAACGCTACTGTGCTCAGGCACAGTTAAGAGCCCTGACTCAGGAGTGGGGCCGCCAGCGTCCCTAACAACCAGTGAATATCGGTGACACCACCCCTTGTGCAGTCAGTCAATGACCCAGCATGCCCTCAGTTAATGAGATCACAAGGGGCGGGTTCACCAGGTGACATCACTGTGTGGCCCCCGCCCCTTAGTTATTAAAGAGCAGAAACTGGGGGGCCGCCTTGTTAAAGGGGGTGTGACGGTGGTAGAACATATCCCCGTCAAGCCTTCCCTTCTTCTCCCATAAAAGAAATCACCCAATATTCCATGAGTAGGAATATCCCTGGAATCGCCGAATAATCCATACATGAGCCAAGGCTTAATGCTGAATGTAAACAGGACACACTTTATTGAAAGTACACAGCACACTTTTATACAGAATTTGGAACATCCCGCCCCCAACAACCGCTTTTCTATTGGTCAATTGTAAAGTACATTTGTGGTTTCACTCAGGTCCTCTTCCATGCAAATGAGGACCTCAAAATGTCTCAGCAGAGATTGGTCCCAAAGCTTGAATAGCCTGAATATGTGTGTTGAGACAGAAGCCCCCAGGGGGTAATTACTACAATGAAGCAATCAGAACAACAATTAACACCTCTACACAGTGGACAATAAAATGTCTCTCACAAGCCCGACTCCACTTATTTCACTAGTCGGAGCCAAGCATTGAAGGGTCATTGTCATAGTGACCTAGTCAGGACAAATTAAGCCACTCACAGAACAATGGGATCGTCTGGACAGTTGAGTCAGCTTCAAGACAGAGAGCTGGCCGGTGGTGGACATTAGCATTCACATTAGACAATGACATTCTAATTGAATTCACACAATAAGGTCTTTCCAAATCCTGTCCCACTTAGCACATCAACAGCCCTTTACACAGAGGAATGAGCCCTCTTATTGACCGGTTGTGGTTTAGAATAAACCAACAACTTTTAATATTTCAAGATCCTGCCATACATGATTTATCAGTAATGTCCCATCTCATAGAATTTGATATAATTTCTTAGTCACCCTATGGCCCTATTGGACATAAGGTGACCCTAGACATAGGAGGATCTAAGTCTGTCACAGGGGGCTTCCAGATTCTGATAAGCCCCCTGCCCGCAGACCCCCCCTCCACAACCACTGCCAGGGTTGTGGGGAAGAGGCTCTTGTCCTTAAATTATTTTTCCCATTATGGGTGTGAGTGGGGCCCCATGTCAAGTTTTGCCTAAGGTCTCACAAAGCCTAGAGCCGCCTCTGCCCTGAATGGTAGTTTGTAAATGTGGTCACCCTGGTGGGCAGTCATGTTGGAACAGGAAGAGGCTGTCATGGACCTTGGAGTGCTGGAGTGTTTCTACTTGAAATCTTAATTCATGTATTTCAGAAGATGGGACATTACGGATAGTTCATATTCCAGGATGTCTTGAGATATTACAGGTGATTTTATTCTGACCCCCAACCAGGTCAATAGACTCAGGAGATATACTAATTGTCCATTGTGTAAGCCTATAGAGGTGTTAATTCAGGTCTGCTCCTAGACCTTTCTATTGTGTGATAACACTGTTTAAAGCCTTTAGATTATCAGGTGTATTGAATTAGCATGTCAATTAGGTTCAAGGGAACTTGCCAAGCTATGCAGGACCAGGCTGTCTGGGTAACACATTTTGTTACAATTAGTAATTAACTCAACTAAATGTCATTATCTAAAGGAATGCGATCTCTCAGGTGTAGTAATTATGTCCTGTTAAATAGACCGGGCTATTCTGTACATTGATTACCCCCTGGGGCTTCTGTCTCAATACACAGTCTTTCTATTCAAGCTATGGGACCAATCCCTGTTGACTATTCCAAGTCCTCATTTGTATGGTTAAGGAGGACCTGAGTGAGGACTGCATATACTTTACAATTGACCAATAGGAAAGCGGTTGTTGGGGGTGGGATGTTCCAAATTCTGTATAAAAGTGTGCTGTGTACTTGAAAATAGAGAGTCCTGTTTGAACATACATACAGCCTGCCTGGTGTGTGTTCTAAATGGATCATCACAGAGGCTGTCTCCAAACTGTTCCCACAAAGTTGGGGACATGAAATTGTCCAAAATGTCTTGGTATGCCAACGCCTTTTTTGGAACGAAGGCCAACCTCTGAAAAACAACCCCGCATTATAATCCCACATATGATGCCAATCATTACCCATCAGCAATGCCTGCCAGTTAGGGTGACCACATTTCCAAACTACCATTCAGGGACACACCCCTTCCCAAAAATCAGCTTGTGCTGTAACGAATCACAGCAGTGATTGGACACAAGATTTATGATTTCTCCAATCACAAGCAGGGGACGGAGATTGTGCTCCTCCAGGCATTGCCAGCCAGGACAAGTACTGTGAGTGAGTAAAGTGGTGATGTAGCGGCCTTTTTTGGGAGCATCAGATTGGGCCGGAGGGTGGCTGTGTCCAGGGCTGTCTTAATGAGAGGGCACACCTGGGCACTGCCCAGGGGCCCCAGCTGCATGTGGGGCCCCTGCACTTTCCCCAAAGCAGCTGGTCCTTGAGCCCACACTGCCCCGAAATTGGGGGCCCAATGATGGTACTGAGAGTGATAAATACACAGGGGAGGAAGTCTGCCTCCTTCCTACTTGATGTCTGTTTACCTGCACTGTCATCATTGAAGGGGCCCCAGAGCATTACCTTACCCAGGGGCCCATGATGCTAGTAAGACGGCCCTGGCTGTGTCAGTTTCATTCCGGGACACTGTATTGTCCTGGAATGAGTGGGCCCGGGACAGATGACAGAGAAGCTAGTGGACCAGACTGTGTGACTGCAAAGAGGAGACCCAAAACGCATATAGGTAAAAATATAATAATTTATTAAGAAAAGTGAATTACACACAACCACCTCCAACAGAACACAGTGCAATAAATAAACCAACAAACAGTGACCCAAAGATAACTAAAGACAATATGTACTGTGATGGGAGATACCGTAATCGTAAACAGGCCAGGCCGAGGTCATACACAAGGAGATCAGAAGATAGGCAAGGACGGGAGATTAACAGGAACGGGGAGATGACAGATGAATGTGCTGCAAAGCAGGGATACAGGAAACAAGGGACAGGGATCCAAGGCAATGGGGAAGCAGGAAGGGCAAGTCCAGGATGGGTTAGGAATAGGGATCAGGTCAATACAGGCTCAACAGCAGGATCACAGGCTCAAAGTCAGGTAGAGAGATACCAAGGCGAGGCGTGTTTGCACTCGCCGAGTATAAATAGGGATCAGCAGGGCTTTTTTTCAGGGGGAACTTGGGGGGAACTCAGTTCCACCACCTCTGACTCAGACCCTTTGGTGCCTGCTCACCACCATCACTTGTAAACACAGAAGTGACAGCTCTATACTCTGTGTGTACCCCCCTGAACTCTGCATTCTGTATGTAATGCAATCCTGGTATTTAATGCCCCTTTAAGACCCTTCTACTGCTTGTGAAATCTGAATGGGGTCGTGGTTGAGTTCCTGTACCTATTTTCTGAGGAAAAAAAAGCTCTGCGAGATCAGTAATTGGTTTCACGTTACACCTGAGTGCAGAAAGAGTCATCCGCTCCATACTGCCAGGATCCATCCGCTGGTGGAGGTCAGTACTGCGTCCCAAAGATGATATAACACCAGCAGGGAGAAGTTCTCCTGACAGTTCCAAACTACCAGGAGATACCTGCTGGTGAACCACAGTACTGCGAGCCAAATAATAATAAATATTACCAGCGGATGGAAACTTTCCTGACAACAGACCTGCAAAATGCGGGACTGTCCCAGGCAATCCGGGACACGTGGTCACCCTACTGCCAGTGCCTCCATATCAGTGATGCCCATCGGTGCCATCTCTCAGTGTCCATCGGTGTCACCCATCGTGTCCATCAGTGGCATCTAGCAGTGCCCGTCAGTGCAGACGAAAAACATACTTATTTACAAAAATGTATAACAAAAAACGAAGAAAAACTTTTTTCTAAATTCTCTGTCTTTTATTTGTTTAGCAAAAAATAAAAATCGTAGAGGTGATTAAAAAAAGCTCTATCCGTGGTAAAAAAAAAATGATAAAAATTCTGTTTGGGTACAGTGATGTATCACTGCGCAATTGTCATTTAAACAGCGACAGCGCTGAAAGCTGAAAATTGGCCTGGGCAGGAAGGGTGGGAAGTGGCCGGTGTTGAAGGGGTTAAAACTCAGAAAAAGGCAAAAAACGTGGAGATATAAAAAATGAATAAAAATATTCCAGACGAAGAAGGTTCAGAACAGCATGCGCATGAATGACGAAAAGGAAACCGTGTTTTATGGAAAAACAGATATCCGGAGAGTTGGGTGTAGAGAAAAGGCCAGACAGTGACAATCACCGATCATCCTCCCACATCCACTCTCCGGAGCACTGAATTCCCTGTCAGAGAGGATTAGTCCAGACTATATCGCTTCTGATGCCTGCAAGAAAATAATTAGAGTTAAATCCACACTGTAAATGTAATTGTATCGCCCTCCTCTATTTAGGCTGCTAGGCTAAATTTAGTTTTTGGATTCACTGTATTGAGTGGAGCAGTGATCGATTGGTTTTGTCTGTTCAGGGTTTCCTGAGCTGGGCGTTTGATTCCTTTCACCTGCTTCTGAAAGAAGTTTCCAGTGTATAGGGCAGAAAGAGCACAAGATATTCAGGACTGTACATTTGATTCTTTCTGCCCTATACACTGGAAACTTTTTTCAGAAGCAGGTGGAAGAAATCAAACCCCCCCGCTTAGGAACCCCCGAACAGACAAACCAATCAATCACTACTCCACTCACTAAAGTAAATCTAAAACGACATTTAGCCTAGCAGCCAAGCTCTCACTGAGGCCCAGATGGCATTCTCTTGTCTCAGTAGCTCTATCCTCGGGGCAGCAGCCCCACGAGAACTGGAACCCTCCCTGGAGAGGAAAGAACACTCTACTCAGGCTTCCCACACATTTATCACCTCTCCAGCCACCTTCTGGATTCCTTCTTCCAGGGATTGGAATAAGATATTCAGACTGTACATTTGATTCTAAAGGCCAATCCATGAAAGAAGGTATCCAGAAGGTGGCTGGAGAGGTGATACATGTTTGGGAAGCCTGAGTGTTCTTTCCTCTCCAGGGAGGGTTCCAGTTCTCCTGGGGGTTTTTCGGCCCGAGGATAGAGCTACCGAGACAAGAGAATGTCACCTGGGCCTCAGTGAGAGCTTGGCTGCTAGGCTAAATTTCGTTTTTTGGATTCACTGTAGTGAGTGGAGCAGTGATTGATTGGTTTTGTCTGTTCAGGGTTTCCTGAGCTGGGCGTTTGATTCCTTCCACCTGCTTCTGAAAGAAGTTTCCAGTGTTTAGGGCAGAGAATCAAATGTCCAGTCTCAATATCTTATCATGCTCTAACGGCCAATCCCTGGAAGAAGGTGTCCAGAAGGTGGCTGGGGAGACGATAAATATTTGAGAAGCTTAAGTAGAGTGTTCTTTCCTCTCCACGGAGGGTTCCAGTTCTCCTGGGGCTGCTGCCCCGAGGATAGAGCTACTGAGACAAGAAAATGCCATCTGGGGCTTAGTGGGAGCTTGGCTGCTAGGCTAAATTTCGTTTTTTGGATTCACTGTAGTGAGTGGAGCAGTGATTGATTGGTTTGTCTGTTCAGGGTTTCCTGAGCTGGGCGTTTGATTCCTTCCACCTGCTTCTGAAAAAAAGTTTCCAGTGTATAGAGTAAAGAGAATAAAAAAAATCCTGTCCCCCAAAATACAGCTCTGTAACATTAAATATCCTGAGTGTCTCCATAACCAGGTCTGGTGCAAGGATTTTTGACACCCTAGACGACACCTCATTTTGCCATCCCCTTGACTCCACCCCCTTTGCCCTGCCCATGTATACCCTACTTTTAAAAAAAGCCTATGGGGTAGATTCAGGTAGAAATGCCTATCTTTAGGCATGCCTAGCATCTGGCTTTTAAACTAGGCCGCCGCAACTTTTTCAGGCAAGTGGTTTATTCTCAAAGCACTTGCCTGTAAAGTTGAGGCGGCGTAGCGTAAAAGAGCTGGCAGAATTCAAATTCGGCGGGTAGGGGGCGTGTATCATTTAAATGAAGCACGTCCCCGCGCTGAACGAACTGTGCATGCGTCGGCCGTGATTGGTTCCCAGTGCGCATGCTCCAAATTTCGACGTCTTTTCGACGTGTAAGCGACGTGAAGGGCACTTACGCAAAACCCTATTCACAAACGTTTTACATAAACGACGGGAAAAAAAGCGTTGGCACACCGTCCATACTTAACATTGCCTGCGCCTCATATAGCAGGCATAACATTACGACGGTACTACGCTAACGCAAACGACGTAATTAAATTGCGCTGGCCAGGCGTACGTTCGGGAATCGGCGTATAGGCTCATTTACATATTTTAGACGGGAACGCCACCTAGCGGCCAGCCTAAAATATGAAATTAAGATTAGACAGCGTAATAGATTTACGCTTGTCTGATCTAAGGATAGTCTATGCCTAACTGATATTAGGAATCAGTGGCATAGATTGGGCTCATAAAACACAGAGATAAGCCGGCTTATCTCCTACCTGAATCTACCCCTATGAGTGCCTATCAAATACAGCCTACCAGCACCCATCAAATGCAGCCTACCAGCACCCATCAAATACAGCCACGCCAGCGCCCATCAAATGCAGCCTCACCAGCCCCCATCAAATGCAGCCTCACCAGCCCCCATCAAATGCAGCCTCACCAGCGCCCATCAAATGCAGCCTCACCAGCGCCCATCAAATGCAGCCTCACCAGCGCCCATCAAATGCAGCCTCACCAGCCCCCATCAATGAATGTTTGCTTGCTTTCATTTCTTTCGGGAGTCGGGACACAGACACAGTTCTCCGCTGTGCCTCTGACACTATG
The DNA here is from genome assembly GCA_029574335.1 of Rana kukunoris. Lineage (NCBI taxonomy): Eukaryota > Metazoa > Chordata > Amphibia > Anura > Ranidae > Rana > Rana kukunoris. The sequence goes on along the minus strand of JAJQKJ010002949.1, from coordinate 303,915 downwards.
TGCAATTGAAGCGGTGGCTGCCTGCTGATGCCGAGACTTAAGCCCCGTACACACGACTGGTTTTCCCATCAGAAAAAACTGCGATGAGAGCAGTTTCCGGCTGTAAAACTGCTGAAAAAAAAAAAAAAGGAGCAGGATCTCTTTTTTCCTCGTCAGGAAAAAATCCTAGTGGGAAAACCGTTCGCCTGAACGTTTTTTCCGACGGGATAAAAAATGTGCGCATGCTCGGAAACAACTTGACGCATGCTCGGAAGCATAGAACTTCATTTTGTCAGGTTGTCGTAATCTTTTACGCCACCGTGTTCTTGGCAGTCAAAAGTTCACTGGACTTTTGTATGACCGTGTGTATGCAAGGCAGGTTTCAGAGGAATTCTGTCAGGAAAACCATTGTTTTTTTATCCGACTTAAAAACCGGTCGTGTGTATGGGGCTTAAGTTGCTTACTGCAGAGTGAAGAGAGTAGGAACACCAGTGGCCAGATGCCCTAGGCAGCAGTGCGCCTAGTTTGCCTAGTGGTAGAGCCAACCATGTCCATAACCCTTGCAGGGCCGGCGCTAGCACAAGGCAACATTGCCACTTGCCTTACGGCGGCAGCCAGGGGACAGGGCGGAATATCAGTGGCGGCCGCCCGATCGAGACCTCAGACCAGCAATCCAGCAGCGCCGCGTGGGATGAAGTTCATCCAAGCGCCACAGAGGTGGAGGCGCTCAAGGCGTCAGAGTGCTCCGCTCCCTCATCCTCTCCTTGTCTGAGGCCGTGCTCTCCACCGCCGCGGTATTTACTTTTTCAAGTCCTCCTCCACGATCCACCTGGGTGGCGCAGCTGCACACTGTCCCCTCCTCTTTAGCTGGGGTTTGTCCTGAAGGAGGGGGTTTGTGGTGGCCTCTGTACTAATGAAGAGGGGTGACCGTGGTTTGTGGGGGGGTCTGGACTAATGGAGGGAGGGGTCTGTACTAATGGGGGGTGGTTTGTGGAGGGGGTATGTACTAATTGTGGGGGGGTCTGTACTAATGGAGGGGGTGGTTTGTCGGGGGTCTGTACTAATGGAAGGGGGGTCTCTACTAATGGAAGGGGGGGTGGTTTGTCCTGTGGGGGTCTGTACTAATGGGGGGTGGTTTATGGGGGGGGTCTGTACTAATGGAGGCAGGAGGTTTGTCCTGAGGGGGGTCTGTACTAATGGAGGGGGGCGGTTGGTCCTGTGTGGGGTCTGTACTAATGGGGGGTGGTTTATGGGGGGGTCTGTACTAATGGAGGCAGGAGGTTTGTCCTGAGGGGGGTCTGTACTAATGGAGGGGGGTGGTTGGTCCTGTGTGGGGTCTGTACTAATGGGGGGTGGTTTATGGGGGGTCTGTACTAATGGAGGTGGGAGGTTTGCTCACCACACAGGCCAGACACACGCCCGCAGAGCCGCCGCCACGACTTACAAAGGGTTCAAAAAACGGTAAGGGGGACCAGTTTTAAAGTTTCCTGTTTAAAAAAAAAAAACACCAAATCCCTGCAATAATATATTAAGCAGCCTGTATAATGTATTATTGCTGGGATTTGTAGTCCTCTGTAACTGCTGGTATTCTGCATTGCGTTTAATGCCATCTATGCTATCTTTCTCTGTAAAAGATAAATAAGTTAACTGCTTGCGGACCGCCGCATGTACATTTACGTCAGCAGAATGGAACAGGCAGGCACATCAACGTATATATACGTGCCTGCCTTGCCGTGGGTCGGGGGTCTGATCGGGACCCCCCCGGTACATGCGACGGTCCGGTTTGATCCGCGACGAGGGGGCGGCGGTTCGTTTTTGTCCGCCCCCCCGGATCGCTCCCAGCCAATGCGCGCGCTCCCCCTGCGTGTCAAAAAGCTCTATTTGTGGGAAGAAAAGGACACAAATTTTGTTTGGGAGCCACGTCGCACGACCGCGCAATTGTCTGTTAAAGCGACGCAGTGCTGAATCACAAAAAGGGGCCTGGTCATTTACCTGCATTTTGGTCCGGGTCTTAAGTGGTTTAACGATCACTTAATGGAACACAGATATAATGTATGGTGTGCGCGCTGGGGGGGGGGCTGTGGAATCAAAATGCACCTTCGCCTTAGTTGGCAAAAATCCTTGCACCGGCCCCGAACCCTTCTGTTCCATTGTTCTGAGAAGCAGAGAGGCCTGCAGCAGCTTGCATCAGTGAAGCCACAGAAAATACAAATTTGTAAAGCTATGAACTCCCAACCTGCTGTAGAACCAATGGCAATATACACAAGAAGACTTTTTGGTATAATTGTGCACTTCCTGCGCCATACTTACACCTGCATAGGTATATGAAGTAAAGTATTGAAATGTACCTGAAAAAAAAAAAAAAAGACAAAAAGGTAGAAATCAGACATTGGGCCTGAACTGTTGAATAGTGTAAGATGACTTGGACGTCACCACACACCTATTTATATGCAGATACAGCTATATATATATTTTTTCAACATTGCATGGTGGAGCTCCACACAGGTTCACATCAATAAGTAACATGTCAATTGAAATGAGTGTTCTATATATGACTTTATGTAAGCAATACTGGATAGCAACACATACATATACACCTGTAAGGGTGTATATAAAAATTAAATATATTTTTACTTAATTTTTTTATTGAAGGGACATTTTTTTTTAGGGGTCTGGAGGTCCCCAGGGGCCCGGGGATCCCTAGGGCCCCAGATGACAATCCCCCTTTTTTTTATTAAATTATTAAAGGGCCCAGAGGTCCCAGGGCCCCTGGATGACAGCCCTCTTTTTTATAAAAATGTTTTACATTTTTTTTATATTTTATTTCTTTTTTTTCTGTTTTTCATATATAGATATATTTTTATTAAAGGGCTCAGAGGTCCCCAGGGCCCCATGTGTCAAACCCCCTTTTTTTATTTTTGTTTATATATTTTTTTTTTTAAAGGGCCCAGAGGTTTTTTTTTTATAAATGTTTATTTCTTTTTTATATATATGTTTATTTATTTATTTTTTATTAAAGGTCCCGGATGAAAACCCCCTACTTTTTGTTATTTCTTTTTATAAAAAAAATGATTAAAGGGCTCAGAGGTCCCCAGGGCCCCAGATGGCAACCACTTTTTTTTTAAAATATATATATAAATATATATATAAATATATATATTAATATATATTAATATATATATATATATATATATTAATATATATATATAATATATATATATATATATATATATATAAATATATATATAAATCTATAAATATATATAAATATAAATATAAAATATATAAATAAGAATATAAATAAAATATAAATAAAAATATAAATAAAAATATAAATAAAATATAAAAAAATATATATAAATAAATAAAAATAAATATAAATATGTATATATATATATATATATATATAAATATATATATATATATATATATATATATATATATATATAAATATAAATATAAATTAATATATATATACACATACACACACACACATACATACATACATGTACATACTCTCTTTTTTTCCTTTTTTATTAAAGGGCCCAGAGGTCCCAGGCCCCGGATGGCTACTCCCCTTTTTTAAATATATTCCTCTTATTTCTTATTTTTGTAAAGGGCCCCCCCGCTTCTCAATTCGCGGCAGCCCCCCCTTCTCAATTTCAGAATTTCAGGCGGCAGCACCCCCCCCCCTGTTCTCTGCTCCAGGGGGCTCATGCCTAAAGCTGTGTAAGGGGCCCCCAAATTCCTGATGGCGGCCCTGCTAATAATTGAGGTTGCTACTAGAAACCACAGGGCCCTATACAGCCAAATTGCAGCCCCTCTCCCCATAAACACAGCTTACTATGCTTCAGTTATTGAATGAAAACAGTGAGTGATTGGTACTGATCACTCATATCTTTTTCCCCCTCCTCCCTGAAAGGTGCCAAATGTGACACCCGAGGGGGGGAGGAACCAGAAAAGCTGAAGTTACATTTTTGGGTGGTACTCCGCTTTAACTTTGCTCGGGCTTCGCTTTGCTTCGCTTCAAAAATTATACCCCATGTAGCTTTAGTGGTGCTTCAAAGTGTCTTCAAAGCCTCCATAGCTTGCTTGAAGCCCCACCAAAACCTCTTTCAAGTACTAAGCCTTTGTCGAAGCCTCGCTGAAGCTCCACCAAAGCCCCGCTGAAGCTCCACCAAAGCCCCGCTGAAGCTCCACCAAAGCCCCGCTGAAGCTCCACCAAAGCCCCGCTGAAGCTCCACCAAAACCTCTTTCAAGTACTAAGCCTTTGTCGAAGCCTCGCTGAAGCTCCACCAAAGCCTCGCTGAAGCTCCACCAAAGCCCCATTGAAGCTCCACCAAAGCCCCGCTGAAGCTCCACCAAAGCCTCGCTGAAGCTCCACCAAAGCCTCGCTGAAGCTCCACCAAAGCCTCGCTGAAGCTCCACCAAAGCCCCGCTGAAGCTCCACCAAAGCCCCGTTGAAGCTCCACCAAAGCCCCGTTGAAGCTCCACCAAAGCCCCATTGAAGCTCCACCAAAGCCCCATTGAAGCTCCACCAAAGCCCCATTGAAGCTCCACCAAAGCCACATTGAAGCTCCACCAAAGCCACATTGAAGCTCCACCAAAGCCACATTGAAGCTCCACCAAAGCCTCACCGAAGCCTCATCGAAGCACCAAGCGAAAGCAAGGTGTAAACAGGACTCTAAAATAACCATTTTATTTAGTGACAGGAGCTTTGACTGTCATTCAACGAGCTTTAACAAAGCCTGTCCAAAGCCTTGTTTTGAAGCAAGTGTAAACTAGCCCTAAAATTTAGTTCAGCCAGGTGTTTTAACCTCCCACCGATCACTAGTGTAAACATAGCCTAGAGCAGTGATGGTGAACATTGGCACCCCAGATGTTTTGGAACTACATTTCCCATGATGCTCAACGACACTGCAGAGTGCAAGAGCATCATGGGAAATGTAGTTCCAAAACATCTGGGGTGCCGAGGTTCCCCATCAGTGGCCTAGAGGAGGGATCCTCAAACTACGGCCCTCCAGGTGTTGTGGAACTACACATCCCATGAGGCATTGCAAAACTCTGACATTCACAGACATGACTAGGCATGATGGGAATTGTAGTTCCTGAACAGCTGGAGGGCCGTAGTTTGAGGACCCCTGGCCTAGAGGAATACCGACTACTGCCTTCGATCCCAGACTGGGGCCGCTCGTTTTAGCGGCGCTTTACCGATGTGTACGCGGCAATGCTTTTTTCAGCCGCTGGCGGGGCGCTTTTAACCCCAAAAAAGGGGTTAAAAACCACCGTGTTGCGCCGCTCCCGAACCCGCTTTTCAGGAGCTGCCCATTCATCTCAATGTATACAGCGCTCCCAAACCGCCCCAAAGATGCTGCTTGCAGGACTTTTTCCCATGTCCCGCAAACTCACCACCCCGGTGTGAAAGCACCCCATTGCAATACCCTTCGTAACAGGGCTGGACTGGGACAAAAATTTGGCCCTGGACTTCGTCCAGACTGGCCCACTTTGAAAGGTCTCTCCCATGGCGGCCGGACAACTCCCGCACCCCCCCCCCCCTCGGCCACCCAAGCCCCCTCTCCCCCTTCACTAGTCACTAGCCATTCTACTTTATTAGAGTAGAATGGCTGGTACTGATGCTCTTATAGGCAGTACCAGTGGGGAAGCTAGACATTATTTCACCCAGGGCAAAGAATTAGTGCGGTGCCCCCCTTATGGGACAAGATAAGACAGAAGTGAGAAACTCCCAGGCCATAGCTGTTGAGTCAGCTGTCTGTCCCCTCCCCCATGCTCCTCTGTCGTCGTCCCTGCTCCTCTGGTCCTCTCCCTGCTTCTCTGCTCCCTCCAGGTGAGTGCTGCGGGGAGGGAGAGGAGGTGAGCGCTGCGGGAAGGGAGAGACAAAGGAGCGGAGGGGGGGCGGTCTGCTGTCACTGAAGCCGGCCCACTGAGCCATCGGCCCACCGGGAAACTCCCTGTAGTCCCAATGGCCAGTCCATCCCTGCTTCGTAATACCAAGTACTCATGAAAAACATTTCAGTGTTGAAGTTTGCGAATGTAGTATGAACAGGAAGTGCAAGTAGAATGTCGGTATTCTTAGCCCACAAAACGGATGTGGTGAGTTTTGTTTTTAATCGTGTTTAACGTTTTTCAACATAATTTGCTGCTGTGTGTTGATTAGGAACTTTGCACCGTCCTGTATATCCATTTAATAGATCTATATTTTCACATTATAAAACATCTTTTACAAAGAGGAAAAAGGCACAATTTTGTTTCAGAAACACAACACTATAATACAAAAAATGTTGATAACTGTTTATTTTCTTTAACCATTTGCCATCTAGGCCATTTCTGACACTTTGGGCCAGATTCACGAACAGTTAGGCTGGCGGATCGAGTGATCCGCCAGCCTAACTGTGACTTTGAGCCGGCGTTTCTGTTTTCTGTAACCAGAAAACAAGAAACGCCGGGTTGAAGTTCCGATGCGAGCAGCGTAACTGAGTTTCGCCATCGCATCGTTACTTCAACTTAAAAATGGCGCCGGGGGCGTTCCCGCCGATTTACGCTCAAAAAATATGTTAATGAGCGGAAATCGGCAATTCACGATCGAATTCCGGCGCGACGCAATGACGGTACGACGTTTCCGGACGGGATACGCGGCGCATAGATATACCTACATGGGGTTGGAGTATCCTATGTTAGGTATAGGCGTCGTCATCGCGTCGGGAAAAAAAAAAAGAAAGTCGCTTGCGTAAAACGGTCATGAATGGGAATGTGACGTCATTGACGTTCATTCACAGATTTTGGAGCATGCGCACGGGGATGTTTTGACACTCAACGCATGCGCAGTACGTTGGCGGCGGGATCGCGCGTAGTTAGCATACTACACGCCCCGTACCCGCCCAATTTGAATTCCGCCGGCTCATTTGCGATGCGCTGCCGCAACTTTAGGAGCAAGTGCTTCGTGAATGACAGCACTTGCTCCTAAAATTTCTGCAGCGCAACGCAAATGAGAAGCGTTACTCCAGAGCAAAGATGCTCTGAACTACCTGAATCTGGCCCTTTGACGCTCCTACATGTAAAAAATTTACCTTTTTTGTGCAAGAAAATTACTTAGAACCCCCCAAACATTTTAATCTATACAGTGCCTTGCGAAAGTATTCGGCCCCCTTGAACTTTGAGACCTTTTGCCACATTTCAGGCTTCAAACATAAAGATATAAAACTGTAATTTGTTGTGAAGAATCAACAACAAGTGGGACACAATCATGAAGTGGAACGAAATTTATTAGATATTTTAAACTTTAACAAATAAAAAACTGGAAAATTGGGCGTGCAAAATTATTCAGCCCCTTTACTTTCAGTGCAGCAAACTCTCTCCAGAAGTTCAGTGAGGATCTCTGAGCCCAGGTTCACACTGGGTACGATTTAGTTCGATTTGAGATGCGATTTCACATGTGAAATCGCATCTCAAATCGGCGGCAATTGCCGGAAATGACACCGTCATAATCGTTGCGACACCGCATATGCGGCGCTGCACCGATTTCAAAAAGTAGTTCCTGTACTACTTTTTGCGATTTCAGGGCGCGATTTACATTTACATCTGTGCAGAAACCTGCACAGATGTCTCCAAATTTGTGCTGAAATCGGGACTGCCAGAGGGAGTGAAATTTCACTCCCGCAGCCCAGTGTGAACCAGGGCTTAATGATCCAATGTTGACCTAAGTGACTAATGATGATAAATAGAATCCACCTGTGTGTAATCAAGTCTCCGTATAAATGCACCTGCACTGTGATAGTCTCAGAGGTCCGTTTAAAGCACAGAGAGCATCATGAAGAACAAGGAACACACCAGGCAAGTCCGAGATACTGTTGTGGTGAAGTTTAAAGCTGGATTTGGATACAAAAAGATTTCCCAAGCTTTAAACATCCCAAGGAGCACTGTGCAAGCGATAATATTGAAATGGAAGGAGTATCAGACCACTGCAAATCTACGAAGACCTGGCCGTCCCTCTAAACCAGGGGTCCTCAAACTACGGCCCTCCAGCTGTTCAGGAACTACAATTCCCATCATGCTTAGTCATGTCTGTGAATGTCAGAGTTTTGCAATGCCTCATGGGATGTGTAGTTCCACAACACCTGGAGGGCCGTAGTTTGAGGATCCCTGCTCTAAACTTTCAGCTCATACAAGGAGAAGACTGATCAGAGATGCAGCCAAGAGGCCCATGATCACTCTGGATGAACTGCAGAGATGTACAGCTGAGGTGGGAGACTCTGTCCATAGGACAACAATCAGTCCCTGTATACTGCACAAATCTGCCCTTTATGGAAGAGTGGCAAGAAGAAAGCAATTTTTATAAAGATATCCATAAAAAGTGTCGTTTAAAGTTTGCCACAAGCCACCTGGGAGACACACCAAACATGTGGAAGAAGGTGCTCTGGTCAGATGAAACCAAAAATCAAACTTTTTGGCAACAATGCAAAACGTTATGTTTGGTGTAAAAGCAACACAGCTCATCACCCTGAACACACCATCCCCACTGTGAAACATGGTGGTGGCAGCATCATGGTCTGGGCTTGCTTTTCTTCAGCAGGGACAGGGAAGATGGTTAAAATTGATGGGAAGATGGATGGAGCCAAATACAGGACCATTCTGGAAGAAAACCTGATGGAGTCTGCAAAAGACCTGAGACTGGGACGGAGATTTGTCTTCCAACAAGACAATGATCCAAAACATAAAGCAAAATCTACAATGGAATGGTTCACAAATAAACATATCCAGGTGTTAGAATGGCCAAGTCAAAGTCCAGACCTGAATCCAATCGAGAATCTGTGGAAAGAACTGAAAACTGCTGTTCACAAACGCTCTCCATCCAACCTCACTGAGCTCCGGCTGTTTTGCAAGGAGCAACGGGCAAAAATTTCAGTCTCTCGATGTGCAAAACTGATAGAGACACCCCAAGCGACTTACAGCTGTAATCGCAGCAAAAGGTGGCGCTACAAAGTATTAACTTAAGGGGGCTGAATAATTTTGCACGCCCAATTTTTCAGGTTTTTTTTTTTTGTTAACAAAGTTTGAAATATCCAATAAATTTTGTTCCACTTCATGATTGTGTCCCACTTGTTGTTGATTCTTTACAGAAAATTACAGTTTTATATCTTTATGTTTGAAGCCTGAAATGTGGCAAAAGGTCGCAAAGTTCAAGGGGGCCGAATACTTTCACAAGGCACTGTACATACACACATTTTTTTTTAGCAGAGGCCTTTTAGAATAAAATGGTGGGTGTTGCGATTTTTTAATGTCGCACAGTATTTGCGCAGCAGTAGAATGCAATTTAGAAAAAATAAATAAATACTTCCATTAATAAAAAAAAAAAACAAAGAAAAAAAACACTAAAGTTAGGCCAATTTCTTTGTATGATGTTATGCCGAGTAAATAGATACCTCACGTGTCATGTTTTAAAATTGCGTACCCCCGTGGAATGGCGGCATACTACGGTGCTTAAAATTCTTCATAGGTGACACTTTAAACGCCTTTACAGGTTACCAGATCGAAAGATAGAGGAGGTCTGGCGCTAAAATTATTGCCCTCGCTCTGCGTTCGCGACTATATCTCACGTGTGGTGTGATCACTGTTTACATATGCATGCGGGAATAACGTATACATTATATACATATATATTTATTAGGGAAGCGGAAATTAACAATGAATTCCTCAATTAATCGTACATTTTTTTGAGCCAAAGATTCCCCAGGGCACAGAGTGGGGACTCCAGGGGCCGTGACCTGGATCCAGTTGCAGCAAAGGCCATCCTCACCACTAGAGGCTCTGGTGAACACCAACTGAATCTAAGGTCGCGTACACACGATCGAACATGTCCGCTGAAACTGGTCCGCGGACCAGTTTCCGCTGACATGTTCGATCGTGTGTACGGCCTATCGGACAGGTTTCCAGCGGACAACAGTTTCCAAGCATGCTTAGAAACTTGTCCACTGGAAACCTGTCCGTCGGACATGTCCGCTGGTTAGTACGCCAAACCAGCGGACCGAAATCCCCCGCATGCGTCAAATTGTACTTCCTTGTTTGCACACGTCACGGCGTCACCGTCACCGCCACGTCACCGCGTTCTCTGTCCGAGGAGATTTTGGTCCGATGATGTGTACACACATCAGACCAATATATCCCAGGAGACATGTCCGATGAAAACGGTCCGCGTCTCCTCGTGTGTACGCGACCTTAGATTCAGTTGGTGTTCACCAGAGCCTCTAGTGGTGAGGATGGCCTCCGCTGCAACTGGATCCAGGTCACGGCCCCTGGAGTCCCCAAGGTTACGCTCCGTAGGGAGATGGCAAGCAGCCACTCAGGACACAAGGAATAATGAAGGGTAAGCCGAGGTCGGGGCAACAAGCAGATGAGGATAACCAAGTGACATTCAAAATTGTCGCTCTATTTTTTTTTGTAAACGCAGAAAATAAAACCCACAGGAGGCGATACCACCAAAAGAAAGCTCTATTTGTGGGAAAAAAAGGACGCCAACTTTGTTTGGGAGCCACGTCGCACGACTGCGCTATTTACAGTTAAAGCGACGCAGTTCCGAATTGCAAAAAGTGGCCAAGTCCTTTAGCTACGAAATGGTCCGGGGCTTAAGTGCTTTTAAAAAAAAAATCTTAAATAACTTTGAATTTTTCAAAAAACTTGCCATATATTTTACTAAATACCTTGGTCTGCTTTTCAGAAAGGGGTAATTTGGGGGATATTTGTACTGTCCTGGCTTTTAAGCGTCTCAAGAAATGAGATCGGCCGTCAGTACATCAAGGATTGATCGATTTTCAGATATATATATCTCATTATTTAAAAATATTTCTGTCCTATGAATGTATATAATTTGCACCTATAAGAGTTCCATATCTCCCCCCACTTTTCTCCAGTCCCTACATTCATACAGCACTCTTTATCAAACGTATTCAACTAGAGTGGAGGTTACCCATCACCAGCGTTTTCTGTACTTACGTTTGCGCCTTTTAAGGTATATCATGACCGTAACAGCAGCAGCAACAACAACAAAAGCAACAACAACAGCAACTGAAATCCACAGGGCTTTACCATAATCTGTAAGAAAATAAACAAAAACATATTTTTTTGGTGTGTGAGAACATGCATACGATAAATAAACTGTTGCATAAAAAAAACCCACCAAGAATTTAGATTTTTTTTTAACGTAGCTCTGGTTTAAAGCAGAAATAAATCCAAAAGCAAGCATTTATTATATTGCAGCTTACCAATTCTTAGATGTGATGGCTGCATTAGGTTTCCTTTTGGGCTTTCTTTTCTCTATTTCCATCTGGTGACCCAGCCAGTAAGTCTGTTTTTCAAAAGCACAAGCCCTCTTGCACATGGGTGCTTAACCACTTAAGGACCTCCGCATGACGATATACGTCAACAAAATGGCACATCTGGGCACAAGGGCGTACATGTACGTCCCCTTTAAGAACCCAGGTCGTGGGTCGCGAGCCAGTCAGAAGCTCCGCGACCGCGCCAGCGGGACACGATCGCCGCCGGTGTCCTGCGATCGGGTCACAGGAGCTGAAGAACAGGGAGAGGTGAGTGTAAACACAGCTTCCCCGTTCTTCTCTGTGGCAGTGTCCGTGATCGTCTGTTCCCTGATATAGGGAACGACGATCACTGATGTCACACGTCCAGCCCCAATGCAATCAATGTGCAAAATGCTACATCTGTGCAAAACTATCAAGTGCTCTGTGCAAGAATAAATACAATTAAATTGAATATACATATCAATTAATTGTGTGAATTTTTTCTCAACTAGAGAGAAAAATATCATAAACTGTGCAATTTTTTATAAATCATTTAGGTGCCAAGAACTGTAATAGTATATTATTCCAAGTGCTGATTCCCTGCTCCCTTCCACATACTGCACTCACCGCTGCATATAGGTCACTACCGTCAGTGTACGTAGGTCAGGTAGGTCAGTATGCCAGGAAGGTCAGTGTATGTAGGTCAGGTAGGTCAGTGTCATGGCCGCCATCAGGAATTATGGGGCCCCTTACACAGCTTCAGGCATGGGCCCCCTGGAGAAGAGAACCGGGGGGGGGGGCTGCCGCCTGAAATTGAGAAGCGGGGGAGGACCTTTACAAAAAAAAAAGAAGGAAGAAATAAAGAAAAATATATATAAAAAAGGGGGGTAGCCATCCGGGGCCCTGGGGACCTCTGAGCCCTTTAATAATAAAAAAAAAGAAATAAAAAAAAAAATATATATATTTTTTAAAAGGGGGGTGGCCATCTGGGGACCTCTGGGCCCCTTAATTTTTTTTTTATGAAAAGAAATTACAAAAAAAGGGGGGTTGGCATTCGGGACCTCTGGGCCCCTTGATACAAATAAAAAAGGAACCTCTGGGCCCTTTAATAAAAAATAAATAAAAATTAAATATATAAAATAAACATTTATAAAAAAAAAGGGGGTTGTCATACAGGGCCCTGGGGACCTCTGGGCTCTTTAAAAAAATATAATTTATATATATATATATATATATATATATATATATATATATATATATATATATATATATATATATATATATTTTTTTTTTATTAAAGGGCTCAGAGGTCCCCAGGGCCCCATGTGGCAACCCCCCCTTTTTTTATAAATGTTTGTTTTTTTATATATATATATATATATATATAAAAAACAAACATTTATAAAAAAAAGGGGGGTTGCCACATGGGGCCCTGGGGACCTCTGAGCCCTTTAATAAAAAAAAAAGAACCTTTAATAAAAAAAAAAGAACATTTTTTTACATTTTTTTTATTAAAAAAAATAGGGGGTTGCCATCCGGGGCCCTGGGGACCTCTGGGCCCTTTATTAATAATAATAATAATAATAATAATAATAATAATAATAATATTATATATAAAAAATAAATAAAAAAAGATAACATTTTTTTTTTTTATTTAAAAGAAAAAAAAGGGGGGTTGTCATCTGGGGCCCTGGGGATCTCCGACCTCTGGACCCCTAAAAAAAAAAATTGGCCCTAAATATATATTTTTTTTTAATAAAAAAAAAAAAGGGGGGGGGTTGCCATCTGGGCCCCTGGGGACCTCCGGGCCCCTTAAAGGTGTACTGCCTGTACCCCCCTGATGGCAGCCCTGGTCAGTGTATGTAGGTCCATACCGTCAGTGTATGTAGGTCAGGTAGGTCACGGTCCAGCCCAAAAAAACGGCCTTGGACTTCGGGCTGAGGCCCTTGGTCCTTTTGCCACCTAGCAACGCCCTGCGATACGTTGAACACCAGCGTAAAAAAGAGACAACATGATAACATGTTACTATTCTGTGTCACACTTCCACTATGACCCCCCAGAGAAGAGGAGACAGGATGACCCCCCAATCTATAACACCCCCATACATGGAATATAACATGACCCCCCCATAGTCACCATTACCTTCTGTTTCCAGCATTCTGATGAACATCGTATCATTGATCAGCCGGTATTCCCGGATCTCCTTACTGACCGGGTTTCTGATCCTGACCCAGAATCTCCTCTCGGCGTCGTCTCTCTGCACACCGGGGATAATCAGAGTCCTATTGTCATCTATCAGCCGGTATCTTTCAGGGAGAGGCTCCCCGTCCACCTCCCAGGTCACAGCGCTCTCTTCTCCGGAGAAATGGACGCTCACCGCCGTCTCCTCACCCAGCCGGCTGAAGTTACTGGTGATGTTGGAGATGAGAACCGGATCTGGAATGATCAGGAGAAGGACAGTCACCGTCAGTCATAGATCACCAACACAGAGCCCAGATACATGGAATAGAGTGCTAGCTCTTGTATACATGCTCATTGCAAGTCATGTTTTTGCGATTCGGCACTGAGTCGCTTTCACTGACAATTGCGCGGTCGTGCAATGTGGCTCTCAAACAAAATTGTCGTTCTTTTTTTCCCACAAATAGAGCTTTCTTTTGGTGTTTTTTTAATCACCTCTGCGGTTTTTATTTTTTGCGCTCTAAACAAAAAAAAGAGCAACAATTTTGAAAAAAATGCAATATTTTTTACTTTTTGCTATAATTAATATCCCCCCAAAAAAATATATAATTTTTTTTTTTCCTCAGTTTAGGCCGATACGTATTCTTCTACATATTTTTGGTAAAAAAAAAAAAAAACTTGCATTAAGCGTTTATCGATTGGTTTGCGCAAATGTTATACTATCTACAAAATAAGGGATAGTTTTATGGCATTTTTATAAAAAAAAATGTTTTACTAGTAATGGCGGTGATCTGCGATTTTTATCATGACTGCTTCATTCATCTGATATATTTTCTAATTTGCCGCTGGTTTCGACCCCCCCCCCCCCCCCATCACGATGTGACAGGGAAGTGAAGCCTGGAACAGACAATGCATCAGGCGGGAAATCCAGCCGCCGTACACAGCGGGAGTACCGTATATACTGGAGTATAAGCCGACTCAAATATAAAGCGAGGCACCTAATTTTACCACAAAAAAATGGGAAAATGTATTGACTCGAGTATAAGCCTAGGGTGTCCATCTGCATGCCTCACTGTGTCCATGCCTCACTGTGCCCATGCCCCTTTGAGAAAAAATAAATAAATAAAAAACGGGGCTCCCCGGCCTCTTCCAGGATCCAGCGATGAAATCCTGAGTCTGGCTCGGGGGTTACCACTAACGGTACTGAAATTTTACCCCGAGCCACACTGGGGAATACCGCCAAGGAGGTTAGAGTAACGCAGTGCCGTATTGCAAAAATGGCCTGGTCCTGAAGGGGGCAAATCTTCCGGTCTGTAAGTGGTTAAAGCGGAGTTCCACCCTTAAAACCACTTGGTTTCATCCCATCCAGCATACTGGCGTCAGCGCCAGTATGCTGTTTTTTTTTTTTTAATGCATGTACTTACTTTATAATAAATCATTTAATTTCGTGCGCACCGCGGTATGTCGCCGCTATAAGGCGTCACGCCTTCCGGAAACAGGCTCTTCTCGGTGCCTGCGCACAGACCCAGAAGCTGACTGCGCAGGCGCCGTATATAGCCGCGTCACGCCCTCCGAAAAAAGCCGAACTAGGACCGGCTATTTACGGCGCCTGCGCAGTCAGCTCCTGGGTCTGTGCCCAGGCGCCGAGAAGAGCCGAACGCTAATCGGCCGTTTCCGGAAGGCGTGACGCCTTATAGCGGCGACATACCGCGGTGGGCACAAAATTAAATGATTTATTATAAAGTAAGTACATGCATTAAAAAAAAAAAAAAAAAAACAGCATACTGGTGCTGACGCCAGTATGCTGGATGGGATGAAACCAAGTGGTTTTAAGGGTGGAACTCCGCTTTAAGTTAGCCAGTTAAGCACTTCATCTTCCAATGTCTTTATTGTACAAATGAAATCCATCAACCAACCAAAGCGATGCAGTCAAAAATAAGTGTAGCGCCTATGTACTATACAGTATCTAAATTTATGTGTAGATCAGAGTGTAGTTAAACTCTGATTCCGATTGTTAGTAGCAAAATGCAGTCTGTCACAGGCTGTGCTGTGAGTCTGTTCTGCTGTGCTGGGGTGTTCTTCCAGCCCCGGTGCTGCAGGTGGTAGCAGTGGAGTCAAGGTTTGGGTGCTGTTTCCCAGCAGCCAATCACAAGGGTTTCTCCTCGCTCTGCATGCTGGGGAGGGGTATTTATGGGACAGATGCCATTGGTTCTGGGTCTTCGTCCAGTGTGGCACCCACCTTCAGGGTGACCACATCACGGCGCCCCGGCGTTATGGCCTACCTGGCCGGGGTGTGCGTGCCACGCGGTGTTCCTGGTTCCGGGGCCATGTTGGCCCGGAGCATCTGAACCATAAACCGGGACCCAGTGAGTGACTAGGTTCCCACTTTTGAAGATCCCAAGCGGTATTGCTGTTCGGTGGGGAGTCAGTCTGAGGAGCACCATTGAGAGGCTGGCGGTCAAAAAGGGCCTGGACAAACCACCGGGGATCAAGGTAGCCAGACACTGAGGGATTGATCACCTGTCAGTCGGTACCTGGGCAACAAGCTGGAGGAGATCCAGACATAACTCAATCAAGGAGGCATATCTCCAATAATTCAACCCAGAGGGGACCTGTGGCAGAAGTATCTTCTGAGGCTCTTTGAGAGGGGTCTGTGGCAGAGACTTTCTCCCAAGTTCATCAAGGAGGGTCTGTGGCAGAGACTTTATCCTACAATTGTCCGAGTGATACTCCGGCTGCCAGGTCAGTGAGAGAGAGGCCTGTCCGGGTACACTAAACCAACTCTGGCGGGAGTGGCGCAGAGAAGTGTTACGTTTGGGAGCAGGACTGTTTCCTATCATTATACCTGAATCTGCTATTCTCCTTTCTTCTTCAACTTTACTTTCCTCACCACAAGTTTACTATTTTTATCCAGCTGGGTAATAAAGAGCACCTGTCTGGACATTCCTTTTACTTCTACTAGATCAGGGGTGTCGAACTCAATTTCATTGTGGGCCACATTAGCATTATGATTGCCCTCAAAAGGGCCGGTTGTATCTGTAAGATTAGATGTCCAGCGCATCCCCTCCCCTTACATTAGATGTCAAGAGCCCCCCCACCATCAGAAGTTGAGTCCCCCACTCTCCCTTACATCACAGTGCACCCTCCTGACCTTATGCTGCTGCTGGGAAGTAGGACCAGAGAAGGGCTGGAGCTCTCCTGCAGCTGCAAGAGAGGTGTGAGGGCCACACAAAATGGCCTGGAGGGCCGGATTTGGCCCGCAGGCCTTGTGTTTGACACCTGTGTACTAGATGTTCTACACATCAATTACCCCCTAGGAATTTCGGAGGAGCCAAGAGGTAACACGCCACCAAAATATCCAGCAGCTCCTCCGGGGTAGTGCTACATAAGTGAACAACAGGAAAAAGGTGGCCGACATGTTTCACATCATGTGGTTCTTAATCATAGCTAATGAACAATGAGAAAGCTTTTTGTCATTGTTCACTAGCTATAAGTAAGCACCATATGATGCGACACCTTTTTCCTGTTGTTCACTTCATTTGGACTGCATCGCTTTGGTTGGTTATTGGATTTTATTCTTTGAAAAGCCTATGGCGTGTGAACACAAAACTCCACCCGGTGCAGAAAAAATGTGCACACACATAAAGAGTGTTCACAAAAACGTGCAGACGGGTGCAACGTCAAGTGGAAAAGGACCCAAACCCTGATCCCCCGGGGCGTTGGGCTCCAGACGGGGACTGAGGTACTGTGGTCCGAGCTACCGAAGCCGACACGGACCCAACTTCCTTGGAGGGACTGCCGAAACAGAACCCTCCCAGTACTAGGTGGGGCTCCACCGAAAGGAGACCCCATGAGAGCAAGTGAACTAAGCCAGAAGGCCATGTCCACCCACTCCTAAGACGTTCAGGGCTGGCCCGAGGACCCGCACCCTACTAATCACACGGTGAACAAATAACGTGCACAAACAGAATTGGATTTCATTTGTACAATAAAGACATGGTGTTAAGGAGTGCGGCAGTCCAGGATCTTCTTCTATCCAATGCACCTGTGCATAGCCAGCACCCTTAATGGGACAGAAGCAAAGTTAAGGGATCAGCAGTTTTTAGAGCGGTGTTATCTCTCACTTCAACTGTATGGACTAGGGTTGTCCAGATACCACTTTTTTAGGACCGAGTACAAGTACTGATACTTTTTTAAATGTGTCCCCAAATGCAGCCATGTCCCCCACATATGCAGGCATGTCCCCACAGCCATGTCCCCACAGCCATGTCCCCACAGCCATGTCCCCACAGCCATGTCCCCACAGCCATGTCCCCCATACCTAGCCGCCAAAAGCCGCCGCACGGAGAACATCACAGCATTCATTTGAATAGCTGTTTTGCCTGCGCGTATAAACACTCCCACTTGCTCGGTATTGGACAGATCACGATCACCCCTCCAATCCTGAGCAAGGGGGAGTGTCTATACGCAGCGGGAACACTAAAGCTATTCAAATGAAAGCTGTGATGTTCCCGCACGCTGTTTAACCCATGCGGCACGGCTTTTGATGCGGCGGCTTTCGATGTGGTGGCTTTCGATGTGGTGGCGGCAGCGACGTGGGGGGGGGAGGGGGGAGTATTCTATTTAGGCATCGGGGGTATTTGCGGGAGTACAAGTACTCCCGCAAATACTCTGTATCGGTCCCGATACTGGTATCGGTATTGGAACAACCCTAATATGGACTCTTACCCAGAACACGGATCTCTGTAGAGGACATCAGATATTCTGGAATATCATAACACCAGATTTTATACACACAGGAGTCTCTCTTCTCAGCTTGCTCCAGCTTCCAGCAGCCATTGCCTGTGTGCAGTCTGATTCTGGAATCATGAGATTTAGTGTGATTGTAAT
Source organism: Rana kukunoris (assembly GCA_029574335.1). NCBI lineage: Eukaryota > Metazoa > Chordata > Amphibia > Anura > Ranidae > Rana > Rana kukunoris. Next base: position 285,562 of record JAJQKJ010002949.1, on the reverse strand, counting down.
GACAGTGACGTTCCAGCAATGTCTTCTCCATTCGTCCACAGTCTCTGTACAGCTCCAGAGTGACATCATCCTGAGGACACGTCATATTGCAGCCAGTGATGTCTGATCCGCTCTGTACATACACCGTTCCTGATGACGCCGATATGATCATCATATACAGGAGACCTGGGGGGAGAAGGCAGATCAGAAACGTCAGCAGGAGTTTGAAAATCCCGATCTGTTGAATATTTTAACAAAATTAAGAAGATAAAATGTTGCAAAAAAATATAGAAGCAGCATTAAAACAAATTCAAATGAAATCTTGCGAGCAACTAAAATATAGAAAAGTAGGCAGCAAGGAACAGACTCCCAATACAAATGTGCAAAATGATATCTATAAAAGACATACTGCGCTAATATAGCCATGAGATATCAAACAACATAAACATAAAAATATATATATATATATTTTCACATCTCTCTTAACGTGTGAATCACAAAAATCAATAATAATCATCAATGAGTGAACGGTATTATTTCTCAAAAAGATCCAAATAAAGTGCCGTATATAAGCGAGTATAAGCAGAGTTTTTCACCCCCCTCGGCCAATACTCGAGTCAGCGTACCTGCATTCTTGACAGGCGTACATTTTTTAAAAGTCGCGTGTAACGGGAGTCATTTTTGGGCACAGATTGAGCCATGAAATAATGGACAGATCTCGGATTACATGAGATGGGACAGTAATGATAATCCACAATATATTCAAGAAATGTCTGCAAAGAACCAATTACTGGTTGTTGATTCTGAACGCAACAGCTTAATTGAAAGATGTTAATTGAAAGAGGTCATCACCTCCAGCTACCTGGCTGTAGTGTACGATAAAGCTTGCTGTGATTGCATTCTATTGTCTATTGTGCTAATTAAGTCTGCTACTTTGGTGATGTGGATTGGAGCTTGGTAGACAGTCTGGCTTCTAAAGACCTTTTAATTGTGTGATGCTATTTAACACTGTATTGTGTGAAAGTTCTATTGGTTGATAGATGTGGAATGTGAATTAGCACAATCTAAAAGGTCAGATGTCTGACTTATGTTTACTAAGGAATGTGTATTGTATAGAAGGTGAGAAAAGCTGGAATCTTGATGTCTGACTTGTCTGCTGTAGCTAATTAGCGCATGTGGATTGTGTCAGATCCGGTGCCAGAAAGTCTACCCAAGATAATGTGTATTGGAGGCTCGTTAGTACCTATTGTATGATGTTGTGGGTGGAGTGTGTCGTTGTCCCTTTGATTACTGCAGCATGCTTTCTACTGTATAAAAGCCTGAGTTTACCATTAAAGTATCTATCCGTTTGGAACCAGAGAACAGAGCTGTGTGTCTCGCTTCTGGGGGGAAATCCATATGGATCGTGTTTGCCAGGTTGTGGAGTGTTGTTAAGCTGTCGTGGGTTGGTGGAATGGAATATCGTAAACGGCGTTAACCCCTGACTGTTAAATCCTTCTGGCGTTCGGTTACGTGATAGGCATTTGACACAGTGTTCCGCCAATCGCAGAGGTCCTCTTATCCTCGGACAGTTCCCCAGCAGACACTGTGTTCAGTTTTCCACCAATCACAGACGTCCTCTTGTCCGAGGATGAAAGAATGTCAGTGATTGGCGGAACACTGAACACAGTGTCTGCTGAGAATCTGTCTGAGGATGAGAGGACCTCCGCCAGGAGGAAGCCGCGACTTAAAAAATGGACGCCTGTCAAGAATTTAGGTACTCTGACACAGTGAGACTGCAATGGGCAGTGAGACTGCCATGGTCACAGTGAGTTATGGCACAGTGAGACTGCCATGGTCACAGTGAGGTATGGTACAGCGAGACTGCAATGGTCACAGTGAGGTATGGCACAGCGAGACTGCAATGGTCACAGTGAGGTATGGCACAGTGAGACTGCAATGGTCACAGTGAGACTGCAATGGGCACAGTGAGACTGCAATGGGCACAGTGAGACTGCAATGGGCACAGTGAGACTGCCCATCATGACTAATTTGGCTCGACAGCCGAACAAGAAACTCGACGAGAAAAACGATGTGTTTCACCCGTCGAGTTTCTCGGTCGCATGTACGCATCCTAAGAAGAGATGAGATAATCGCGCTCTAACGCGTAAAAATGCTGAATAATAAAATATGTGAACCAATGATATTGTGTATAAACACTATACCCATACAAAAAATATCATGTGTGTGTGTATACAACATAAATTCATAAAACACTGCTGATCGTAATGGTGAACAACAAAAAAAAGGTTAGTGAAAATAACTAAAGGGTGACATAAAAGACCACTGCAATGAAGAAGTGAATCAAATAATCACTAAATAGAATGTCGACAAAGTCCAAAGTAAATTCCGTGACATCCGTCACAACTGGTCTCTATATGGGCAGGCGTGTTGTGCTATTCAGAAACGTCACCAGGGCTGTCTTAATGAGAGGGCACACCTGGGCACTGCCCAGGGGCCCCAGATGCATTGGGGCCCCTGCACTTTCCCCAAAGCAGCTGGTCTTTGAGCCCACTCTGCCCCGAAATTGGGGGCCCCATGATGGCACTGAGAGTGATGGATACACAGGGGATGCAGTCTGCCTCCTACTTACTTGATGTCTCTTTACCTGTGCTGTCATCATTGTAGGGGCCCCAGAGCATTACATTGCCCAGGGGCCCATGATGCTATTAAGGATGTCACCAGGGAGGGCCTTCACCTTTGGGCTGGGGAGGAAATGAATACTCTAATGCCCTGTATACACGATCGGTTAGTCCGATGAAAACGGTCTGATGGATTTTTCCATCAGTTATCCGATGAAGCAGACTTTCATCAGTGAGTGAGTGAGTGAGAAACTTGTATAGCGCAACAAATGCGAACTTAATCGTCTCAAGGCGCTTCCTTCCACTGACGTCCTGATCCTTCAGAAGAGGTGGGTCTTTAGTTTTTTCCTAAAAAACAGATGGTTTTCTTCCAGGCGGATGGTCGTGGGTAGAGCATTCCAGAGTCGAGGTCCTTGGACTGCAAATCTGCGTTCTCCCTTAGATTTGTAGCGGGATTTAGGGATTTGGAGAAGGTTTTGGTTGGTTGACCGGAGCACGCGGTTCGTGACGTAGGGTTTTATTTTCTCACTTAAGTATTGGGGGGCGTTTCCTTGTGTACATTTGTGAGTTAGGCAGAGTGTCTTGAAAGTCACCCGGTCCTGTACGGGCAGCCAGTGGAGGGCCCTCAAGACAGGGGAGACCGATTCCCACGTTTTTTTTCTTGCTACCAGTCTGGCTGCCGTATTCTGGACGACTTGTAGACGTGAGATCTGGTATTTCGGTAGTCCTAAGTAGAGGGAGTTTGCGTAGTTGAGTCGTGAGTTGATGATTGTTCCTACCACTACTGCTGTGTCTTCTTCAGGGATGAAGGGGACGAGTCTACGTAGCATGCGGAGCAAATGATGAGTCCCGCCGACCAGAGGCGTCGTTAGGCCCTGGCTAGGGGGGCTGGAGCCCCGAATGTGGCCCTGAAAAGCCCCGAGTCTCCAAAAAGCACCATACATTAGTTAGCCCCGAGTAGGAAGCGATCTGATCCGCCGAGTCACAGGTCCCGCCTTCTGGAGCCTGCAGAACATATGATGGACGTCCCAGTGGTCCAATGTCCAACCGTGGGATGTGTGACGTCCATCATATGCGTCGACCGGCTCCAGAAGGCGGGAATTTTCAATCCCGCAGTCGCCGTCACCATCAGTACTGAGATCCGGAGAGATGAGATCAGCAGGGGCCAGCGCAGCGGAGGAGCGATCGCGCCATGCCCGGACCACGGCCCCCGAGAGGCCGCCACTCGCCAGGCTGCAAGACAAGTTTAAACTTATCTAGCCTCTACTCGGCCGCCCGTACAGAGGGTGGATAAGCTAGCCGGCCGGAGGGGGGGGCGTGACTGCGGGCGCGGAGGAGCCAGAGCAGACACCCACTGGTTGCTGCTACAACACAGGCCCAGATAGCAGAAAACGTGAGTACAGCCCCCCCCTCCTGTAACCTGTATTGGAGAAGCAGTGGGGGGCGGCTCACGGCTGCATATAAAAAATCCTTTTCTCCATCTCCCTTCTGCAATATTGGAATGCCTGAGGCTGCGAGAGGTAGAGGAAAAGCAGGCATTCCAATACTGCAGAAGGGAGATGGAGAAAATGATTTTTTTTATGCAGCCGCCCCCACTGCTTCTCCTATACCACCCATACTCTTTGCCTCCTCGTGATCCCCATCTCCCCCCAGTACTCTGCCACCCCCCAGGGATCTCCACCTCCCCCCAGTACTCTGCCACCCCCCAGGGATCTCCACCTCCCCCCAGTACTCTGCCACCCCCCAGGGATCTCCACCTCCCCCCAGTACTCTGCCACCCCCCAGGGATCTCCACCTCCCCCCAGTACTCTGCCACCCCCCAGGGATCTCCACCTCCCCCCAGTACTCTGCCACCCCCCAGGGATCTCCACCTCCCCCCAGTACTCTGCCACCCCCCAGGGATCTCCACCTCCCCCCAGTACTCTGCCACCCCCCAGGGATCTCCACCTCCCCCCAGTACTCTGCCACCCCCCAGGGATCTCCACCTCCCCCCAGTACTCTGCCACCCCCCAGGGATCTCCACCTCCCCCCAGTACTCTGCCACCCCCCAGGGATCTCCACCTCCCCCCAGTACTCTGCCACCCCCCAGGGATCTCCACCTCCCCCCAGTACTCTGCCACCCCCCAGGGATCTCCACCTCCCCCCAGTACTCTGCCACCCCCCAGGGATCTCCACCTCCCCCCAGTACTCTGCCACCCCCCAGGGATCTCCACCTCCCCCCAGTACTCTGCCACCCCCAGTGATCTCCACCTCCCCCCAGTACTCTGCCACCCCCCCAGTGATCTCCACTTCCCCCCAGTACTCTGCTACCCCCCCCAGTACTCTGCCACCCCCCCCCCCCCCAGTGATCTCCACCTCCCCCCAGTACTCTGCCACTCCCGCAGTGATCTCCACCTCCCCCCAGTACTCTGCCACCCCCCAGTGATCTCCACCTCCCCCCAGTACTCTGCCATTCCCCAGTGATCTCCACCTCCCCCCAGTACTCTGCCACCCCCAGTGATCTCCACCTCCCCCAATACTCTGCCACCCCCAGTGATCTCCACCTCCCCCCAATACTCTGCCACCCAGAGTGATCTCCACCTCCCCCCAGTACTCTGCCATCCTCTCCAGTCCTCTCTGCCGCACCACCCCCCAGTCCTCTCTGCCGCACCACCCCCCAGTCCTCTCTGCCGCACCACCCCTCAGTGCTCTCTGCCGCACCACCCCTCAGTGCTCTCTGCCGCACCACCCCTCAGTGCTCTCTGCCGCACCACCCCTCAGTGCTCTCTGCCGCACCACCCCTCAGTGCTCTCTGCCGCACCACCCCCCCAGTGCTCTCTGCCACCCCTCTAGCCCATTCTGAAAAAATATTATTTTTCTTACCTTGTGCAGCCAGTGATGCTCATCTAATTCCTATATCTAGGTCTCTCAACCATCCCTGAAAAAGGACGTAAACAGAAGAGGAAATGGCTGTTGGCTGGGGCATCATGTATTGCGGTTTAAGGTAAGTGAAAAAGGGCATTTATCCTATATCTTTATACTGGGGAGGGGTTGAGAATACTTGATTGTGTATGTATGTAGGTCAGGTCAGTGTATGTATGTAGGTCAGGTCAGTGTATGTAGGACAGGTCAGTGGGTCAGGTCAGTGTATGTAGGACATGTCAGTGGGTCAGGTCAGTGTATGTAGGACAGGTCAGTGTATGTAGGACAGGTCAGTGTATGTAGGACAGGTCAGTGTATGTAGGACAGGTCAGTGGGTCAGGTCAGTGTATGTAGAACAGGTCAGTGGGTCAGGTCAGTGTATGTAGAACAGGTCAGTGGGTCAGGTCAGTGTATGTAGAACAGGTCAGGTCAGTGTATGTGGGTCAGGTCAGTGTATGTGGGTCAGGTCAGTGTATGTGGGTCAGGTCAGTGTATGTGGGTCAGGTCAGTGTATGTGGGACAGGTCAGTGTATGTGGGACAGGTCAGTGTATGTAGGACAGGTCAGTGTATGTAGGACAGGTCAGAACACACACACACGTAGAACAGAGTATGTGTGTCGGGTAGGTCACCCCGCGCCACTCCACCGACCGCGCCCGAACCCCCCCCCCCCCCCCAGGTGCCGGCTTGGCTTCGGGCTGAAGCCCCTGGTCTTTTTGGCACCTAGCAACGCCCCTGCCGCCGACGACTGATCCTATTTGTGCATCCATCGTCATGTCTGAGTCAAAGATGACTCCTAGACTTTTGGCTTTGTTGCTTGGCGCGATGGTCTGTCCGAGGATGGTGGGTGGTGTCCATGTGGTCCTAGAATTGGAATTCCGATTTGCGTGAAGGATGAGTAGTTCTGTTTTGGATCCGTTGAGTTTGAGGGAGCTTTCGGTCATCCAATTGTCGATCAGTGTAAGGTATTTTCCTAGTTCATGATATTAGTCTTTTTTGTTGGTGATTCGAAGGTAAAGCTGTGTGTCGTCGGCATAGGAGTGGTAACGCAGGTCCTGTTTGCTGATGATTTTGAGGAGCGTGCGGATGTAGATGTTGAAGAGTACAGGTGAAAGAGGTGATCCTTGCGGGACTCTGCATGTAATGGTCCGTGTTTTTGATGTAAGCCTCCAATTTTCACTGTCTGAGTGCGGTTTTCTAGGAAAGATGCGAACCACGGCTGGGCCGAGTCTGCGACTCCGGCTACTTCTTTGAGGGGACATTTTGTGAGATACTGTATGTAGAGCCAGAAAAGTTCCAGTTCCAGTCTTGCCTACACACCATCAGTTAAAAAAAAACAATTGTATCAGAACGCGGTGACGTAAAACACAACGGCGTACTGGGAAAAATGAAGTTCAATGCTTCAGAGAATGCGTCAACTTGATTCTGAGCATGCACAGGTTTTTAACCAATGGATTTCCCCACAGATGATCGTTTTTTTGTATCGGTTTTTTAACCATCAGATAATTTTAACACAAGTTCCTAGTTTTTTAACCGATGGATAAAAAAAAAATGATGTCGCCCACACACGATCGGTTAGTCTGATGAAAACGGTCCATCAGACTAACTGATCCAATGTGGATCCAACTCACCCTACAGTGGGTGGATCACTTGCGCTTATCTCCTCTCTCATCCACGGCACCTCCTCCAGGATTGGTGACTCCAAAGAAGGGACCCGATGTGGCGACATCAAATATCCAAACCAAAAAAAAAAACTTTCCCAGATGTTAGACATATGAAAAAGAAAGGAAGATCCTCCACATAGTGTAAATCCAAAAAACGGAATTGATTAAAATCTTAAAAAGCACTTGAATGTTCAAAAAAAAAAAAATCTTAAAAAGCTCATCAACTCAAAAGATATAAAAAATCCAAATAATATCCAAACGAACAATCCAATAGCGTGGTATGGACAGCTGGAGCTAGCGTGTGACCCCGACGCGTTTCGTCTGAAAACCTTAGTTAGACTTACCGGTAACGGTATTTCTACGAGTCTTTCAGGACAGCACTTGGAGAGAGCGCAGCTCCACCCACTTTCCCAGGAAACACTGCAGTCACTTTAAATTCCGCCCACTTCCACCATGACCTCAGTTGTTAACGAGTACCTCCGGACATGCTGGAATTAGATAAGCAAAACATAGCAACTATACACGTTAGTATTTATACATAGTATTTATACATCGTCCTTTAAAAACCAAAGGGAGGGTTATCGGTGCTGTCCTGAAAGACTCGTAGAAATACCGTTACCGGTAAGTCTAACTAAGGTTTTCTCACCTCGTCTTTCAGGACAGCACTTGGAGATGATAACCGAGTACTTACTCTAGGGTGGGACCACCGCTTGCAGGACCTTCCTGCCAAACGATTGCTCCGCTGCTGAGAGCAAATCCATTCTGTAGTGGCGAGTGAATGTGGAAAAACTCGTCCACGTGGCTGCCTTGCAGATATGTTCTGGTGAAGCCCCAGCTCGTTCCGCCCAGGATGTTGCCACTGCCCTTGTTGAATGAGCCACCACTCCAGTGGGAGGTTCCATATCCATAGCCTTGTAAGCTTCATGAATAGCCATACGAAGCCACCTGGCCAGGGTGCTCTTAGAGGCTCTATAGCCCTTCCGAGACCCTGAGAACAGCACAAAAAGAGAATTGTCCTTTCTAAATTCGCTAGAAATCTCCAGATAATGTACTAAACATCTTCTAACATCTAGGGTATGAAAATCCTTTTCTTTCGGACCCGATGGAACTGGACAGAATGTAGGTAGAACTATCTCCTGTGTTCTATGAAATGCTGATGCTACTTTTGGTAAAAAACCCGGATCTGTCCTTAATACAACCCTATCTGGAAAGATATTCAAAAACGGTTCAGTAATAGATAGTGCTTGGAGTTCACTGACTCTCCTAGCAGAAGTGATTGCTACTAGCAACACCAGTTTCAACGTCCAAAATTTAAGTGAGGCTTCCACTGGAGGTTCAAAGGGTCTTTTTGTCAGACCTCTCAGAACAACCGATAAATCCCATTTGGGAAAAAACTTAAAAGGTACTGGCCTAGCCCTGGCTAAAGCCCTAAAAAACCTAATTATATAAGGATCCAGAGATAACCTCTTCTCTAGAAAAACAGAAAGTGCAGCAACCTGAGATTTTAGGGTGCTGGCTGCTAGACCCTTGTCCATCCCATCCTGCAAAAATTCCAGGACTGAAAAATTATTCAAAGGAAGACTACCCTTGGACTCACACCAAGAATTAAAAACTTTCCAGGTTTTAAAGTAAATGGCCCTGGTGACTTGTTTTCTACTACTAAGTAAAGTGTTAACTAAACGCCTGGATAACCCTTTACCTCTTAGGATTTGTTCCTCAGTAGCCAACCCGCAAGCTTCAGGTGATGTGCGTCTGGATGAATAAGGGGACCCTGGAACAGTAGGTCCCTCCTGACTGGTAGTAGCCAGTGAGCCTCTATCGCTAGGTCCAACAGGCCCGAAAACCAGGGCCTCTTGGGCCAAAATGGGGCAACTAAGATTAGCGTTGTCCTCTCCTCCCGCAGTTTCTTGAGAACCAATGGTATCATCTGAACTGGGGGAAAGGCGTAACACAAACGGAAGGACCAACGCTGGACTAGCGCATCTAGTCCTTCCGCTTGGTCCAACCTGTTGAGGGAGAAAAACCGCGGGACCTTTGCATTGGCTTGAGATGCAAATAAGTCTATCTGGGGAGTTCCCCACCTGTCTACCAACTCCTGAAAGACTTCTTGGTTTAAACTCCATTCGGACTCCAGAACCCTCTTCCTGCTTAAAAAGTCCGCCAGATGGTTCAGGTTGCCCTTCAGGTGTACCGCAGTCAGGGACGCAACATTTTCCTCTGCCCAGTACAGGATTTGTAAAGCCAGGCCCAAAAGACACTTGCTTCTCGTGCCCCCTTGCTTTGAAATATATGCCACTGCTGTGGCATTGTCCGATAGGATTTGGACGTGTTGTCCTTGGACAGACTGGCTGAAGGCCCCTAGCCCCAGAAAAATGGCTCTTAGCTCCCTCCAGTTGGAGGACCTCCTGGAATCCTCCCTGGACCATGACCCCTGGGTCATCTGACCCTCGAGATGGGCGCCCCAACCCCAGGAACTTGCGTCCGTCGTAAGGATCCTTGTTGTGGGGAAGGACCACAACAGACCCAGACTCAGGTTTGCTCGAGTCCTCCACCACCACAACCTCCTTTTTACCTGAGATGGAATCCTGAACTGCTTTTCCAGCGACTCCCCGAAAGTCCAGTTTCGTAGGATTGCCTGCTGAAGATCCCTTGCATGGAGGCGGGCCCACTGAACTGCTGGTATAGAAGCGGTGAGCAGACCCAGGGTGGACATTGCTGTCCTGACGGTCACTGGCAGGTTTGTCTGTACTCCCTTTACCGCCCCTTGTATCTTGATTACCTTTTCCTCTGGCAGGAAAATCTTTCCCTGGACCGAGTCTATGGAATAACCCAAAAAAACTATCACCTGAGATGGAACCAAGTTTGATTTTTTCAGATTTAGGACCCAGCCCAGATCCTCTAGATGGGTCTGAGTCCTCCTCAGGTCTCTGAATAACCGATCCTCTGATTTGGCAAACAGAAGGAGATCGTCCAGATATGGGACAAGAGACACCCCCTCCAGTCTGAGAGGTGCTATTGCCTCCGCCACGACCTTCGTGAAAACCCTGGGGGAGGAGGAGAGGCCGAAGGGAAGGGCTCTGAACTGAAAGTGCCTCACCCCCTTCTCTGTTCTTAACGCTAGGCGTAGATAGCGTTGTGATGAGGCTCTTATTGGGATATGCAGATATGCATCCCTCAGATCTATTGAGGCCAGAAAGCATCCTGCTGGAAGCAGCTTTCTTACCGAATAGATGGAGTCCATCCGGAATTTTTTGTACCGAATGGACCTGTTTAGAATTTTTAAGTTCAGGATTAATCTGAACCTTCCTGACGACTTCCTCACTAAAAACACGTGGGAGTAACACCCTAGACCTTCCTCTTGCTGTGGTACAGGAGTGATCACCTTTTGTTGAAGGAACTCCTCTATCAAGGACATCATTGCCAGAGCTTTTTCCCTGTCCCGGGACAACTCGGTTATGTAGAAACGAGACGGTGGATTCTCCGAAAATTCCAGTGCGTATCCCTCCGAGATAACTTTCAGGACAAACGCACTGGAAGTTGCCTCTTTCCACTGAGGAAGAAACAACTGAAGACGTCCTCCCACCGCCGGGAGGATGTCATTGTGATTTCGTGGGTTGGCTGGGGGAACGAAATAGTACCCCAGGCTTCCCTCGTCCCCTTTGGGGCTGCCAGGACTTTCCCCCTCTTTGTGTCTGTTTCGAACTTTGGGGCTGTCCAAAAGAACGAAAATTCTTTTTGTTTTGTGGAACTACTTTCTTCACTGGCAAAGCTTTTTTCCTGTCCGCTGTCCTCTCTAGAACTGCCTCTAGACCAGAACCAAAAACCAGGTCACCCTCAAAAGGTAGGCCACACAGCTTAATTTTTGAAGCTGCATCCCCTGACCAAGTTTTAACCCATAAGGCTCTCCTGGCCGAATTAATTAGGGCCGAGGAACGAGCCGACATCCTTACCGACTCTGCTGATGCATCTGCAATGTAACTCACAGCGTTCCCCAGAACCGGAAGAGAGTCAAGTAGTTCTCTGCGAGAAGTCCCTGCCTCAATATGGGCTTTTAGCTTGTCCAGCCAATGCTCCAGGTTCCTGGCTACTACCGTAGACGCCATAGCAGGTTTGAGGTTGGCTAGTGTTGAATCCCAAGCTTTCTTCAAAAGCGTCTCAGCCCTTTTGTCCATGGTATCCTTCAAGGTACCCATGTCCTCAAAGGCCAAGTCTGTGTTCCGTGAGACTTTAGAAAAGACTGCATCAAGTTTGGGTTTTTTATTCCAGACTTGTGCTTCGTCTTCCTCAAAAGGAAATCTCCTTTTTAAAGATTTAGAAAAAAAGGGGGCCCTCTCAGGTTCCCTCCATTCCCTTTTGATAGCATCAGACAACACTTTGTGTACTGGAAAGGTCCTGTGCTTAATCTCATCTAAGCCCTGGTACATCTTGTCGTGTAATGACAACTGGGTCTTATCCTCCTTAATATTAAGGGTAGCATGTATCTGTTTCAGGAGATCATCTACCTCCTCTAATGACAATTTGTAGCGAGATGAGGATGCATCTTTCTCCTCATCCTCCTCTGCCTCAGACCCTGACACCACACTCCTAGGCTCCTCGTCCTCAGACTCACTAACTACCCCCCCTTGGGTACTAGTGGAGGCTCTAGGGGCTGATTGAAAGATCGGACGTTTGTCTAGGTAGGAACGGAAAGATTGAAATGTTTCCTGTAGTTCCTTCCTGAAGGAGGAAATTATCTCCTTGGGCTGCTCAGAGGGTGTACTAGCAGAGGCTTCCTCTGTAATTACTGCAGCAATGCAGGCTTTGCATAAGGGTTTAACCCATGAACCCCTGAGGGACGTTTTGCAAATAGCACACTTCTTCTTAGGTGGGGGCAATGCAACATTAAGTTTTTCTTTGCACTTCTGAAAAACACAAAAAAACAAACAACCCAATGCTTAACTTTTGTGTATCAGACAACAACCCCATTGACACCAACAGCAGTGAACTAAACAGACAAAATTCCATCACCGCTGTGTAAAACATAAAAGCATTACTCCCAAAGACATAACTAGGGAAAGAAATGCTGCAGGCTCCCCTCCCCCTAGAGGGGCAACAGGAGGGACACATATAGACCCCAGGCAACATGGAAACCGCCGTCTCCTACCTGGGCCGGGCTGGTGCTTGTGGCTCCTGCTCCCGCCACCACTGCTGATTCCTCTTCTGGCTCCATTCTCCTTCAGAGTGCAGCAGCCGTCCGATCGTCTTTTAAATATTCCCGGCAAACTCGTCGCCACGAGGCCCGGAAATGCACCGCCAAGGCCGCCTCCCCTCCTGCGCTCCAGCAGCTGGAACCGGAAGCTGCCGCGCGCCGCCGAAAGCTCTTCCCCCCCGGAAATGACGTCGCCCGCCACCCGGAACGGAATTTCGTGAACCCGGAAGAGGCACCTGACCTCTTCCCTCAGCCCACGCTGTCCGCCTATGGGAGAAGAAAAAACCTCCAGCGGCCTCTGCCCTCGCCGGACTCGAGGAGGGGAAAGCACCGAAGCACCCCCCACCCGTCAGGGGGGGTGCTGGGTCTGCCTGTGAGTACTAAATAACCGCCGCCGGTATGCCCAAGCCACCTCCACCTGGAGAGAGTACAGCACACCCCTGGTTCCCTGCAGCGCTTCCACCATGGCCGGAGGAAACACAACAACTGAGGTCATGGTGGAAGTGGGCGGAATTTAAAGTGACTGCAGTGTTTCCTGGGAAAGTGGGTGGAGCTGCGCTCTCTCCAAGTGCTGTCCTGAAAGACGAGGTGAGAAAAATATTTTTTTTTGGTCTGGATATTTGATGTCGCCACATCGGGGTCCCTGCTTTGGAGTCACCAATCCTGGAGGAGGTGCCATGGATGAGGGAGGAGATGACCTGCAGATCCAGTTCCCTCGAGTCCCCAATTCAGACATAAGCACAAGCGATCCACAACTTCAGGGTAAGTTGGATCCACATTGGAGGGTAAGAGTATTCATTTCTCCCCCCAGCCCAAAGGTGAAGGCACTCCCACGCTCCCCCAATTTCGGGGCAGCGTGGGCTCAAGGACCAGTTGCTTTGGGGAAAGTGCAGGGGCCCCAATGCATCTGGGGCCCCTGGTGACGTTTCTGAATAGCACACCACGCCTGCCCATATAGAGACCAGTTGAAGTTTTTGATTATCTCTTCAAACCGATCTGTGATATTCCATTTTTGGACACTTACCGATGATCCCATAGTGACGGATGTCACGGAATTTACTTTGGACTTTGTCTACATTCTATTTAGTGATTATTTGATCCAATTCTTCATTGCAGTGGTCTTTTATGTCACCCTTTAGTTATTTTGACTAACCTTTTTTTGTTGTTCACCATAAGAGCCGGTTCACACACAGGCGGCGCAGCCTTTGGGGGCGACTCGGCAAGGCGATTTGAGAGGCAACTTGCAAAATGACTTCTGTATTAAAGTCAATGCCAGTCGGTCCCAAAGTCGTACAGGAGCCTTTTTCTAAGTCAGAGCGACTTGCGTCGCTCCTATTAAAATGGTTCCATTGACTACTGCGGACCGCGACTTGTCAGGCAGCTGAATCGCCTGACTGGTCGCCCCTGTGTGAACTGGCTCTTACGATCAGCAGTGTTTTATGAATTTATGTTGTATACACACACACACGATATTTTTTGTATGAATATAGTGTTTATACACAATATCATTGGTTCACATATTTTATTGTTCAGCATTTTTACGCTATAGAGCGCGATACTCTCATCTCTTACATTAATGGCTGTGTGTTGAGTTATTTTGAGGGGTACTGTATGTAGAGTCAGAGAAAAGTCCCAGTATATTTTTATAGCCTATTCAGAAAGTGAGATACTAGAAGTGTTGTGTGTGGGGGAGTATGGGGTTTTTTGCAGCTGTGAAGATGAGCTGGGCGCCTGCTGGAAGCTGTTAACCACTTAAGACCCGGACCTTTAGGCTCCATGCACACTGAAGCTGATAAAAGCTATACAAAAAAAAGCCAGTAGCTTTGCAGGGAGCCTTGCAACGTTTTTTAGCGTTTTTGCAATAGCTTTAATCAGCGTTTTTCAGTGTAGCTTTTATCAGCTTTTTTTTTTGTATGGATAAAAAACCGCTGGCGCCGGCGTTTGGGTGTTTTTCAGCGTTTTTCGTTTTTTTTTTCCGGGCGTTCAGAAAAAAGCCAATAAACTCCAAAGCTCATTAACACGCCCAGGTGTGCATGGGCACATAGGCTAACATAGAGTTCAGTTTATGGGCTTTAAAAAAAAAAAAAAAAAAAAGCTTCAGTGTGCATTGAGCCTAAGGCAGCTAAAGGACCCGGCCAGGTTTTGCGATTCGGCACTGCGTCGCTTTGACAATTGCGCGGTCGTGCGACGTGGCTCCCGAACAAAATTGGCGTCCTTTTTTTCCCCCCACAAATAGAGCTTTCTTTTGGTGGTATTTGATCAAACCCACGGCTGGGTACTAGCACAGCACATACTTGTACGTGCCTGTGCCCAGCCGTGCCATTCTGCCGACGTAAATGTGCAGGAGGCGGTCCTTAAGTGGTTAAAAACACAGCAAGAACTTTTGAAACTCGGGGGGCAAAGACCCGTCTACAAACAAACTGTAGGTGCTTTTGCTTTGATTTATTTTTGTGCTGAAGACAAGGAGACTTTATTGGATGCTGAAGCCAAGTGGATTTTGTGTTATATTTTTTTCCCGTGTGCTGAGCAAAGCCCTATTTTTGGTTTGTTTGTAAATAAAAGCCTTTTGTTTCCCCCCCCCAAAAGGTTTATGCACTTAATCCCGTGGAGCTATAGCCCCCAAACTTTACAATATACAAACAAATTATTAGTTAAACCCATAAGCAGTGCGCCATTAACGCTGATAAAAGCTACACTGAAAAACGCTGATTAAAGCTGTTGCAAAAACCCTAAAAAAAACATTGCAAGGCTCCCTGCAAAGCTACTGGCATTTTTTTATAGCTTTTTTTTCAATTGGTCCTTTAACCACTTAAGACCCAGACCTTTATGCAGGTAAAGGACCTGGCCCCTTTTTGCGATTCGGCCCTGCGTCGCTTTAACTGACAATTGCGTGGTCCTGCAATGTGGCTCCCAAACAAAATTGGCGTCCTTTTTTTCCCACAAATAGAGCTTTCTTTTGGTGACTGGGACATTATGGCGGACACATCGGACAATTTTGACACATTTTTGGCACCATTGTCATTTTCACAGCAAAAAGTGCTATAAAAATGCATTGATTACTGTGAAAATCAAAATGAAAATGTCATGGACCTTGGAATGTGGAAGTGTTCCTCCTTGAAATCTGTTACACAGGGCCCTGTCTTCTGCCCTGTCTTGGGACTCCAGATGGCTCCATTGTTCTGTGTCTGGCTGTTGTGTACATTGCTTGCCCCCTGGTGCTTCTGTCTCATTACACATAGCAGTCCTTCTATTCAAGCTATCGGACCAATCCCTGCTGACCCAGTTTTAAGCCCTCATTTGCATGGCTAAGAGGACCTAATGGAGAACTAAATGTAATTTACATTTGACCAATAGGAAAGCGGTTATTGAGGGCGAATTTCAGTTTAGGAGTTAACCACTAGGGGGCGCTGAATGGGTTATGTGTGACCTTATATGTTTTTCTAACTGTAGGGGGATGGGGCTGGACGTGTGACGTCATTGATCGTGTTTACACACAGCTCTCCCCGTTCTTCAGCTCCGGGGACCGATCGTGGGACTCCGGCGGCGATCGGGTCCGCGGAGCTTCGGATCGGGTTGTGGGCGCGTGACCCACGGCTGGGCACTTAAAGGGGATGTACAGGTACGTGCTTGTGCCCAGCCGTGCCATTCTGCCGACGTATATCTGCAGGAGGCGGTCCTTAAGTGGTTAAGGAAAAAAAAATTGAGAAAAAAAAAAAAAGGTCCTTAGGTGCACTCTGTTCGGGCGCCGGACACAGTGCACTATGGGAAGCGCCATGTGTATGCAATCACAGGATTGCAGACGCGGCGCTTCATTTGCAGGCTTTAAACCTGCTTTGCGGCGCAGTCCATCGCGCTGAAGAACTTCCGGCACGACGCACGTAGTATGTATTTGGCCGAGTACATCAGTGGTCATCAACCCTGTCCTGCAGGGCCCACTGACAGGCCAGGTTTGCAAGATAACTGAAATGCATCACAGGTGATGTAATTTGCTGCTCTGTGATTGCAGTATTCTAGTCTGCATCTCCCCAAGGTAATACATAAAACCTGGCCTGTTAGTGGGCCCTGCAGGACAGGGTTGATGACCACTGGGGTACATGATAGACATTGGCACCGCCCTAGGACATGGGCGTTGCTGTCGATCATAGTTACGACGTCACTTCCGGTTTTCCCTGTGCATGGGATAAGCAGAAGTGACGTCGGCAGCTCCGTGGAACGCACGGCCCGAGCGGAGTTGCAGTAGGTAGGTAATCTCTGAGTGCCTTCCTCTTCACGGTTTTCACTGGTATATTAGTAATGGATGGATGCCATGCATCTGAATATTGACCAGGCTAAAGGAGCATCAGGCTGGGTGCTTTAGCAGAGTGCAAGCATTCTGCCATATTCTTTTACTGATCTTGCTATAGTGTACAGATGGGCTGCTGTAGGATTTTGTACTTTGAACATCATCTTTTCTTCACATCAGATAGGACTGTGTCTGTGGTTTTCACTTGTAGAAAAGTGTGAGATCCTATATCTTAGCTCCTTCAGTCAAAGTTCCTCTTAACCACTTAAGGACCGCCACACAACGATATACGTCGGCAGAATGGCACATGGACGTATATATACACTTCCCCTTTAAGAGCCCAGCCGTGGGCCGGCGTCACGCTTGCGACCTGGTCCAAGGCTCCGTGACTGCGCCCGCGGACCCGATCGCCACGGGTGTCCCACGATCTGGTCACAGGATTCCGAAGAACGGGGAGAGGAGAGTGTAAACAAACCTTCCCCATTCTTCACTGTGGCAATGTCAGAGATCGTTTCTACAGTTAGAAACGCACATGAGGTCCCACTTAACCCCTATAGTGCCCCCTAGTGGTTAACCCCTTCACTGCCACTGTCATTTTCACAGTAACTAGTGCATTTTTTATAGCACTTTTCACTGTGAAAATGACAATGGTCCCAAAAATGTGTCAAAAGTGTCCGATGTGTCGGCCATAATGTCGCAGTCGCGAAAAACAATCGCTGATCGCCGCCATTAGTAGTAAAAAAATAATCAAAATGCCATAAAACTATCCCCCATTTGGTAAACGCTACAAATTTTGTGCAAACCAATCAATAAACGCTTATTGCGTTTTTTGTTACCAAAAATAGGTAGAATACGTATCGGCCTAAACTGAGGAAAAAAAAAAAAATATAGATTTTTTGGGGCTATTAATTATAGCAAAAAGTAAAAAATATCGATTTTTTTTTTTCAAAATTGACGCTCTTTTTGTTTATAGCGCAAAAAAGAAAAACCGCAGAGGTGATAAAATACCACCAAAAGAAAGTTCTATTTGTGGGGAAAAAAGGACGCCAATTTTGTTTGGGAGCCACGTCGCACGACCGCGCAATTGTCAGTTAAAGCGACGCAGTGCCGAATCGCAAAAAGAGGCAAGGTCCTTAACCTGCATATTGGTCCGGATCTTAACCGGTTAAAATAGTTGACTGAAAAGAGAACTACTTTATGTAAGTTTCCTTCCCAATTTTCTTTGGCTTGAAGTGCACTTACTCAATATCTTACAATTCAGATAATTAAAACACGAAATACTCAGTTAGGGTGGATGCATGTGAATTATTTTATCTGCCCAAATATTTGCAATTCTGTTTAGTTGCTCCTACGTTTCATTAAACAGATGTGTTTTTTTTTTTACATCACTCTTCAGATTCCATAACTATGAATCTTGCAGTTATTTCAATTGCTAAAGTCTGCTAACCAGAGGCAGCTCTAGGTTTTGTGAGGCCTTAGGCAAAGCTTGACACACACCCATAATGGCAAAAATAATTCAAGAACAAAAGCGTCTTTCCACAACCCTGGCCGGTGATTGTGGGGGTCTGCGGGCAGGAGGCTTATCGGAATTTTGGAAGCCCCTTTTAACAAGGCTGCCCCCAGATCCTGCTTTTTAATAAAAAAGGGGCGGGGTGGTGTCACCTGGTGAACCTGCCCCCTTGTGACATCATTGACGTCACAAAGGGTGTCAGCGATTACAGAGGAGGTCTAGTGCGAGAATTGTTGCACACGCTCTAAAGCACGCAGCAATACCTCACATGTGTGGTTTGAACAACCTTTATATACGTGGGTGGAACTTACGTGTGCATTCGCTTCTGAGCACAAGCTACCAGGGACAGGGGCGTTTAAAAAAAAAAATATTTTTTTTTTACTTATTTATTTTTTACCCTTTTTTTTAGTTTTTGATCACTTTTATTCCTATTACAAGGAATGTAAACATCCCTTGTAATAGGACTAGTGTGCGACAGGTCCTCTTTATGGAGAGAGGCGGGGTCAATAAGATCCCACATCTCTCCTCCAGGCTGGAAAGCATCTGATTGTGAAAAATAAGTAACCGATCTCATGCTTAGTAGCCGCAATTGCGGCTTTGTTTACTTCCGGGTACCCGGGTGTGACGTCATCACATCGCGCATGGGTCCTCCGACGGTTATAGAGATCTGGTCATTAGTCATCTCTATGCTTCCTATCCGGCGCAGGGCGATCCTTTCTCCGGGCCCCCGATGGCACGGGAGAGCCCAGAAAAGCACCGGATGGCGGCGGGAGGGGGCGATGTCCCTTCCCGCCACCTATAAGAACGATCAAGTGGTGGAACCGCCGCTACGATCGTTCTTATGGTGCACAGGATCGCCACCAGAAAACAATGATATCTGAATGATGCCTGTGGCTGCACCCATCATTCAGATATCACCGCACAAAGTTCAGGACGTCATATGACGTCCACCCAGGATGGGAGATTCCCTTGTGGACGTCATATGACTATGTGCCGGTATTGAAGTGGTTAAAGACCAAACCTTTTCTGACATTTGTAATTATTTTCCACTAGAAAATTACTTGGAACACCCGATAGATAGAGACACGGGGCCAGATTCACATTCACATACACTTAATATTGCGCTGCGTAATCGAAATACTCTACGCTGCCGTATTTCACCAGGCTCTACACCGAATCCTGGTAGATTTTTGCCCGTACGCTACAGCGGCGTAGTCTATTTCTCGCCGCGTAATCGAAATACGCGATTAGGGGGTGTGAAGCATTTAAATTAAAGCGGCGATCGAACTGCGCATGCTCCGTTCAGAAATTACCCGCTGTGCATTGTGCGAAATTACGTCGTTACGTCATTCATTGTTTGAGTAGCGTCGTTTACGAACATTCCCATTCCCGGACGACTTAGGTAAAAAATAAAAGACGTCGGAAAACGTAGAAATTCGACGCGGGAACGACGGCCATACTTAACATGGGCTGTCTAATATTAGACCAGCAAATAGCTGGTATAGTGTTACGCAAAAAAAAGATGACTAAAGGTGCCGTAAGAGATTGCGAATGAAGATCGTAATTTCGGGGATCGCCGGCAAAAGCATATTTGCATACCCCGACGCGGAAAACGACCGGAAGTCCACCCAGTGGCCGCAATTTTATTGCAGCGTAGATCCGAAGGCGTACGAACACGTAATCCAGTCGAATTGAAGCCCGCAGCCGTCTATTCATGGTTTGAGGTAATTTGCGCGTAATTTGAAATTACTCCAGTCTAACACCAGTTAGACAGGAGTTATGGCTCTCTGAATCTGGCCCACAGTGTCTTTTCACATAGATAAGATAGATAAGAAAGATAGATAAGATAGATAGATAAGATAGATAGATAAGATAGATAGATAAGATGGATAAGATAGATAGATAAGATAGATAAGATAGATAAGATAGATAGATAGATAAGATAGATAAGATAGATAGATAAGATAGATAAGATAGATAAGATAGATAAGATAGATAGATAGATAAGATAGATAAGATAGATAGATAAGATAGATAAGATAAGATAGATAAGATAAGATAGATAAGATAGATAAGATAGATAGATAAGATAGATAGATAAGATAGATAGATAAGATAGATAAGATAGATAAGATAGATAAGATATAGATTTTTTTTAGCAGAGACCCTAGAGAATAAAATGGTGGTTGTTGCAATATTTGTCACACCGTATTTGCGCAGCGGTTTTTCAAATGCAATATTTTTGAAAAAATGCACTTTAATGAATTAAATAATAATAAAAAAAAACGGAAAATTAAAGTTAGCCCAATTTTTTATTTGTATAATGTCAAAGATTTT
Organism: Rana kukunoris; assembly: GCA_029574335.1. Lineage (NCBI taxonomy): Eukaryota > Metazoa > Chordata > Amphibia > Anura > Ranidae > Rana > Rana kukunoris. The sequence goes on along the minus strand of JAJQKJ010002949.1, from coordinate 265,082 downwards.
ACACAGCGAGAATCGTGATCTTTATTCTAAAGCAAAAAAAAAATAAAAAAAAATCGTGATTTTCATTTTTAGCCAGAATTGTACAGCTCTAACCCTGAAATCTTGTTCAATCAGCAGCTTGCAGAAAATTGGATGCAGCACTAATCAGTAGTGTTGCTCACGAATATTCGCATTGCGAATATTCGCTACGAATATTGCATATTCGAGTATTCGCGAATAACACGAATATCGCGGCGAATATCGCGGCGAATATTCGCTATTTCGAATATTCGAATGTTTTCAATTTTTTTTTTAGAACAGATCACATCCTAGAGATCCCCATCGACGTCTAAAAGCATTGCTGTATGATTAGAGACCTTGGGCCGAGTAGCTGCAGCGCTCATTTTATATTGCCGAAAAATCGCAATGCGATTATTCGGCAATAGCGATATTGCGCGATTATTTTATATTGTAATATATCACGAATATTCTGAGCCAATCAGAGTGCTCCATTCCGCATTTCTCGAATATTCGCAATTATTTTATATTGTAATATATCACGAATATTCTGAGCCAATCAGAGTGCTCCATTCCGCATTTCTCGAATATTCGCAATTATTTTATATTGTAATATATCACGAATATTCTGAGCCAATCAGAGTGCTCCTTCCGCATTTCTCGAATATTCGCAATTATTGTGTATTGTAATATATCACGAATATTCTGAGCCAATCAGAGTGCTCCTTCCGCATTTCTCGAATATTCGCAATTATTGTGTATGAATGAATGAAAAACTTATATAGCGCAGCACATGCGAAGCAAATCGCCTCTGGGCGCTTGATGTTCCTGTCTCCTTTGAGATCAAAAGAGATGCGTCTTAATCTTTCTCCTGAAGACTAGATAGTTCTCCTCCAGCCGAATACTCGCTGGTAAGGCGTTCCATAGTCTGGGACCCTGGACAGCAAATCTCCTGTCTCCTTTGGACTTGAATCTGGCTTTTGGTATCTGCCGATTTTGATTGGTGGATCGTAGAATACGATTGGGATTGTGAACTTGTAATTTTTCGCATAGATAATGGGGAGCATTCCCATGGATACATCTATGCGTTAGACAGAGAGCTTTAAAGGAGATTCTGTCTCTAACTGGAAGCCAGTGAAGGGATCTCAGTGAAGGTGAGATTGATTCCCAGGGTTTTTTCCCAGTCACAAGTCTGGCGGCCGTATTTTGAACGACTTGAAGACGAGCGATCTGGTACTTGGGGAGTCCGAGGTAAAGGGCATTTGCATAGTCCAGTCTGGAATTTACAATCGCTCCCACCACGACCGCTAAGTCTTTCTTGGGAATAAAAGGCGTGAGTCTGCGTAGTAGGCGCAGCAGATGGTGAGATCCGCTGACTACTGACCCTATTTGTGCGTTCATTGTCATGTCGGAGTCAAAGATGACCCCAAGACTTTTGACTTTGGCGCTAGGGGTGATAATTTTGCCCAGAATGGGCGGCGGGATCCAAGTTGGTGTCGATAGATTCCTACGCTTGGCGTGAAACAGAAGAAGTTCTGTTTTTGCTCCGTTGAGTTTGAGATAACTCTTTGTCATCCAGTCCTCTATCAGAGAGAGGCATGTCTCTAGATTGAGGTGGTGATCCTTTTTATTGCAAATGCGGAAGTACAGTTGCGTGTCATCTGCATAGGAGTGATATAGCAGTTTTTGGCTGCTGATGATTTCGAAAAGAGGACGCACATAGATGTTGAATAACATCGGCGACAGGGGAGATCCTTGAGGGACCCCGCACGATAATGTGCGTTGTTCAGAAGTGAAGGGTCCTAGCTTCACTATTTGCGATCTGTTTTCCAAAAAAGAGGAGAACCAGGATAGATCGCGTTCTGCGACTTTAGCTACTTTAGCCAGCCGAGTCAGCAACAGCTTGTGATCTACTGTATCAAAGGCTGCGCTTAGGTCCAGCAGAACCAGAAGAGATGATTCTCCTTCGTCTGCGGCCTCGAGAACGTCGTCCCATATCTTAAGCAATGCAGTTTCCGTCCCGTGTCCGGGACGGAATCCTGATTGAAATAGGTCGAGTAAGTTGTGGGTGTCTAGATGCTGTTGCAGCTGCTGTACCACTGCTTTCTCCATTACCTTGGAGAGAGCATTTAGGCCTGTTATGGGGCGCCAGTTGAGTGGATCCTTAGGATCCAGGGTGGCTTTCTTCAGGATGGGTTGAATGAAGCCCTCCTTCAACTGGGAGGGCATTATGCCCTCCTTGAAGGATTGGTTGACAAGCTGCGTGACAGGAGGTGCCAAGATGTCGGCGCATTCCTTCAGCAGTTTAGTGGGGATAATATCATTTGGCGCAGTGCTGTTGCGCAGAGTGCCGATGATATTTTTAGTGGTCTGAATGGAGATGGGTTCCAGCTTGAACTCACCTAACTGTGGTGACTTACTGCCGGTGCAGTGTAATCGACTCCGGGGGGGGCTGGAAGAGCGATTGTTTTGCTGAATGCCTTGCCGGATTGCCTCAATTTTGGTAATAAAGCAATCCGCTAACTCATCGCAAAATTCTTGTGAATCCAAGTTGGGGGCCACAAGACATCCTGGATTCATGGTCTGGGTGACCAGCTTGAAGAGTTCGCGGGGGCGATTTAGGGCACCGTTGATAGCCTTCCGAAAAGTAATTCTTCTTGGCTTCAAAGATTTGTTTGTAGTATTTTCTAGTTATTACCTTGTAGATCGAGAGGTTCTCATCTGAAGAGTTTCTTTTCCAGGCTGCCTCTGCCCTTCTACGCTCTTGCTTCAGTAACGCCAGCTGGTTGTTGAACCAGCCGGAGTTATTTTTCCTGATCTGGGTCTTTCGTTTAGGCGCTATCAAGTCAGCTGACTGCAATAGTGCTGTGTTTATGGCCACCAATGTTTCTTCCGCTGTTTGGTGCGGCTGAATTGTATTTATTTTTTCCCCTAATGTGGCTTTGAAAAGCTCAGAGTGGAGCTTCTTCTGACATCTAGTCCAGTGTGTTGTCACTGGATTTGATGTTTTTGTTAAGGGGGGGAAATAATGAATTTAATTGCATGGTGATCTGTCCATGGCAATGGTTCATTTTCCAAGATTTTTATTTCCAGATCTTGTCTGAAAATAAGATCGAGCGTATGACCTGAAGCATGTGTGGGCCCACATACTAGTTGCTGAAGCCCTAATCCTTCTAGGTGGTCGATGCAGGCGTCAGCAATGGGGTCCTGCGGGGAGTTGGCCCAGAGATTGAAGTCCCCGAGCAGCAAAAGGTGTCTGCTATTCAGGGTGTAGGTGGAGACAAAATCCGTCAAGGATGGGAGCAGCTGCGACTTGGGGCCAGGTGGCCTATAGCAGAGTAGAATCTGGACGGTCTCCTGGCCGTTTACTTGCAGTTGGAGAGTAAGGGTTTCCATGAATGGAAGAGGGTTTTGGAGGCTTGGTTTTGTGATCGCAAGACGTGTCTTATGAATCACCGCCAATCCTCCTCCTCTTTGCCCTATTCTATTTTCCGTTATAATACGGTAGTTTTCTGGCACCAATTCTCCAAGAATGGTGTTACAGTCGGCTGTGAGCCAGCTCTCTGTGATAAAGAGGCAGTCTAAGGCGGCGTACACACGATCGGATATATCCGATGAAAACGGTCCGCGGACCATTTCCATCGGATATGTCCGATCGGGAGTTTGATCCGATGGCGTGTACACACCATCGGATCAAATTCCCCGCCGCCGGAAGGCGCGGTGACGTGGCGGTGACGCGGCGGTGACGTTGACGCCGCCGCGTCACCGCAACGTCACCGCACCAGGAAGTAAAACACTTCCGCGCTTGCGCCGAATCCATTCGGCAGCGGCGGCGGTGGGGGCCGACATGTCTGCTGGTAAGTGTACTAACCAGCAGACATGTCGGGCGGACAGATCCCCACCGGATAGATTTCAAAGCATGCTTTGAAATCTGTCGGGTGGAGAAATCTGTCCGCTAGCCCATACACACGAGCGGAGATGTCTGCTGAAACGGTCCATCGGACCGTTTTCAGCGGACATATCCCCTCGTGTGTACGCGGCCTAAGTCATGTTGCAATAAGAAATCGTGAATTTCTAATCGGTGTTTTACTGCCGATCTAGTGTTAATCAAAGCACATGATATGTGCTTTGGCTGTGGTAACTGCCTGCGATTTTTTGAAGTCGATCGTCGCTCGATCCTTAAAAGTCGCAGATTTCCTAGGGTCTTTTTGGTAGCGGCCGACAGAATTGCGGCAAATCGCTCCAGATCCCAAATGTTCTCCGCCGAGTATTGCCGATTAACCATGGCAGGAGTGGGGGGGTGGATTCTCGAGGATAACCGAATCCTCAGATCCTGGCTTGGTCCAGAGGAAGGCAAAAAACCCTGACCACGCTGTGCCAATATGCTGTGGTAGGGAAAAAATTCCTTCCTGACCCCTAAATAGGCGATCGGGTTTTAGCCCTGGATCAAGTTATAAACGAATATGAGCAGGGGGAGATAGGGCTGGATGGAGCAAGCTGGCCACCAACCTGACAGCAGGATCCAGGCTGGGGGGGTACCAGGCTAAGGAGATCACTGTCTGTGCTGCCAGGGGGGCTGAGAAGGATGATCGGGGGCGAGGGGACTCTGCAAGGGTGAGTGAAAAGTAATAGTTGGAGGTGGGGAGCGGCACGCCGCTAGGCCGCGGATGAAGCCGCGGCCTTTCCTGAGTCGCGGCTGCCGCTGCAGTGATGTGGAGAAGCAGTGATGGTGATGTGGAGATGCTTCTGGGGTGAGGTGGGGGATTTCTGGCCTGTAGCAGCGTGTGGGGATCGGCGCGGCGGTAGGCCGCAAGTGAAGCCGCGGTCTTTCCTAGATCGCGGCGCCCGCGATTCCCCACAGGCTGGCGCGGTTCTCGGGAAAAGCACCCGGGGGAGCAACCGCGGAGGGGAAGAAGGAGCAGGGGAGCAGGGGAGAGCCGTGGGGCATGGATGTTTGTGGCGGCTGTCCTCAAAAGGACGGCCGTCAATGGTCCCAGCGAGGCTCTTACCTGGAGTGAAGAGAATCCAGGGGAGGGCTGGATCACTGAACCGGAGGTACCCAGGGAGAGGTAAATTGTAGATAGTGGCAGCCAAGACAGGGGAGACAGGGAGGTGGAAGCCCTGCTTGCCTGCGAGGCCTGGAGCCGCACAGTGGGAGGACCCTGCCTGGCTGAGCTATCCCTGAGAGAGAGACTCGTTGGAGAGCGTCCTTACTCTCTCAATACCTGACACTGAACTGAACTGTATTGTAATATATCACGAATATTCTGAGCCAATCCAGAGTGCTCCTTCCGCATTTCTCGAATATTCGCAATTATTTTGTATTGTAAAATATCACGAATATTCTGAGCCAATCAGAGTGCTCCATTCCGCATTTCTCGAAAATTCGCATTCGCATTCGCAATAGCGAAAATTCGCAATAATTTCATTTCCAAAAAATATCACAAATATTCGTATTTAGCGAATATATCTCGAATATTCGACTATATATTCGAGATATATTGCGAAATCGAATATGGCATATTCTGCTCAACACTACTAATCAGTGTAGTCTGACGGTGGAGAGTCTCCCCTGCCACAATACAATGTCCCTTGCATCCACACCGCTTGCGTAGATGCATGAACCTGTCTGCTAGCAAACTGAAAAAACAGTGCACATGTACCAACTTAAAGCCGTTGTAAACTGTGGCAGTTAAAAAAAAAATAACACACACCTTTACCCACGAAGGCAATTGCATTACATACTAGCACATTATGAAATGCTCGCCTTAGAACTGAAGTTCATTCCTTTGATCTGAAGGAACAAAATGTTACAACGTTTCTCTTTATCTCCAAGCAATGTTAAATTTGGCAGGCTGCCTGTTTTTTTTTTATGTGATGGGGCGGGGGGGGGGGGGGGGGGGGGGGCGTTGGGTTGACCGCTCTCTGCACTGAATCGAGAAAATGCTGTGTTAAAGCGGATGTCCGCTCCAAAAAAAATGTTAAAAGCCAGCAGATACAAATACTGCAGCTGCTGACTTTTAATATTAGGACACTTACCTGTCCTGGAGTCCAGCGGCGTCCGCAGCAGAGGAGGAGCGATCGCTCGTCACTCTGCTGCCCCCTGCCATCCACGGTGAGGGAACCAGGAAGTGAAACGCTCCGGCTTCACTACCCGGTTCCCTACGGCACATGCGCGAGTCGCGCTGGGCCTGCCGATTGGCTCCCGCTGTGTGCTGGGAGCCGAGTGTCCCAGCACACAACGGGGGACGGACGGGATGTCTTTTGCCCGAGACGTGTGGCCGGAAGTGGGTGCAAATACCTGTCTTTAGACAGGTATCTGCACCCCCCCCCCCCTGAAAGGTGTCAAATGTGACACCGGAGGGGGGGAGGGTGCCGATCAGCGCGACTTCACTTTAGGGTAGAGCTCCGCTTTAAGATCGCAAGGGGGGGGTAGGATCACAATCTCTATTTTTTTATTATTTTTTTTACGATTATTCGTGCAGCTCTAGTTTACAGTATCAAAAGTATGCTGCCACATTGCTGGTGTCAGTCTGCGGGGGACTGATTTCCATCTATATTAGTGGGATGAAGGAGGGAAGAGGAGGGGGACTCTAAGAGGTACATAGAACTAAAGGGCTCTGGGGGGGGGGGGCTCTGAGGGAGGAAGGGGCTGAAAGGTCTCTAAGGGCTTGTTCACACATGTGGCTATCATTGCTGATGTTTTACAGGTGGCGCGGGAGCCATAGGTCACTACCACCTGTTTTAACCCCCGAAATTGCCATTGTGCTTCTGCATGCTATTTTAATTATGCCTTGTGTACAGCCCCGAATGGCAGCATCTCCTTGTTCAGATGGGCATTTGGGGCACTAAAACTGCAGATCAACCACCTGCTTTTACCTCCCCCAACCCATCTGTTTGAATAAGACCTTACTTACACTTGTGGTTGGGGGGGTCATAAAAGCAGGTGGTTGAGTCTCCACCCCTTTAACCACTTCAGCTCGAAAGATTTACCCCCCTTCATGACCAGGCAATTTTTTCTTGCAATACGGCACTGCGTTACATTGCGCGGTCGTACCCAAATAAAACGTATGTCCTTTTATTCCCACAAATAGAGCTTTGTTTTGGTGGTATTTGATCACCTCTGCGGTTTACATTTTTGCGCTATAAGCGCAATAAACGCTATAAACGCTGACAATTTTGAAAAAAGAAACAATGTTAATTACTTTCGGTCATAAACCATATCCAATAAAAAAAATTGAAAAAAAAACAAAAAAAAAAACATTTCTTCAACAATTTAGACCACTTTGGGCCAGATTCAGGTAGAGTTAGGCTGGAGTATCAGTGATACTCCAGCCTAAGGCGGCGTACACATGAGAACCTGCATTCCAGCGAGAACCTCGGCCGTGTGTACGCTCCTGGCTCGCCCCGCCCGTCGGGAATCCCGTCGAGCGAATAGAGAGCAGGCTCTCTATTTGCTCGACGGCCCGCCTGGATGAATGGCTGGTTGCCATTCCCAACGGGCGGGTCGCCGATTTCGACGGCCGGCCGAGAGCCTCGACGGGCGGAACGATGTGTTCCGCCCGTCGAGGTTCTCGTACGTGTGTACGCCGCCAAACTCTCACTTTGAGCCGGCGTTTCTATTTTCTGTAAGCAGGAAACAAGAAACGCCAGGTTGGAGTTCCTATACGAGCGGCGTAATTGTATTTCGCCGTCGTATCGGAACTGCAATTTTAAAAATGGCGCTCGGGGCATTCCCGCTGATTCACGCCGATAATATGTAAATCAGCGAGAATCGGAAATTCACGATCGTACGCGGGCCCGACGCAGTGACTTTCCGACGTTTCCATAAGCGATACGCGGCATAAAGAAAAACCAGCCCCCTAGTGGAGTATCCTATGTTAAGTATGGCCGTCGTCATCGCGTCGAATTTAATAAAAAATTGCGTCGTTTGCATAAAACATCCGTGAATGGGGATTGACGTCATTGACGTTCACTGACAGAATTTGGAGCATGTGCACTGACAGTCGACGCATGCGCAGTACGTTCGCTGCGGGATTGCGCCTAGTTTAAATAATATACACCCCCTACCCACCCAATTTGAATTCCGTCGGCTCATTTTCGCTACACCGCCGCAACTTTAGGAGCAAGTGCTTTGTGAATAACAGTACTTGCTACTAAAGTTTCGGCGGAGTAACGTAAATGAGAAACGTTACTCCAAAATAAAGATTCGCTCTCCTACCTGAATCTGGCCCTATGTATTCTTCTACATCTTTTTGGTAAAAAAAAAAAAAAAAAAAAAAATCGCATTAAGCGTATATTGGATTGGTTTGCGCAAAAGTTATGGGCCCGGATTCAAAGCACTTGCGCCTGCGTAAATCAAGTTACGCAGACGTAAGTGCAAATGTGCACCGGCGTATCTGTGCGCCCGAGTCACAAACCAACATACGCCTAAAAACTGGCCTCCCTACGCCGACGTATCTTACTTACCCCGGCGTAACGTGGGCGCATTTTTCATCTGGACGCTTTTTGCTGCTCCCATTGATTAGCCATTCAAATATGCAAATGAGGGAAATACGCCGATTCACGAACGTGCCTGCGCCAGGGAACTCAAGCCTAGGTATTTTACGTAGGACGTGGGTCTGGCTGGGCGTAGGCTACGTTAACGGCGTACACAGTGATCCGGCGTATCTAAGGCAGTTTTTCCATGACGTGGTTGTTCGCATGGGGATACGTCCACGTCTCGAAGCATTGCGCAGTCCTTTTTAAGTACTTGTCTGGCGTTCGGCCCATCATTTGCATGGGGTCACGCTTCATTAGCATTGATCATGCCCACTTCCACCTACTTTCACTTACGCCGGCTTGCACCTTCGAAATATACGCTACGCCGGCGCAGAGTTGGGAGCAATAGCTTGCTAAATTCAGTGCATGCCTCTCCGCGCTGCGCCGGCGTAGCGTACCGAGTGTGCGCTACGCCGGCGTAAATATGCGCCCATCTCTGTGAATCCGGGCCAATGTGTGTACAAAATAGTCCGGCTTCCAGACTGCATCTCCCAGAATGCCCAGTACTTGTACAAAGTGCTGAATGCTGCCACCTTGTGGGCAAATTTAGTTCTGCAGGCCTCAGAAACAATGCAAGGTGTTTTAATTCAAATTGTATCACCTACAATCTCTATCAAGCCCTAACACATTTCCTTAGTACATTCGATCATGATTCCATTGACATCGACTTTACTTAAATGGGTCACACGACAAAGGAGAGGGGGGGGGATAGTTTTTCTGAAAATGCAAAGCATCACAACTGCCAAATATGTGTACCTGCCTTTGCAGCTTAACAGATTGCAGATCACCAATAGGGTGACCACGTGTCCCGGATTGCCCGGGACAGTCCCGCACTTTGCAGGTCTGTCCCGGGCACCTTCATTCCAGGACAATACAGTGTCCCGGAATGAAACTAACACAGCCAACCCCCCTGAGCCAATCTGATGCCCCCAAAAAAGGCCGCCACATCACCTCTTTACACACTAACAGTACTTGTCCTGGCCGGGAATGCCTGGAGGAGAACAATCCCCGCTCCCTGCTTGTGATTGGAGAAATCATAAATCCCACCTCTTGTGTCCAATCACTGTGCTGTGTTTCGATACAGCACAACCTGATTTTTGGGAAGGGGGGGTGTCTCTGAATGGTAGTTTGGAAATGTGGTCACCCTAATCACCCACCATAGATATACTGGGGCAGGGTGGCCGCTCTGCACCGGATCACGTACCTAGTACGCAATCCATGTGGCCGTGCCACCCCAGCTGTGCTGCAATTGGCTGCAGCACCTACCAATTAGCAGGTGCCGGCCACTGATTGGTTGCCTTCACCCGATGATCGGCTCCGGACATTACCGAAGAGACCCCTGTGTAGGAAAACAAACACAGTGCTCTCTTCTGACGGCAGCCAAGTGCTGTTTTTTTCTTCCGGCAAAGCAAAAGTAAAAGGGGTACACAGAGTAACACATGTTGGCAGCACATTTAACCCCTTGATCACCCTAGATGTTAACCCTTTCCCTGCCAGTGTCATCAGTACAGTGACAGTGCATATTTTTTTTATCACTGATCACTGTATTAGTGTCACTGGCTCCCAAAAAGTGCCAAAAGTGTCAGATTGGCCGCCGCAATATCACAGGCCCACTATAAGTCGCTGATCAAGTGTAAAAAAAAAAATTGTATTTGTGCTTAGAAACTAAAACAAAACAGCAGCTGTGCACTATAACCCAGATACCAGGCACAAACAATATTTATATAAAGAGTGAAGCACTAAAAATATACTTGCCTGGTACAGTTCAGGAGGGGGGGCGCGTGTCCCCACCCCCTTTCCTGACCGGCCGGGCTGCGTGCTCTGATAAGGGTTCTGGTATGGATTGTGGGGCGCCGTTATTTTGGTGTAGGGTGTTCCTGTTAAAATCCATACCAGACCTAAGGGCCTGGTCTGCTCATGGAGGGGAACCCATGCTGTTTTTCTTTTTATTTAAAATTTGGCGTGGAGTTCCCCCTCATGATCCCTATTCAAAGCGCAACACATGTGCGAATCAGATACCCATAGAAGATAACGGGCCTGAATTCGCACCTCAATGCCTAGAAAACGCACACATTTTTTGAGCAATGCGCAGTGCGAATGCATCGCACATATGTGAACCAGCCTCATTAAAATCAATGTATAATGTTATGCGAATTGGATGAGGTTTAAGCCGCAACCAATTTGCATAGGTGTGAACCCGACCTTAGTGTCAGATTGGCCGCCGCGATATCACAGGCGCTGATCAAGTGTAAAAATGGTATCTGTGCTTAAAAACTAAAACCAAGCAGCAGCTGTGCACTATAACCCAGGCACAAACAATATGTAAACTTGCAATATATAACACAATGCAAAGATTAACCACTTGCTTACTGGGCACATATACCCCCCTCCTGCCCAGGTGATATTTCAGCTTCCGGCACTGCGTCGCTTTAACTGACAATTGCGCGGTCGTGCGACGTGGCTCCCAAACAAAATTGCCGTCCTTTTCTCCCCACAAGTAGAGCTTTCTTTTGGTGGTATTTGATCGCCTGTGCGGTTTTTATTTTTTGCGCTATAAACAAAAAAGAGCGACAATTTTGAAAAAAAAACACAATATTTTTTACTTGTTGCTATAATAAATATCCCAATTAAAAAAAAAAAAAAAAACACTTATTTTTTCACAGTTTAGGGCGATGCGTATTCTTCTACATATTTTTGGTAAAAAAAAATAAATAAATCACAATAAGCGTCTGGTTTGCGTAAAAATTTATAGTACCTACAAAATAGGGGACAGAATTATTGTTTTTTATTATTTTATTTTTTTTACTAGAAATGGCGGACACATTGGACACTTTTGACACATTTTTGGCGCCATTCACATTTATACTGCGATCAGTGCTATAAATATGCACTAATTACTGTATACATGTGACTGGCATTGAAGGGGTTAACACTAGGCGGTGAGGAAGGGGTTATATGTGTACCCTGCATAGTGTTCTAACTGTTGGGGAAGGGGGGGGGACCGATCTGTGTCCCTATGTACAAGGGACACAGATCGGTCTCCTCCTCTCTAGAGACAGGACGCTGTCTCTGTGTAAAACGGCAATGAGAGATGATCTTATATGTTTACATATGAGATCATCTCTCATTCGCCTACAGATCGCATCGCAAACGGCCACTCTGATTGGCCGTTCGCGGCGATCTGTGATTGGCTGTGTCCAAGGGACACGGCCAACACAGAGCTTCTCCGCTGCGCGCTCTGGAGCGCGTGCGGGGAACGTGCTAGTGACATGCCGTCAATTGACGGCGTGTTGGATATTTAGATCCGTGCTGAAGCCGTCATTCGGCTATAGCGCGGATCTCAAGTAGTTAATCGAGTGCATTCAGTGCAGCCAATAGTGTATAAACAATATAGGAAATCAATAGCAAAATATTGCATAAAAAAAAAAGAAATGTGCAAACATTAAAACAAAACATGTACTAATTAAAGTGCAATAAGTGCCATCAAAGGTGCAAAACCTAAAATTCAGCTAGAGATGAATTTCAAGCATAGACGTCGCTGATCGCCGCCATTACTATAGCTTTTGCACAAACCAATCAACAAACGCTTATTGTGATTTTTTTTTTTACCAAAAATATGTAGCAGAATACCGATTACAGTAAAAAAATATTGGTTTTATTTTCAAAATTGTCTGGATTTTTTTTTTTTTAATAGGAGTAAAAAATAAATGGCAGAGGTGATTTATTATAGCAAAAAGTTAAATATTTTTTTTTCAAAATTGTCGCTCTATTTTTGTTTATAGCCTAAAAAATAAACACTGCAGAGGTGATCAAATACCACCAAAGGAAAGCTCTATTTGGGGGGGGGGGGGGGGGAGAAGTAATGCAGTGCTGTATCTCTAAAAATGTCCTGGACATAAAGGGGAGGTCAAGTGGTTTCAAGATAAAGTAATGCCGCGTACACACGGTCGTTTTTTGCGATGAAAAAAAACGTCGTTTTTTAAAACGTCATTTAAATTGATCGTGTGTGGGCAAAACGTCGTTTTTTGTCTTAAAAAAAACGACCAAAGTCGTTTTTCAAAACGTTGTTTTTTGTTTCACAAAAAGTCACCGTGTGTAGCAAAAACGTCGTTTAAAACGACGTTTTTCAACCCGCGCATCCCCGGAAGCTAGTTATGAAGCGAGCTTCAATGGAAAAGAGTGGTGAACGTAACCTCGCTTTTTGTGAAAAAAACGATGGTGTGTATGCAACATCGTCTTTGAAAGTGACGTTTCAAAAACGTCGTTTTTTACTTCACAAAAAACGTCGTTTTTTTTCATCGCAAAAAACGACCGTGTGTACGCGGCATAATACCTGTCCCCCCCCCCCAAAATATATATATATATATATATATATATATATATATATATATATATATATATTAGGATTGTCTGGGTTGACTGAAAAACAAAAGTAGCAATTGTAAGATAATTGATCAAAACCTGAAAAAAGTCCTGTATAGAGGTTAAAAGTAGGGCTGCAACTAACTATTTTCATAATCGATTAGTTGGCCGATTATTGTGTCGATGAATCGATTAATCGGATAATAGCCTTTAAAATAAATAAAAACATTTATTTTTATTTTTTTGGGCCAATTTGTTGTTGGGAAGATTACAAAACACAAATTGCCGCAAAAACACATTACATGCTTTTCTGCAGCTTCTCCGTTGAAGTATATTAAAAAAAATAGCATCATTTTGCGTTAAAAACTTCTCGCCCCCTCCAAATACGCAGCAGCTGAAAAGAAAAACCTGGATGTGAACGTGTCCCATAGGAAAACATGTAAATGAACTGTAGGGTGTTTCTGCAAAAAGCACCAAAAAACAGGTGTGACCCCGGCCTGAGATGTTTAGTAACAAAATGGGGCTAAAAAAACAAACAAAAAAAAAGTACAAAAAGAGCAAATAATCGCTACTGTAAGGGGTTAATTTTTTTTACTGTGGGACAGTGACAGTAATATTTATATTTGCTTTTTTTGTACTATAAAGGGCTAATGTTAGGTTTCTTAACCCAATTATGTTACTGGCCGATTAATCAATTATGAAAATTGTAATCGATTAATTTCATAATCGATTAGTTGTCGATTAATCGATTAGTGCTGGGACTTAAGTGGTTAATGGATTGTGCATCGAGTGTAAAAATATATACCCAACTAACCTCCCCCTCATTATATATATATATACACACACACACACTGTATACACCGTTACTTTCCCTCTCTATACACTATTGTGGGGGGAAGGGTGGTTCTTCTATAAACTTCACTCTACGATCCCTTCCATCATCATACCAGTCAGTAGCAGCCAATTATTCAGTTCTTTGTGGTCTTCTCCACCGTGCTCACTTGCAATAAGCTTCGCGCCAAACTCCATCGCTTCTATATACTCGCAACAGTCTTCTTGTGCGTCCTACGTCTACACTCCACACTCTCCACTGGCTTCTGGCGCGCGACATACCTCCCAACTGTTTGAAATAATGAGGGACACGCCCCCTTAACCACTTCAAGCAGTGTTTCTCAACTCCAGTCCTCAAGCCCCCCCCCCCAACAGGTGATGTTTTCAGGCTTTCCCTCAGATGAAAAGGCTGTGGGAATTACTTATGGCCCATACACACGATCCGAATATCGGCCGACGGATCGTACGACTTTTTTCGCTTAATAATCGCGAGTAAAATAAAATAGGTTTTTAAACTCACGAAAATTATCGTACGATAGAAAAAAACGATCGGAAGTGATGTCACGTGTTGTAATGTATTTGTATTGTAGTGTCGGACGACGGCTGTACTGACTAAACGAAAATCGGACGATCGGACATCGGACGAGAAAAATTTTCGCGCTTGTCCGATCGAATTTAATCGGATGAACGGTCGTGATCGGCTGTCGAAAGTAGTGTACACACGATCCGAAAATCGTACGATCCATCATCGGACGATCGTTTTCGTCCGATATTCGGATCGTGTGTATGGGCCATAAGGCAGTGAAACTGATCAAATCACCTGTGCAAAATAATGGAAATCCTGAAAACATGACCTGTTGGGGGGCCTTGAGGTCTGGAGTTGAGAAACACTGACTTAAAGGATCACTAAAGGAAGAGTTTTTTTTTTTTTTTTGCTGAAATGACTGTTTACAGGGTATAGAGACATAAAAGTTAACTGATTCCTTTCAAAAATGATTAAAAATAGATAAAAAACAATCATATCATGTGCCTCTAGTTTCACTTTCGTTTTTAAACTGGTTTTGTGTTTCTGTGAAGTACAGAAGACACACAGAACAAAAACAAACAAATCCAGGGCAGTGTTTTGTTTTTAAAATGAATCTGATTGGTTCTGAGAAGTTTTAGACACACAGTAATGACAGCTTGGACCACAGAGAAAAGCTGCCATGAGATTTTTCATAAGGAGCCAGACAACCAGGAAGTGTGGAGATCAGAGCAGAATTACAGCAACTTCAAAGCAAAAAACTAACAATGAGAACATGAAAACAGCACTGCAGTAAGGTAAAGGAAGCTATTTAGCTAAAAAAAAATCCTTTAGTGATCCTTTAACCACTTAAAGGGGTTGTAAAGGTACACGTTTTTTTACCTTAATGCATCCTATGCATTAAGGTAAAAAAACATCTCACAGCACCGCCCCCCCCCCCCCCCGAGCCCCCGTTTTACTTACCTGACCGTTCGAATCTCCCGGGCGTGTCCACGTCGTCCTCTTCGGTTTCCAGCCTGGCTGTTGATTGGCTAGGCTGGGCGGATTGATAGCAGCGCAGCCATTGGCTAGCGCGTCAGGGGCGGAGCCGAGTGATACAGTCGGCGGCTATGGCCGCCGCTGTATCACGGGAGCGCGCTCGCAAAAGCTTTCCTCCATGCGAGCGCCCTCGCATGAAGAGGGAAAGCTTTTGCGAGGAGGAGCCCAGACAGCCGCCGAGGGACCCCAGAAGACAGGTTTCCGGGCCACTCTGTGCAAAACGAACTGCACAGTGGAGGTAAGTATCACATGTTTGTTATTTTTTTTTAAACAAAAGCCCTGACTTTAGTGTCCCTTTAAGCCCCGGACCAATATGCTGCTAAATACCCAAAGGCGTTTTTACAATTCGGCTCTGCGTCGCTTTAACAGACAATTGCGCGGTCGCGCGACGTGGCTCCCAAACAAAATTGGCGTCCTTTTTCCCCCACAAATAGAGCTTTCTTTTGGTGGTATTTGATCACCTCTGCAGTTTTTAACTGTTGCGCTATAATTTAAAATAGAGCGACAATTTTGAAAAAAAATCAATATTTTTTACTTTTTGCTATAATAAATATCCCCCAAAAACATATATAACATTTTTTTTCCTCAGTTTAGACCGATACGTATTCTTCTACATATTTTTGGTAAAAAAAAAATCGCAATAAGTGTTTATCGATTGGTTTGCGCAAAATGTATAGCGTTTACAAAATAGGGGATAGTTTTATTGCATTTTTATTATTATTTTTTTTTTTTTTACTACTAATGGTGCCGATCAGCGATTTTTTTTTTTCGTGACTGCGACATTATGGCGGACACTTCGGACAATTTTGACACATTTTTGGGGCCATTGTCATTTTCACAGCAAAAAATACATTTAAAGCGGAGTTCCGCCCTTGAAACCACTTTGTTTCATCCCATCCAGCATACTGGATTTTTTTAATGCATGTACTTTATAATAGATCATTTAATTTTGGGCGCACCGCGGTATGTCACCGCTATAAGGCGTCACGCCTTCCGGAAACAGCCGACTAGCGTTCGGCTCTTCTCGGCGCCTACGCACAGACCCAGAAGCTGACTGCGCAGGCGCCGTATATAGCCGCGTCACGCCCTCCGAAAAAAGCAGAACTAGGACCGGCTATTTACGGCGCCTGCGCAGTCAGCTCCTGGGTCTGTGCGCAGGCGCCGAGAAGAGCCGAACGCTAGTCGGCTGTTTCCGGAAGGCGTGACGCGGCTATATACGGCGCCTGCGCAGTCAGCTTCTGGGTCTGTGCGTAGGCGCCGAGAAGAGCCGAACGCTAGTCGGCTGTTTCCGGAAGGCGTGACGCCTTATAGCGGCGACATACCGCGGTGCACCCAAAATTAAATGATCTATTATAAAGTAAGTACATGGATTAAAAAAAAAAAAAAAAAAAACAGCATACTGGCGCTGACGCCAGTATGCTGAATGGGATGAAAGAAAGTGGTTTTAAGGGCGGAACTCCGCTTTAAATTGCATTGTTTACTGTGAAAATGACAGTTGCAGCTTGGGAGTTAACCACAGGGGGTGCTGTAGGATTTGTGTGTTTACAACTGTAGGGGGTGTGGCTGTAGGTCTGACGACATCGATCGAGTCTCCCTATAAAAGGGATCACTCGATCGATGCAGCCGCCACAGTGAAGCACGGGAAAGCCGTGTTTACATACGGCTCTCCCCGTTCTTCAGCTCCGGGGAGCGATCACGAGCGGGCGGCTAGAAACGAATAGCCGCGCCCTCGTTCCGGATCGCATGTAGCGGGGGGGTCCCGATCGGACCCCCGACCCGCGCAAAGGCAGGCACGTATATATGCGTCCATCTGCCTGTACGTGCCATTTTGCCGACGCAAATCTACATGCGGCGGTCGGGAAGTGGTTAAGGACCGACCCTCTTACAGAGAGTTGGTTTTTACAATTTATTTGCAAGAAAAGTATTTAGAACCCCCAAACATATATATATATATTTTTTTCCAACATCCTAGAGAATAAAATGGCGGTCATTGCGATACTTTTTGTCACACCGTATTTGCGCAGCGGTTTTAAAAGCGCACTTTTTTTTGGAAAAAAAAATGTTGGAATGAAAATTTGAGGCCGCGTACACACCATCGGACATATCCGATGAAAACGGTCCGCGGACCATTTCCATCGGATATGTCCGATCGGGAGTTTGATCCGATGGCGTGTACACACCATCGGATCAAATTCCCCGCCGCCAGCGGGCGCGGTGACGTGGCGGTGACGCGGCGGTGACGTTGACGCCGCCGCGTCACCGCCACGTCACCGCACCAGGAAGTAACACTTCCGCGCATGCGCCGAATCCATTCGGCGGCGGTGGGGGACGACATGTCTGCTGGTAAGTGTACTAACCAGCAGACATGTCGGGCGGACAGATTCCCACCGGATGGATTTCAAAGCATGCTTTGAAATCTGTCGGGTGGAGAAATCTGTCCGCTAGCCCATACACACGAGCGGAGATGTCTGCTGAAACGGTCCATCGGACCGTTTTCAGCGGACATATCCCCTCGTGTGTACGAGGCCTAAGACAAAAGTTAGCCCAAATTTTTTTTATATTGTGAAAGATAATGTAACGCCGAGTAAATTGATACCCAACATGTCACGCTTTAAAGTTGCGCTTGTGGAACGGCGACAAACTTTTACCCTTTAAAACCTCCATAGGCGACATTTTCTACAGGTTGCATGTTTTGGGTTACAGAGGAGGTCTAGGGCTAGAATTATTGCTCTCGCTCTTAAGACCCGTACACACCATCGGACTTTTTGCCAACAAACTTCAAAATCAGCACTTTTTCAAATTAGTCCGACCGTGTGTACGCTCCATCGGACAAACTTTTTCGGGTTTCATCGGACAAAAAGTTCGGTCTGCAAACGGACAAACTTTTCGGCAACAAAAGTACAAAGTGCAAATACGCATGCTCAGAACTAATGTTAAAATCAACCAACAATAGCAGAAGTTAACCAAAGGGTGGCGGTAAAGAGCAGAAAAAGCACGTGATGTTGGGAAAGTTTTAGAAAAGTTTGCAGAAAAGTCCGAGCGTGTGTATGCTATGGGTGTGACCGGACAACTCCCTTCAGACAAAAATCCAAGGGAAAGTTTGTTTGATGTCCGACCGTGTGTACGAGGCTTAACAATTACGGCGATACCTCACATGTGCGGTTTGAACACCGTTTTCATATGCTGGCGCTGCTCACGTGTGCGTTCGCTTCTGCGCGCCATTTTCTTTATTAGGACACTGTTTTTGGGTCACTTTTATTCTTATTACAAGGAATGTAAACATCCCTTGTAATAGAAAAAAGCATGATGCCACGTACACACGATCAAGTTTTTTGGCGGTGAAAAACACCGCCGAGAAACCTGACGGGAAAACCGAGGACCGGCTAGGTCCCTTTTCCCCAGTGTACACACGACCGGTTTTCCCAACAGGTTTTCTCTTGGTTGAAAAAAAAAAAACGCCCGTGTGTAGGCAATTTACACATGAAGCAATTTAGAATTTGGATTCAAAGTTTAGCACTGGGAAAACACTTTTTGAAAGATAAACAGTGCGTTTTTATATACAACTTAGGGTTGCCACCTGTCCAGGATTCACCCGGACAGTTTGGGTTTGGAAATATGCGTCCAGGTTTCAAACTGCCTGAAACACAGACATACTATTAAGACTGGACTATGACTTCCCAGTGGGGTTGCTGGCTGTAGTTGTCTAAGCTGAGTGTGTTTGTTATACCCTTTCACACTGTGCAAAGCCAAGGCTAACAAACCCCCCCCCCCCAAACGCACTCACAGATGGGAGAAGAGAGAGGGCTCGATCTGCACCTCTTCCCCCCACCCCAACCCCTCTGTGTCTGCCCACACTCCAATCCCCAGCGCTGTGCCTCAGAAAAAGAAAATTGGGGCCGGAAATGTAAAGTCCAGCAGCCTGAGATACATCTGGATGAGAGATGCTGACTGCCAAGGGGTGAGTGAGCTCACCATCCCTCCCTGTCTGTGACTGAAGTCTCCCCCTTCTCTCTCTTGCCTCTGAGTGAGTACACTAAAGTAAATCAGGGTTCTCAGAGCACCCCTTACATCAGGGTTCCCCTTGTATTTAGGTTTTGTGCTGCCCTAGGCCTGACTAACTCGTGCACCCCCTAATTTAAATATGACCCACCCCTTCCTGTCACGGCCACACCCTGTGTTTAAGACCCGCCCTGAAATTTTCGAGTAAGGACACTAGTTCTGAGGGCCTGGGGAGGGGGCGGGGCAATGGATTCCCTTTATTTACTTAGATTTCCCCTTACTTCCTGGTTGCCCATAGAGCAGGAGGTGAAGGGAAATCTTCGCAATGGGACAGGGATGGTAAAAAATAAACTGACAGGGGATATAACCCTCCTTTACTCTATCCAAAATGAAAAAAAAAAGTGTTGCCTATAGTTCTACTTTAAGTAGATGGTACAGCAGAAACATATAGCACACTGAGGAAGGTTTGTGGTCCAGGATGATAAAACAGTCAAAATTGTAAGCGCCCCCCCCCCCCACAGTTGCGGAATGCCGGCCGCCCACATACCAGAAGCAGTGCGGCCGCCTTATGGGGGCGCTAGACTAATTTTCCTAACAGTGTAGCGCAAGCCGGCGGGGACTCTTTTCGTGCTGCCCCCCTGCAAAGTGCTGCCCTAGGCCTGGGCCTTGTTGGCCTAGGCCAGGATACAGCTCTGCCAGAGGCTACAGTGTCCCCCCCTTACATCGCAGTCCTCTCCGTAAATCAGAGTTCTCAGTGTTCCCCCTTAAATCAGAGTCCTCTCTGTACATCAGAGTTCTCAGTGTTCCCCCTTACATCAGAGTCCTCTCTGTACATCAGAGTTCTCAGTGTTCCCCCTTACATCAGGGTCAGGGCCGCCATCAGGGGGGTACAGGCATTACACCTGTAAGGGGCCCGGGGGTCCCCAGGGGCCCGGATGGGAACCACCCTAAAAAAAAAAAAAAAAAAAAAAAATTTTTTTTTTTTTTTTTTTTTTTTTTTAGGGGTCCGAAGGTCCCTAGGGCCCCGGAGGCCACCAAGGGCCCCAGATGGCAAGCCCCTTTTTTATAAAAAAAATATATTTTTTTATAAAAAAAATACATTTTTTTTATAAAAAAAATACATTTTTTTATAAAAAAAATATATTTTTTTAATATATTTTTCTTTTATTTTTTATTAAAGGGCCAATTTTTTTTCTTTTATTTCTTTAGAGGTCCCCAGGGGCCCGGAGGCCACCAGGGCACCGGATGGCAACCCCCCCTTTTTTTTATTTTTTTTCTATAAAAAAAATATATATTTTTTAATATATTTTTATTTTTTTAAAGGGCCATTTTTTTAGGGGTCTAGGGGCCCGTAGGCCACCAAGGGCCCCAGATGGCAAGCCCTTTTTTTTATAAAAAAATATATTTTTTTATAAAAAAATATATTTTTAAATAAAAAAAATATATTTTTAAATAAAAAAATATATTTTTATTTTATTTTTTATTAAAGGGCCAATTTTTTTTCTTTTATTTTTTTTAGAGGTCCGGAGGTCCCCAGGGGCCCAGAGGCCACCAGGGCCCCAGATGGCAAGCCCTTTTTTTTTCTTTTTTTTTTTTATAAAAATATATATTTTTTTATAAAAAAAAATATTTTTTTAATATATTTTTCTTTTCTTTTTTATTAAAGGGACAATTTTTTTTCTTTTATTTTTTTAGAGGTCCGGAGGTCCACAGGGGCCTGGAGGCCCCCAGGGCACCGGATGGCAACCCCCTTGTTTTTTTTTTTTATATATAAATGTTTATTTCTTGTTTTTTTATATATATATATATATATATATATATATATATATATATATATATATATATATATATATTTTTTTTAAGGGCCCAGAGGTTTCTTTTTATTAAAGGGCCCAGAGGTTTCTTTTTATTAAAGGGCCCAGAGGTCCCAAATGGAAAGCCCCTTTTTTTGTAATTTCCTTTTATAAAAAAAAAATAAGGTCTCCGGGGCCCCAGTTGGCAACCACCCTTTTTTATATATATTTTTCTTTATTTCTTCTTTTTGTAAAGGCCCCCCCGCTTCTCAATTCGCGGCAGCAGCCCCCCCGCTTCTCAAGGGGGCCCATGCCTGAAGTTGTGTAAGGGGCCCCAAAATTCCTGATGGCGGCCCTGATCAGGGTTCCCAGAGCATCCCTTATGTTAGAGTCTTCAGCAGGGACAATCCTAGGGTCACAGGCGCCTGGGTGCAGAAATATTTCTGGCGCCCCCACATGCGCGTGTTCATTTTACTAACTCCTCCCCTTTACAAATGTTTCTATGGCAATGACTCAACCACAGAGATGCTCCCCCACAAAGTCTTTATTACCCTGGGATCCTTACATGATTTCTTAACAATAAACAAAATACAGGAAGAGAAGCAGAGTACTTTATTGGGACCTGGAGGGGGGGACTCTCTGATGGACACAGAGAGGGCTTCTGTTAGAGAGTCTGTTAGAGAGACCCCCAGACATACTACAGACATGATACAGGAGATGATCAGAGACTGCAGACATAGTACAGGAGATGTCCAGAGACTGCAGACATAGTACAGGAGTAGGGTTGCCACCTTTTCTTCAAGCCAAACCCGAACACTTTAGCGGTGCACGGCATGGCACCCCAACCGCGGTGAGATTTTGCAGCGATTGTCATGCGACAAATCGCGGCAAAATCACATAAACAGAATTGTGGGATGCCTCTCATCTAAAATAAGTTTTGCTTTGTGATTGGGGTGCCATTATCCCCATCCCCATCTATCCACAAATCATCTTCCCCTACCAGCACAAATCCTCCTGCCTCCAATACCCCCATGGAAGCCAACAGGGGGTATCATGGGGCCCCAACACACATGGGGGCAATTACAGAGGAGGGTGCAAATACAGAGATAGGGGGCAATTACAGAGGAGGGGTGCAAATAGAGGAGGGGGTGCAAATACAAAGTAGGGGGGACAATTACAGAGGAGGGTGATGCAAACACAGAGGAGGGGGCAAACACAGAGGAGGAGGGGGGCAAACACAGAGGAGGAGGGGGGGCAAACACAGAGGAGGAGGGGGGGCAAACACAGAGGAGGAGGGGGGGGCAAACACAGAGGAGGAGGGGGGCAAACACAGAGGAGGAGGGGGGGCAAACACAGAGGAGGAGGGGGCAAACACAGAGGAGGAGGGGGCAAACACAGAGGAGGAGGGTAATTACAGAGGGGGGTGCAAATAGATGAGGGGAGTGCAAATACAGAGGAGACGGGGCAAATACAGAGGAGACGGGGCAAATACAGAGGAGGAGGAGGGGGGTGCAAATACAGAGGAGGAGGGGGTGCAAATACAGAAAAGGGGGTGCAAATACAGAGGGGACAGGGCAAACACAGAAGAGGGGGGGGTGCAAATACAGAGGAGACAGGGGAAACACAGAAGAGGGGGGTGCAAACACAGAGAAGACAGGGGCAAACACAGAAGAGGGGTGGTACAAATACAGAGGAGACGGCCAATCACAGAAGAGGGGGGGTGCAAATACAGAGGAGAAGGGCCAAACACAGAAGAGGGGGGTGCATATATAGAGGAGACAGGGCAAACACAGAAGAGGGGGGGTGCAAATACAGAGGAGACCGGGACAAACACAGAAAAGGGGGGGGGGTGCAAATACAGAGGAGACGGGGCAAACACAGAAAAGGGGGTGCAAATATAGAGGAGAGGGGGTAAACATAGAAAAAGGGGGTGCAAATACAGAGGAGAAGTGGGCAAACACAGAAGAGGAGGGGGGTGCAAATACAGAGGAGACAGGGGCAAACACAGAAGAGGAGGGGGGTGCAAACACAGAGGAGGAGGGGGGCAAACACAGAGGAGAAGGGGGGACAAACACAGAGGAGGAGGGGGGCAATCACAGAGGAGGAGGGGGGCAATCACAGAGGAGGAGGGGGCAATCACAGAGGAGGAGGGGGCAATCACAGAGGAGGAGGGGGGCAAACACAGAGGAGTCAAAACATAAGGCAGGAGATGGTCAGAGACTGCAGACACAGAACAGGAGATGGTCAGAGACAGCAGACATATTACAAGAGTTGGTCAGAGACTGCAGACATAATACAGGAGATGGTCAGAGACTGCAGACATAATACAGGAGATGGTCAGAGACTACAGACACAGTACAGGAGATGGTCAGAGACTGCAGACATAATACAGGAGATGGTCAGAGACTGCAGACATGGTACAGGAGATGGTCAGAGACTGCAGACACAGTACAGGAGATGGTCAGAGACTGCAGACACAGTACAGGAGATGGTCAGAGACTGCAGACACAGTACAGGAGATGGTCAGAGACTGCAGACACAGTACAGGAGATGGTCAGAGACTGCAGACATAATACAGGAGTTGGTCAGAGACTGCAGACATAATACAGGAGATGGTCAGAGACTGCAGACATAATACAGGAGATGGTCAGAGACTGCAGACACAGTACAGGAGATGGTCAGAGACTGCAGACATAATACAGGAGATGGTCAGAGACTGCAGACATAATACAGGAGATGGTCAGAGACTGCAGACATAGTACAGGAGATGGTCAGAGACTGCAGACATAATACAGGAGTTGGTCAGAGACTGCAGACATAATACAGGAGATGGTCAGAGACTGCAGACATAATACAGGAGATGGTCAGAGACTGCAGACACAGTACAGGAGATGGTCAGAGACTGCAGACATAATACAGGAGATGGTCAGAGACTGCAGACATAATACAGGAGATGGTCAGAGACTGCAGACATAGTACAGGAGATGGTCAGAGACTGCAGACATAGTACAGGAGATGGTCAGAGACTGCAGACATAGTACAGGAGATGGTCAGAGACTGCAGACATATTACAGGAGTTGGTCAGAGACTGCAGACATAATACAGGAGATGGTCAGAGACTGCAGACATAGTACAGGAGATGGTCAGAGACTGCAGACACGGTACAGGAGATGGTCAGAGACTACAGACATGGTACAGGAGATGGTTAGAGACACATCAGTTCTGGACGGACATACACCTATGCTCAGAACACTAGTTCTGGACGGACACAAACAAGGAGGGAGGGGGAGAACTCTGCCACTTTGGCGCCCCCACCTCTGCAGGCGCGTGGGTGGTCCCCAGAGTTCTTCCTTACTTCAGAGACTGCAGAGTCCGTCCCCCCCCCCCCTTACAGTGAAAAGGAACTCTGCAAGTTCAGATGCAAAGGGGAATTCTTGTTATTAACTTTATATGATTAGAAATGTAATTTAATAGCAAAATATATGTATAGTCAGGGCCGGTGCAAGGATCTTTGACACCCTAGGCGAATCCTAATTTTGCCGCCCCCGCTGCACCCCTGACTTTACTCTGCCCTTGCAACACATGTGACCTATCTGACCCCTACACTGACCCACCTGACCCCTACACTGACCCCCCTTACCTGACACACACATACACTGACCCCCCTTACCTGACACACACATACACTGACCCCCCCTTACCTGACACATACACTGACCCCCCCTTACCTGACACATACACTGACCCCCCCTTACCTGACACATACACTGACCCCCCCTTACCTGACACATACACTGACCCCCCCTTACCTGACACACTGACCCCCCCTTACCTGACATACACTGACCCCCCTTACCTGACACACTGACCCCCCCTTACCTGACACACTGCCCCCCCCCTTACCTGACACATACACTGACCCCCATTACCTGACACACTGACCCCCCTTACCTGACACACACACTGACCCCCTTACCTGACACACACACTGACCCCCCTTACCTGACACACTGACCCCCCCTTACCTGACACACTGACCCCCCCTTACCTGACACACACACTGACCCCCTTACCTGACACACACACTGACCCCCTTACCTGACACACACACTGACCCCCCCTTACCTGACACACTGAACCCCCCTTACCTGACACACTGACCCCCCTTACCTGACACATACACTGCCCCCCCATCTGACACATACACTGACCCCCCCCCCCCCACCTGACACACACATACACTGACCCCCCCTTACCTGACACACACTGACCCCCCTTACCTGACACACTGACCCCCCCTTACCTGACACACTGACCCCCCCTTACCTGACACACTGACCCCCCCTTACCTGACACATACACTGACCCCCCTTACCTGACACACTGACCCCCTTACCTGACACACACACTGACCCCCTTACCTGACACACACACTGACCCCCCCTTACCTGACACACTGACCCCCCCTTACCTGACACACTGACCCCCCCTTACCTATCAAAACACTGACCCCCCCCCTTACCTGAAACACACACTGACCCCCTTAGCTGACACACACACTGACCCCCTTACCTGACACACACTGACCCCCCCTTACCTGACACACACACTGACCCCCCCTTACCTGACACACACTGACCCCCCCTTACCTGACACACTGACCCCCCCCCCTTACCTGACACACACACTGACCCCCTTACCTGACACACACACTGACCCCCCCTTACCTGACACACTGACCCCCCCTTACCTGACACATACACTGCCCCCCCATCTGACACATACACTGACCCCCCCCCCACCTGACACATACACTGCCCCCCCATCTGACACATACACTGACCCCCCCCCCACCTGACACATACACTGCCCCCCATCTGACCCCCCCCACCTGACACATACACTGACCCCCCCTGACACATACACTGACCCCCCCCCCATCTGACCCCCCCACCTGACACATACACCACTCCCACTTCACATACAGCTTAATCTAGTCTGACAAACAAAACAAAGACAGCGCCAAAACCGTAGTAAGACAGTATAAACACACAGAAAGGGGGTATAACCAAATGGTGCTAATACATAAATGTACCCTGAATAGTAAAGGGTTGAGTGAATGAGCTGCTAGAAGAATAGACACATCAGGAGTGATGTGAAATGAGGAAGACAAACCAAAAAAATTCTTCAGAAAAGCGCTAAGGCACAGACAAATGCAGGAAGTCCCATGATCATGCAAATGTAAATTTATTAAAAAAAGGGGGATAGTCTGATGAACAATATATATGTTTCCGAGAGTCCCAGCTTTGTGATGCAAAATATATAATATGCAGTATGAATGATCCCAATACATATGCTTCACTTGACAATAGTGCACAGCGTGATAGTGGACACAGAAAAGCACTCCTATGGAGTGAATGTCTTTCCCTCAGGCATGCAGTCTCACTGTGGGAGGAAAGGATCCAATGCTGGATGGCATCAAAGGATGTCTATACGATTGCTCTTACCATGTCCCAGATGGAAGGACGGATATTCAAGAGAGTGATGGCGATGGAACGGCCAGGGGTGAGGGGGTGATCACCTGTGCTCTGTGAATAGTCTAGACGCGCGCTCCGTTCAAGCCATACAGGACGTCTCACTGACGCTGAACAGGAGGGGTAGAGACACGACACAGGAGGAACTGATGCTGGATTGGATGGAGGCTTAGCAGGCTGGGTCCGTGTGAACGTAGTGGGAGGGATCCCAGAGTTGTAAACAGCAAACGGAATGTCAGTGGATCTGTGAAGATCTGTGGAGTCTGCTGGTCTGCGATGCAACAACGAACTGGAACTCAGGGCTTGGGGCAGCTACAAACTTGGACGACATGTATCGGGTCTTAACCCTTCATCAGGTCATAAGGATGTAGCAGTATAGGGACTATTTAAAGGAAACTGATGCGTGTGGGATGAGACATAGCAGGGCAATTATATGCTTAGAAAACTATGCTAACAACAACAGCAGATGCATCCTAATAAAAACATTTTGATAACACACATTAATGAAATAGAGGGGGCAGTGGACAGGGATGGGAAGGATAAGAATATTAGTAAAATGTATTGTGTATATATATATTAAAAAATGTTTGTAAATAAAAACAGTGTTATAACACACAAACTGAATAGTTAATAAAATCACTAGATAGAGAGGAAAATGGAATCTATGAGAATATATTTGTTATACTATATGTCATAAATAAAAATAGATATAAAATATAAATGAATATGTATATATATGTATATATATATATATATAAAAACAGAGAGTGGGAACCGGAAAATAATTCTTATAAAAGATTACTGATTTCAAGCCCCTCGTTGAGGCCATTGGGGGATAAAGATGATAATTTAAATATCCAAAAGGATTCTCGTTTACATAGTCGGACAAATCTCTCATTGTCAGTGAGCGTGCCCTCAGGTATATGTTCTATAGCCAGTACTTTTAGATGTTTAAAATTTTTATCATGGTTGCATTTAAAATGTCTTGGTACGCTATGTTCTTCTGCGCCTTTGTCTATTAGACGACGGTGATCCCCGATGCGTTTCCGTAAGGTTCGTATGGTACGGCCGACATATAGCATCTTGCAGGGACAGATGAGAACATAAATCACGTATTGGGTTGAACATGTAATGAATTGGTTAATTTGATACACTTGGCCTGTTCTGTCAGAGAACGAGGATTTCCCATGTTCTATGAATTGGCAGGTCAAACATCCACGTTTTTTGCATTGAAATATGCCAATACGGTTATCAAAATGTGCCGTGTTATTCAATGGCTGGTCCTTCTTTTTGAGTTTGCTTGGTGCCAGAATATTTTTCAAGGTACGATTTCTTTTAAAAATGATTTGAGGGACAGGTGGTAATATGGGACCTAACCTTGGGTCCATTTTCAGAATGTGCCAGTGCTTTCTGACGATATTTTGTATCATTCTGTATTTATTATTGAAATCTGTGATGAACCTGAAAATGTTTTTTTGTGTTTTATTGGAATCTATGGGAAGCTTTGTTTTAACAGGCTGTTGGATGAATTTGTCATGGGCTGCCTGTATTAGGGTCGGGGGATAACCCTTCTCCAAGAATTTTTTTGTCAGAACTGCACTTTGTAGTTCATAGTCAGTGTTATTTGTGCAATTTCTCCTTAGTCTCTGGAATTGTCCATTGGGTATATTATTAGTCCAAGATGGATGGTGGCAGCTTTTGTAATGTAAATATGCGTTGCCACTGGTGGGTTTACAGAAATTTCTGGTACAGATTCTATCATCTTCATGGTAGAGGACCAGATCCAAAAAGACTAATTCCGAGGGGTCACATACATACGTGAATTTTAGATCTAAATAGTTGGAGTTGCAGTGTGCAACAAAAGAGTCGAAAAGTTCCACAGTGCCACTCCAAATGAGCACTACATCATCAATGTAGCGGCCATAATATACTATGTATCGTGCAAAAGGGTTGTTGGTCCAAATAAAATTGTCTTCCCAATACCCCATGAAAAGGTTGGCGTAGGAGGGCGCAAAATTGGCTCCCATGGCTGTGCCGTTAGTTTGAATGTAGAACCTGTCGCAGAACACAAAATAATTGTGTTCGAGACAGAAGGCTGTAATATCCCCTAGAAATTTTGCTTGATAGGAATTCATATTGTCATCTTTGGAAAGAAAATATTTGAGGGCTTCTAGACCTGCGGAATGGGGGATGGACGTGTATAAAGATACTACGTCCAAAGAAGCCCATATGTAATCATCGTCCCACTTATATTGTTCTAGTGACTCAATCACATGCCCAGAATCTTTAACGTAAGATGGAAGAGCCATCACTATAGGTTGTAAAAAATAATCAATGTAATGTGAGAGACCTGAAGTGAGACTGTCCATACAAGCCACTATGGGTCGACCGGGTGGGCAAGTAGTGGACTTATGTACCTTTGGTAAGTGATAGAAGTAGGGAGTGCTGCACACTGTGGGTAGCAAAAATTGTTTCTCATTTTTGTCTAGAATATCTTCTTTGGCCGCTTGTTCAATAAGGACTTTAAGTTCTGACTGGAAATCCAAAAAAGGATCCCCAGTGAGAATACGATATGTTTTTGCGTCGGCTAATAAACAAAGTGCTTCTGTTTCATAATCAGACAAATCTTGTATAACCAGACTACCGCCCTTGTCGGCTTGTCTGATAACAAGAGCATGGTTCTTTTTTAGTGACTCAACTGCAGCCCTTTCCTCGATTGATAGGTTAGATCGGAACATGTGTTTAGTGTGACACAGTTCTAAGAGGTCCCTATATGTGGCCTGGTAGTATGTTTCAATATATGGGCCTTTACAGGAAGCAGGATAAAAATTGGATTTTGGTCTCAAGCCCGTGTGGGCAATGTCAGGGGCACTATAATTCTCAAAGGGAGTGTGAGAAGGGAGCCCATCATCCCAGAGGTCAATTAAAATCTCTAGAGCCTCTGAATCAGCTTTGTCGGTTTTGCTGTCAGCCTTATTGGAAATGGGATCTGGTTCAGGAATGGTGTATTCCTTAGTATAAAATCTTTTCAAAGTAAGTTGTCTGATAAACCTATTGAGATCCTTGAACAAACCAAATTTGTTTGGGCCTATAGTAGGAGAAAAACCCAGCCCCTTTTCCAGAAGGGATAATTCAGCAGGATTGAGTGTATGGGTTGAAAGATTAAAAATCTTAATCGTATTGGGTTCTATCTGATTTAATTTTCTTTCCTGTCTTTTTTGTGTTTTAATTTTGCAGATTCTTCCTCCACGTCTACCTCGTCTATTTTTCTTTTTTCTTTGGACGTGGACGTGGGGGGCTGAACTAAAAAATGATCGGGGTTGGTGTGAATGGTGGGAAGTGCACTAAAAGAGGTGCTGGCCTCATTGGTTGAATTACCTTTTGTCATAAGGGAGCTACTAAATGTATTTAATTCTTGGGAGAACAGGTCCAAGTCTCTAGATATAGGACTGTATCTGTTATGAGTAGGAATCCCAGGGAATAATTGACCAGACTCCTGGCCTGTCTGGGTTAAAGTATGTGGAGAGGTTGGGCCGTTTCCGGAGGTATTGGACAAGGCCGTGAATGGGCATGTTTCCATGTCATTGGAAAGGATTGGCTCATTCTGGATGGTATCAGATTGTGGGGTGCAAGGTTGTTCATTACTAGGTTGAGATATTTCAAGAGTATAATCCTCATTAATGAGTTTGTTGTTATTAGAGGCAGTGTATGTATTACGTGGACCCCTTAATCGCTGTTGGGGGTGACGAGCCACATGTGGGGGGTTCGGGCCTTTTTTCCCAGGAGGTTTAATTGAAATGTTTTTTTTGGGGGAGTGAAGCCCTAATATCACTCCAATCAAACACTCTATTTTGCTTGTAGTCCTCTATGTCCCTATTTAGTTTCCCTGTTTTCTTCTCAATGAGGGTGTCCTCGAATTTTGAGATATTCTTATCTAGAACGGATAGCCATTTTGAAAATAAGCAAGAGGAACTAAATTTCATTAGTTCCTCTGTGGTGGTTAGTTTCTTTTGTTCAGCTATAATTAATTTTCGTTCTCGTTGTATAATTAGAATTTTTATCCATTTTGTTGTGCAAAATTCAGACATCAGACACCACTCCTTGGATAAATCAGGGTCCAGGAAGCTGCATTGCTTCTTGACCCTGAGCCCCCTCGGGGTGATGTATAGTTCAAGATATTTTTTGAGAAAAGAAAGATCCCACCACTGTGTGCATTCAGACTCTCTAGCATTTTGTGCTGAAAAAAAGGTTTTTCTCATTTGTGCCTCGAATTCAGGAGTATGGGGTGGGTAATTAGCCTGATTGGAGGGTTGAGAATCAACCACAGTGTTTGTTTTATTCTCATGGCGGTAGAGGGAAGCCTTTGCAAATATAGTATTAAGTTTTTCAATTCTGTCATGTTCCATGAGAGCGAAGGTAAACGAGTGGGGGGGGGGGGGGGGGGGGGAGGACGAGGAAGGAGAGGAAGGAGGGGGGGGGGGGAGACGAGGAAGGGGGGGGGGGGAGGGAGGGAAATGGAATGGGATAAAATGGAAATGGAATGGGATAAATCTCTTCCCCCCCCCCTTCCTCTCCTTCCTCGTCCTCCCCCCCCCCCCCTCCCCCCCCCCACTCGTTTACCTTCGCTCTCATGGAACATGACAGAATTGAAAAACTTAATACTATATTTGCAAAGGCTTCCCTCTACCGCCATGAGAATAAAACAAACACTGTGGTTGATTCTCAACCCTCCAATCAGGCTAATTACCCACCCCATACTCCTGAATTCGAGGCACAAATGAGAAAAACCTTTTTTTCAGCACAAAATGCTAGAGAGTCTGAATGCACACAGTGGTGGGATCTTTCTTTTCTCAAAAAATATCTTGAATCTATACATCACCCCGAGGGGGCTCAGGGTCAAGAAGCAATGCAGCTTCCTGGACCCCTGATTTATCCAAGGAGTGGTGTCTGATGTCTGAATTTTGCACAACAAAATGGATAAAAATTCTAATATATACAACGAGAACGAAAATTAATTATAGCTCAAGAACAAAAGAATTACAATATAAAACTAACCACCACAGAGGAACTAATGAAATTTAGTTCCTCTTGCTTATTTTCAAAATGGCTATCCGTTCTAGATAAGAATATCTCAAAATTCGAGGACACCCTCATTGAGAAGAAAACAGGGAAACTAAATAGGGACATAGAGGACTACAAGCAAAAATAGAGTGTTTGATTGGAGTGATATTAGGGCTTCACTCCCCCAAAAAAACATTTCAATTAAACCTCCTGGGAAAAAAGGCCCGAACCCCCCACATGTGGCTCGTCACCCCCAACAGCGATTAAGGGGTCCACGTAATACATACACTGCCTCTAATAACAACAAACTCATTAATGAGGATTATACTCCTTGAAATATCTCAACCTAGTAATGAACAACCTTGCACCCCACAATCTGATACCATCCAGAATGAGCCAATCCTTTCCAATGACATGGAAACATGCCCATTCACGGCCTTGTCCAATACCTCCGGAAACGGCCCAACCTCTCCACATACTTTAACCCAGACAGGCCAGGAGTCTGGTCAATTATTCCCTGGGATTCCTACTCATAACAGATACAGTCCTATATCTAGAGACTTGGACCTGTTCTCCCAAGAATTAAATACATTTAGTAGCTCCCTTATGACAAAAGGTAATTCAACCAATGAGGCCAGCACCTCTTTTAGTGCACTTCCCACCATTCACACCAACCCCGATCATTTTTTAGTTCAGCCCCCCACGTCCACGTCCAAAGAAAAAAGAAAAATAGACGAGGTAGACGTGGAGGAAGAATCTGCAAAATTAAAACACAAAAAAGACAGGAAAGAAAATTAAATCAGATAGAACCCAATACGATTAAGATTTTTAATCTTTCAACCCATACACTCAATCCTGCTGAATTATCCCTTCTGGAAAAGGGGCTGGGTTTTTCTCCTACTATAGGCCCAAACAAATTTGGTTTGTTCAAGGATCTCAATAGGTTTATCAGACAACTTACTTTGAAAAGATTTTATACTAAGGAATACACCATTCCTGAACCAGATCCCATTTCCAATAAGGCTGACAGCAAAACCGACAAAGCTGATTCAGAGGCTCTAGAGATTTTAATTGACCTCTGGGATGATGGGCTCCCTTCTCACACTCCCTTTGAGAATTATAGTGCCCCTGACATTGCCCACACGGGCTTGAGACCAAAATCCAATTTTTATCCTGCTTCCTGTAAAGGCCCATATATTGAAACATACTACCAGGCCACATATAGGGACCTCTTAGAACTGTGTCACACTAAACACATGTTCCGATCTAACCTATCAATCGAGGAAAGGGCTGCAGTTGAGTCACTAAAAAAGAACCATGCTCTTGTTATCAGACAAGCCGACAAGGGCGGTAGTCTGGTTATACAAGATTTGTCTGATTATGAAACAGAAGCACTTTGTTTATTAGCCGACGCAAAAACATATCGTATTCTCACTGGGGATCCTTTTTTGGATTTCCAGTCAGAACTTAAAGTCCTTATTGAACAAGCGGCCAAAGAAGATATTCTAGACAAAAATGAGAAACAATTTTTGCTACCCACAGTGTGCAGCACTCCCTACTTCTATCACTTACCAAAGGTACATAAGTCCACTACTTGCCCACCCGGTCGACCCATAGTGGCTTGTATGGACAGTCTCACTTCAGGTCTCTCACATTACATTGATTATTTTTTACAACCTATAGTGATGGCTCTTCCATCTTACGTTAAAGATTCTGGGCATGTGATTGAGTCACTAGAACAATATAAGTGGGACGATGATTACATATGGGCTTCTTTGGACGTAGTATCTTTATACACGTCCATCCCCCATTCCGCAGGTCTAGAAGCCCTCAAATATTTTCTTTCCAAAGATGACAATATGAATTCCTATCAAGCAAAATTTCTAGGGGATATTACAGCCTTCTGTCTCGAACACAATTATTTTGTGTTCTGCGACAGGTTCTACATTCAAACTAACGGCACAGCCATGGGAGCCAATTTTGCGCCCTCCTACGCCAACCTTTTCATGGGGTATTGGGAAGACAATTTTATTTGGACCAACAACCCTTTTGCACGATACATAGTATATTATGGCCGCTACATTGATGATGTAGTGCTCATTTGGAGTGGCACTGTGGAACTTTTCGACTCTTTTGTTGCACACTGCAACTCCAACTATTTAGATCTAAAAATTCACGTATGTATGTGACCCCTCGGAATTAGTCTTTTTGGATCTGGTCCTCTACCATGAAGATGATAGAATCTGTACCAGAAATTTCTGTAAACCCACCAGTGGCAACGCATATTTACATTACAAAAGCTGCCACCATCCATCTTGGACTAATAATATACCCAATGGACAATTCCAGAGACTAAGGAGAAATTGCACAAATAACACTGACTATGAACTACAAAGTGCAGTTCTGACAAAAAAATTCTTGGAGAAGGGTTATCCCCCGACCCTAATACAGGCAGCCCATGACAAATTCATCCAACAGCCTGTTAAAACAAAGCTTCCCATAGATTCCAATAAAACACAAAAAAACATTTTCAGGTTCATCACAGATTTCAATAATAAATACAGAATGATACAAAATATCGTCAGAAAGCACTGGCACATTCTGAAAATGGACCCAAGGTTAGGTCCCATATTACCACCTGTCCCTCAAATCATTTTTAAAAGAAATCGTACCTTGAAAAATATTCTGGCACCAAGCAAACTCAAAAAGAAGGACCAGCCATTGAATAACACGGCACATTTTGATAACCGTATTGGCATATTTCAATGCAAAAAACGTGGATGTTTGACCTGCCAATTCATAGAACATGGGAAATCCTCGTTCTCTGACAGAACAGGCCAAGTGTATCAAATTAACCAATTCATTACATGTTCAACCCAATACGTGATTTATGTTCTCATCTGTCCCTGCAAGATGCTATATGTCGGCCGTACCATACGAACCTTACGGAAACGCATCGGGGATCACCGTCGTCTAATAGACAAAGGCGCAGAAGAACATAGCGTACCAAGACATTTTAAATGCAACCATGATAAAAATTTTAAACATCTAAAAGTACTGGCTATAGAACATATACCTGAGGGCACGCTCACTGACAATGAGAGATTTGTCCGACTATGTAAACGAGAATCCTTTTGGATATTTAAATTATCATCTTTATCCCCAATGGCCTCAACGAGGGGCTTGAAATCAGTAATCTTTTATAAGAATTCTTTTCCGGTTCCCACTCTCTGTTTTTATATATATATATATATACATATATATACATATTCATTTATATTTTATATCTATTTTTATTTATGACATATAGTATAACAAATATATTCTCATAGATTCCATTTTCCTCTCTATCTAGTGATTTTATTAACTATTCAGTTTGTGTGTTATAACACTGTTTTTATTTACAAACATTTTTTAATATATATATACACAATACATTTTACTAATATTCTTATCCTTCCCATCCCTGTCCACTGCCCCCTCTATTTCATTAATGTGTGTTATCAAAATGTTTTTATTAGGATGCATCTGCTGTTGTTGTTAGCATAGTTTTCTAAGCATATAATTGCCCTGCTATGTCTCATCCCACACGCATCAGTTTCCTTTAAATAGTCCCTATACTGCTACATCCTTATGACCTGATGAAGGGTTAAGACCCGATACATGTCGTCCAAGTTTGTAGCTGCCCCAAGCCCTGAGTTCCAGTTCGTTGTTGCATCGCAGACCAGCAGACTCCACAGATCTTCACAGATCCACTGACATTCCGTTTGCTGTTTACAACTCTGGGATCCCTCCCACTACGTTCACACGGACCCAGCCTGCTAAGCCTCCATCCAATCCAGCATCAGTTCCTCCTGTGTCGTGTCTCTACCCCTCCTGTTCAGCGTCAGTGAGACGTCCTGTATGGCTTGAACGGAGCGCGCGTCTAGACTATTCACAGAGCACAGGTGATCACCCCCTCACCCCTGGCCGTTCCATCGCCATCACTCTCTTGAATATCCGTCCTTCCATCTGGGACATGGTAAGAGCAATCGTATAGACATCCTTTGATGCCATCCAGCATTGGATCCTTTCCTCCCACAGTGAGACTGCATGCCTGAGGGAAAGACATTCACTCCATAGGAGTGCTTTTCTGTGTCCACTATCACGCTGTGCACTATTGTCAAGTGAAGCATATGTATTGGGATCATTCATACTGCATATTATATATTTTGCATCACAAAGCTGGGACTCTCGGAAACATATATATTGTTCATCAGACTATCCCCCTTTTTTTAATAAATTTACATTTGCATGATCATGGGACTTCCTGCATTTGTCTGTGCCTTAGCGCTTTTCTGAAGAATTTTTTTGGTTTGTCTTAATCTAGTCTGTCCTCCTTTACCTCCAGGAGGATCCGTCCTCCACCAAGACAGCTCCATCTACCCTCTCCACGGTGTCCCCGTCGGGGCCAGGCCAGCGCCATCCATCCACCCGCGGCTTCACAGAGTCCTTGCTGGGCGGGAGGTCAGCTGTGCCTCTCAATGTTACCGTCTTCGTTGATCCCCGCCCCT
The DNA here is from genome assembly GCA_029574335.1 of Rana kukunoris. Classification (NCBI taxonomy): domain Eukaryota; kingdom Metazoa; phylum Chordata; class Amphibia; order Anura; family Ranidae; genus Rana; species Rana kukunoris. Next base: position 228,850 of record JAJQKJ010002949.1, on the reverse strand, counting down.
CCGCTGCACACACAGACACACAGCGCTGCACCAGAGGGACAGGCTGGAGCACAGGTGTCCCGGAGCAGCGCTGTGAACACCTAAAAAGATGTAACAGTGCAGCAGGTTGCTCAGCGGGACACATTGGGGATTGGTGGCGGCCACGGCACACAAAAACGATCAGGAGAGCCAAGCTCACACATGGCAGGGGCTGTGGTTGCGCTCTAGGTGGTAGTGCGCTCTAGGCGGCTGCTTACTTCGCCTAGTGGTAGCGCCGGCCCTGTGTATAGTTTATACTATAAACCCAAATTGTTGTGCGTTGCTAAAGTGTTCGGGTTTGACTTGAAGAAAAGGTGGCAACCCTAATTGTGTCGAAGTGATGCCACTGAGCTTCACTAATTTTTGGTCACATCGCTTATTGCTTTTCTTGCACATGCTTCTTGGGCAGGCCTTTTGGTTGGTCTGGGAAGGCCTGCTTTGTGTTCATCTGTTATGATCTGCACAGGTTTTTGGATTAAAGCTTTCTGTGATCTGCAGGATATCATTTGGATTGAATCACTGTCTGCCAAGCTACTAGACTAGACTATCTCAAGCCAACTGGATCAGTTATAGCAGTGTTTCTGAACTCCAGTCCTCAAGGAGCCCCAACAGATTATGTTTTCAGGATTTATCTCAGGTGAAACGAATGTGGTAATTACTAAGCCAGTGAAACTGATCAAATCACCTGTGCAAAAATAATTGAAAGCCTGAAAACATGACCTGTTGGGGCGCCTTGAGGACTGGAGTTGAGAAACACCGAGTTATAGAAACCACACTTTCAGTACTTAGAATGGAGAAGCAGATCACGCACTCACACGGATGTCAAATTGGGACAATGACTTTGTCTGTAAAGCGTCAGGGTCCCATTTGACATGAATGGGACTGCCTGCACAGGGATCCACAGAACACCTGAGGAGAAGAGAGTTAAAAAAAAAAAAGTTGACTTGCATCTGCTGCTGATCTGTAAAGTGATAAAAAAAATTAATGAGTGAGTCCATTGAGAGAGGAAGGGTAGGGCTCTCAGGTGTAACATACACTGTTTGCATCTGTGACTGGTCTCTCTATGACCAATCACAGTGATCCCAAGGTACAGACAGGGCCGGCCCTATGATGAGACCCGTTGGGACCATCGGTACAGAGCGACACTTTCAGGGGGGTGGCAAACTGATGCCCGCCACCCTTACTGGTCCGCCTGCTACACTGCCTGTGTGGGAGCCCGGCGCCACTGCTGTTAGTGGTGACACAAGGGGGCAGAACACAGCAGTGGGGGGACAGCAGTCAGCGGCTGAGTGAGCGGATGGGTCAGTCGACAGGTGAGCAGGCTTGCTGGCCAGTCCGCAAGCTGGTGGGCGTGGAGCAGAGAGATGACATCATCACTCACCGGGCTGCCCTGCATCACTGCAGTTCTGCCCTTACTTTTTACCTTACAATTTAGTGTTGCATGACCGTGTAATTGTCATTCAAAGTGCAACAGCGCTGAAAGCTGAAAATTGGTCTGGGCAGGAAGGTGTATAAGTTCCCCCCGGTATGGAAGTGGTTAAATAAAAGTATTTTATTCGCTATATGGGTACAGGTACAAACTGTTGATGCGTTTCAGCTATGAAGCCGTCATCAAACCTATGATGAATACTTCATAGCCAAAATGCGTCAGTTCATACTCTTGACCTGTACCCATGTAGCGAGTAAAGTACTTTTACTTAAAGTGATTGTAAAGGTTTGATATTTTTTTTTAAATAACAAACATGTCATACTTACCTTCACTGTGCAGGTAATTTTGCACAGAGTGGCCCCGAATGCCATCTTCTGGGGTCCCCCAGTGGCTCTTGCAGCCCCTCTCCGCATCGGATAACCCCCTAGGAGAAGCGCTCTCCTGGGGGGTTACCTTACGGGCCCCGCTCCAGAGTGTCATGGTTATGCAGTAATGTTTGTCTGCCAGCTTACCTCTCCATGTGCTCAGATTAAGAGGCCAGCCACTCTCACCTGGCCGCTTAAGTAATCTCTCCTCTAAGCATGGCTCCACCCCAGGACCTATCAGGGAACTCTAAATTAACCTGTGCACTGCAAGCCAGCCGTGCTAATCAACATTGTTTGTTAGCTATTGTGTGTTTGGTTTCCTGCTTGCCATGTGCTCTGTCTGTCTCACTGCTTGGCTTGTTCTCGACTATCCCCGCCTGCTTGTGACCCTGACCTTTGGTGTGTTCTATGTTTATTCTTGTCTGCTAGTCACCCCGACCTTTGGCTTATCCCCTTATCCTGGTCTGCTGCTTCCTCTTTATCCTTCTGTAGCCTACTGTGAGTGTGAGCTGGGAGACTCTGGGGGCCACGACCTGGAGCCAGTTGCAGCAAAGTCCATCCTCACCACTAGAGGCTCTGGTGAACACCTGCTGGCTCTTAGACTCCGCGCCCTGGGGAATCTTATGCTCTAGCTCCCTGTAGGATCCGTGTTGGTGCTCCAGTGGACCTGCCTTCCTTAAAGTGGAGGTTCCCCTAAAAATAAACTTTTAACATTGCATTTATCATATTAATGACATCTAGAATCGGCTGTTTTTTTTAAAAAATCAGTCCGTACGTACCGTTTCCTACAGGTAGTCTTATCGCCGCTTCCGGGTTTGATGGTCGGGGTTGGGCGTGCCTAGTTGATTGACAGGCATCCGATCGACGCATACAGCGCGTTACGAGATGCCGAAAGAAACCGAACGTTGGTGCGCAGGTGTCGTATAGAGCCGCACCAACGTTCGGTTTCTTTCGGCATCTCGTAACCACCCAGAGTCCCATCCGCAGCAGTATGTCGTAGGGTCCACTACCTTAGCAGTGCACTCCTGACCCCAACGGTGGGCACCTGTCACCTGGTCTCAGGTGACCTGACACCGAGTCATTCATTTGGTATCCAAAGCCGCAAAATGTATGACTTGGCCCCACCCCCAGTGCCTGCGCCACTGGATTTAATTGACAGCAGCAGGAGCCAATGGCTGGGCTGCTATCAATCTATTCAATCAGGAGCCGAGAACCCCAGGCAGATATACAGCGCATCCTCGCCATGGGACATTCTAGGGCTCAGGTAGGTAAAATGGGGTGGGGGAGGGCCCATTTTTTCTGTCAGATGTTTTTTCATCTTAATGCATTGGATGCATTAAGGTGAAAAAAACAGGAGCGTTTACAAAACCTTTAAGGCCGCGTACACACGATCAAATTTGTCCGCTCAAACTGGTCCGACGGACCAGTTCAGCGGACAAATCCGATCGTGTGTATGGGCTAGGGGACATGTCAGACCGGCGGACAAATTTTAAAACATGCTTTAACCACTTGGCAACCGGCCCATTGCCAAAGTACGTCATGTTTTTAAAGATGGATATCTCGGTAACGGCAGCAGCTGCTGCCACAACCGAGATATCCATCTCTTCATGGGCCGGTTCTGTTAATGATAACGGCGGTCTCCGCGGCGGATTCGCCGCGAGATCGCCGTTATCGGTGGCGGGAGAGGGGCCCCCCTCCCGCCGCTCTCCCGCGCCCTCGGCCGCTTACCGTTGCCGTCGGTAGCGGCGGAGGCGATCGGGTCTGTTCGGCTTCTCAGCAGGGGTGCGAGTGAGGGAAAAATCACCCCCACCCGTCCCCAGAGCTCTGCTGGGCGGAAGTGACGTCAAAGCGTCAGTCCCGCCCAGCGTCTTAAAGAAACATTTTTTTTTTCTGTCGTTTGAAAAAATGACAGTTTAATTTTTTCTTTTCTTTTTTTGCATTCAAGCCTAAATATGAGATGTGAGGTCATTTTGACCCCCAGATCTCATATATAAGACCTGTCATGCTTTTTTCTATTACAAGGGATGTTTACATTTCTTGTAATAGGAATAAAAGTGATAATTTTTTTTTTATTACAGTGTAAAAAATTATAAACTAAATTAAAATAAATAAGAAAACAAACAACATTTTTTTTTAAAACGCCCCGTCCCGACGAGCTCGCACACAGAAGCGAACGCATACGCGAGTAGCGCCCGCATATGAAAACGGTGTTTAAACCACACAAATGAGGTATCGCCGCGATCATTAGCGCGAGAGCAATAATTCTAGCCCTAGACCTCCTCTGTATCTCAAAAAATGCAACCTGTAAAACCTGTAAAAAACGCCGCCAATCGAGATTTTTAAGGGTAAAAGTTTGACGCCATGCCACGAGCGGGCGCAATTTTTAAGCGTGACATGTTGGGTATCATTTTACTCGGCGTAACATTATCTTTCACAATATATTAAAAAATTGGCCCAAATTTATTGTTGTCTTATTTTTTAATTCAAAAAAGTTTATTTTTTCCAAAAAAAGTGCGCTTGTAAGGCCGCTGTGCAAATACGGTGTGACAAAAAGTATTGCAATGACTGCCATTTTATTCTCTAGGGTGTTAGAAAAAAATATATATAATGTTTGGGGGTTTTAGTCTCGTAAACACCGAATCTGAAAAACAGGCTCGTGGTCAAGTGGTTAATATTTGTCCGCCGGAGACCTGTCCGTCGGATATGTCCGCTGGTCAGTACACTCACCAGCAGATATATCTTCCTGCACATGCGTCGAATGGATTCGAAGCATGCGCGGAAGTATTTTTCTTCCTGGTGCGGTGACGTGGCGGCGTCAACGTCACCGCCACGTCACCGCGCTGTCTGCCGGCGGGGATTTTGATCCGATGGTGTGTACACGCCATCGGACCAAAATCCGATGAGACATGTCCGCTCTAAACTGTCCGTCGGACAAGTTTGAGCGGACATATCTCATCGTGTGTACGCGGCCTAAGAGCACACTGAGTTGCCAGCCTTTCCTGATTAAGGAATCAAATCAGGGCTTCACACTAATGATTTTTTTGGTGCATTTTGCATGAATGCAGGGAAATTTCTTAACATGGGTTCCTATGGAACGTGTTCACATCAATGCTTTTTTGTGCCTCTGCGTTTTTGGAAAGGGTCGGGGACTTTTTTTTCCTGCAAAAAGCAGCGTTTTGCATGTAATATAATTCAATGGACCCACATACAAAACGCAAGTACGTAGTTTTTACCGTGATTGGCAAAAAAAATGCAAAACGCAAATCGCATGTCGAAAAACGCAGCAAGCACTGCAAAAACGCTCAAAAGCAACATGCATAGGTGTGAATCGAGCCTTATAGCACTTTTCGCTGTGAAAATTACAATGGTCCCAAAAATGTGTCAAAAGTGTCCGATGTGTCTGCCATAATGTCGCAGTCACAAAAAAAAAAAAACGCTGATCGCCGCCATTACTAGTAAAACAAATTGTTAATAAAAATGCAATAAAACTACCCCCTATTTTGTAGACGCTATAACTTTTGCGCAAACCAATAAACGCTTATTGCGATTTTTTTTTATTCAAAAATATGTTTTTTTTATTCAAAAAGTCCTCCTCGCTCGATCCTCGCTTTCCCGCGCCGAGTTTGAATACTGCGCCTGCATATACCGAGCGCAGTACACTCGTGTATAGTCGGGCAGGCTCGGCTACTCTCGCGCTCACGTCCTGTACGTCCAGGACGTGAGCGCGAGAGGAGCCGAGCCTGCCCAACTATACACGAGTGTACTGCGCTCGGTATATACGCAGTATTCAAAATCGGCGCGGGAAAGCGGGTATCAGCGTATATCGCGCACCCACGATTTTGCCCTGATTTTCAGGGCAAAAAAGTGCACGGTATACGCTTATAAAAATACGGTAGGTAGTCGGGTTGAAAAAAGACACCCAGTTCAACCACAAAAAAAGCAAACACAATAAAAAACACAGTACATCCCATACACCCAACTCCATACCCACAGTTGATCCAGAGGAAGGCAAAAAACCCCAGCAGAGCGATGATCCAATTTGCTACCGGAGGGGAAAAAATTCCTTCCTGATCCCCCGAGAGGCAATCAGATTTTCCCCGGATCAACTTCACCTACAGAACTTAGTACTCAGTTATATTATGTACATTTAGGAAATAATCCAGACCCTTCCTAAAGCAATCTACTGAGCTGGCCAGAACCACCTCTGGAGGTAGTCTGTTCCACATTTTCACAGCTCTTACTATGAAGAAACCTTTCCGTATTTGGAGGTGAAATCTCTTTTCCTCCAGACGTAAAGAGTGCCCCCTTGTCCTCTGTGATGACCGGAAAGTGAATAACTCAACACCAAGTTCACTATATGGACCTCTTATATATTTGTACATGTTGATCATATCCCCCCTTATTCTTCTCTTCTCAGGAGTGAATAAATTCAGTTCCTCTAATCTTTCCTCATAGCTGAGCTCCTCCATGCCTCTTATCAGTTTGGTTGCCCTTCTCTGCACTTTCTCCAGTTCTCCGATATCCTTTTTGAGAACTGGGGCCCAAAACTGGACTGCATATTCCAGATGAGGTCTTACTAATGATTTGTACAGGGGGGGGGGGGGATGATATCTCTCTCTCTGGAGTCCATACCTCTCTATACAAGAAAGGACTTTCCTCGCTTTGGAATCTGCAGCTTGGCATTGCATGTTATTATTGAGCTTATGATCAACTAAAACCCCCAGATCCTTCTCCACTACAGATCCCCCCAGTTGTACTCCCCCTAGCATGTATGATGCATATTCTTAGCCCCAAGTGCATAACTTTACATTTATCAACATTAAACCTCATCTGCCACTTAGTCGCCCAATTAGACAGAGCATTGAGGTCGGCTTGTAAATTGGAGACATCCTGCAAGGACGTTATTCCGCTGCATAGCTTGGTGTCATCTGCAAAAACAGAAATGTTACTTTGGATCTCAGACCCAATATCATTTATAAATATATTGAAAAGTAAGGGTCCCAACACTGAACCTTGGGGTACACCGCTGATAACCTTGGACCATTCAGAGTAAGAATCATTAACCACAACTCTCTGAATTCTGTCTTTCAGCCAGTTTTCTATCCATTTACAAACTGATATATCTAATCCTGTAGACCTTACCTTACACATGAGCCGTGTGTGGGGAACTGTATCCAACGCTTTTGCAAAATCCAAGTATACCACATCCACTGCTACGTTCTGTCCAGGGTTTTACTTACCTCTTCATAAAAAGAAATCAGGTTTGTCTGACAACTTCTGTCTTTCATGAATCCATGCTGTCTGCTGCTTAAATAGTTTGTTTCCAGCAAGAACTCATCCACGTGGTCTTTTATTAAACGTTCCAGTATCTTCCCAACTATAGAAGTTAAACTAACAGGTCTATAGTTACTAGGTAAAGACTTTGTTCCCTTTTTAAATATGGGCACCACATTGGCTTTATGCCAATCCAGTGGTACTATTCCTGTCATTAATGAGTCCCTAGTTAAAGACAGTTAAAGGACAAAAATTTAAAAACCTATTGCAGCACAATTTTATGGTCCAGTTTATTGAGGCCCCAACTAGGAATGATGCTCTGTTGGACCTGGTAATCTCAAACCATGCAGAGCTCATTACTAATGTTCAGATAAAGGAACACCTGGGTAGCAGTGATCATAACATGATTTCGTTTAATGTAAACTATAAGCAAGAAATACATACAGGAAAGATAAAAACACTTAATTTCAAGAGAGCAAATTTTCAAAGCATGAGGACTGCTCTCCAGGGCTTGGACTGGGAGGGAATATTGGCACCGATGAACACAGAACAGAAATGGGAATTCTTCAAAAAGACTCTTTGGAACCTCACTGCAAAGTATATTCCCATGGGCAATAAGTTTAAAAGGCTACAGATAAAACCTATGTGGCTCACGGTTAAAGTTAAAAAAGCTATAAACAATAAGAAAATAGCTTTTAAAAAATATAAAAATGAAGAAACACTAGTGTCGTTTAAATGTTACAAAGAATATAATAGAATATGTAAAAAGGAAATCAAGGATGCAAAAATTCAAAATGAACGACAGATTGCAAAAGATAGTGGGACAAACCCCAAAAAATTCTTTAAATATATTAATAGTAAAAAGGTCAAGTCTGAGCATGTAGGCCCTTTACAAAATAATCTAGAGTGGGTGACTGAGGACATAGAGAAGGCAAATTTATTAAATGCTTTCTTCAGCTCTGTGTATACAATGGAGAATGGGGGAGCTCATGTCGATATAGGGGGTGGGAGTGACACAGCCCCAAATCCACAATGGCTCAAAAGTGATATGGTCCAGAAATATTTAGACAGAATAAAGGTGGATAAAGCACCTGGACCAGATGGCATCCACCCACGGATCCTAAAAGAATTGAGCTCTGAAATTTCAAAGCCACTGTATCGAATATTTAGGGACTCATTAATGACAGGAATAGTACCACTGGATTGCCATAAAGCCAATGTGGTGCCCATATTTAAAAAGGGAACAAAGTCTTTACCAAGTAACTATAGACCTGTTAGTTTAACTTCTATAGTTGGGAAGATACTGGAACGTTTAATAAAAGACCACATGGATGAGTTTTTGCTGGAAACAAACTATTTAAGCAGCAGACAGCATGGATTCATGAAAGACAGAAGTTGTCAGACAAACCTGATTTCTTTTTATGAAGAGGTAAGTAAAACCCTGGACAGAGGCGTAGCAGTGGACGTGGTATACTTGGATTTTGCAAAAGCGTTTGATACAGTTCCCCACAAACTAATAGATGAGGAGTAGGCAACCCCCCCCCCCTGGCACTGGTGCCTCAAGCGGCACTTGAAGCCCCTTTTGCTGGTGTGTTGCCATATTCTGCTCCTTATCGCAGAATGCTACGGAAGTCATGTGGCGGCCAACTGTGCATGCGCGATGCGTTCCAACCGCAAGTGCGATGCGTTGCAATTCATTTACGACAGTACACACCTGTGAATCCATCGATGTGGAATTTGAGGAAAGTGGCCAGTCGGCCTTACGTCCTCGCTGCGCTCGCTCGGCCTCCTGGCTCTTTTTTTAACATCCTCCAATCCACAGGGATGTTAAGGTATGATCCTGGATGGCGCCCGAGGTTTCACTGGTGTGTACTGTCATAAATCTATTGGAACGCATCGCGAATGCGCAGTTGGCCGCCACGTGACTTCCGTAGCATTCTGCGATAGGGAGCCGAATATGACAACTCACCGGCACTTGACTCCCTACCCATCAGCAGAGCAGCGCAGGGAAGTGTCAGTGAGACACTAATGCATTCCAATTTCAGAATTCCCCACACCGCACCTGCACTGAGGGGGAGGGGCACTGTGCCCCCCACACATTGTAAAAGATGGGAACATTGTTTGGTTTTCTAACTTTGCTTTAGCTGCGATCATCCGCTTTTGTGATGGGGAAGAGATTGGGTGCAGATCTGCTGGGGGGGGGGGGGGGTGGCCACTGCTAAAGCCAATCACAGTCCTGCTAGCCCTGCCCATCAGCTGGAGGAAGATGACTCGATTGGTTGTCACTACCGATCTCAGAAAGAAGGGTTTCACTGTGATTGAGAAAACCCTAAGCAGGTGACAGATTGTGGAATTACTGTTGAGCTTCTGGGGACTTTGTTGAAATTATTCCTGAACCTTTGTGTCCCTTACTACCGGACCCCCCCCCCCCTCCACACTCTGTGTCACTTTAAGCCACAGCCAGTATTCAGCGCAATGAAAATCACACCCAACTTTTGCTGCGCCGCACTTTTTCTCAGCGGCGGGGACCCAACGTATGGGATGTGATGTCCCATACATCCCATATGTCCCATCCATTCCATACATCTCATATATCACATACATCCACATACATCTGTAGCGCCTGGGTACTTTATGGTACCGGTGCTAGTTTATGTGTAGATCAGAGTGTAGTTAAACTCTGACCCTGATTGTTAAGTACAAAAGCAGGGTCTCTGTCTCAGCTCGGCTGTGCTGTGAGTCCATTCTGCTGTGCTGGGGTGTTCTTCCAACCCTGGTGCTGCAGGTGGCAGCAGTGGAGTCAAGGTTTGGGTGCTCTTTCCCAGCAGCCAATCAGGAGGGTTTGACCACGCTGTGCATGCTGGGGAGGGGTATTTATGGGACAGGCGCCATTGGTTCTGGGTTTTCTTCTTCGTCGAGTGTGGCACCCACCTTCAGGGTGGCCACATCACAGCCCTCGGCGTTATGGTCTACCTGGCCGTGGCGTGCGTGCCACGCAGTGTTCCTGGTTCCGGGGCCCAGAGCATCTGAACAGCGACGGGGACCCAGTGATTGATTGAGTTCCCACCATTGAAGATCCCAAGCTGTACTGTTGTTCAGTGGGGAGTCAGTCTGAGGAACGCCATTGAGAGGCTGGCGGTCCAAAAGGGCCTGGACAAACCATCGGGGATCAAGGTAGCCGGAAACTGAAGGATTGATCACCTGTCAGTCGGTACCTGGGCGACAAGTTGAAGGAGATCCAGGCGTAACTCATCTAAGGAGGTATATCCCCGAGAATCCAACACAGAGGGTACATGTAGCAGAGGTATCTTCTCTGAGGCTCACCAAGGAGGGTCTGTGGCAGAGACTTTCTCCTATAATTGTCCGAGTGATAATCCAGCTGCCAGGTCAGTGAGAGAGTCCTGTCCAGGTACACTAACCCCACTCACACAGGAGTGGCACAGAGAAGTGTTACGTTTGGGAGCAGGACTGTTTCCTATCATTAAGCCTGAATCTGCTATTCTTCCTCCTTTCAACTTTACTTTCCTCACCACAAGTTTATTGTTTTTACCTGGCTGGGTAATAAAGAGCACAGCAAAGAGCACCTGTCGTGGACATTCTTTTACTTCTGCAATACGCATCATTTACCCCTAGGAATTTTGGAGGAGCCACGAGGTAACATGTTGCCCAAAATCCAGTAGCTCCTCAGGAGGTAATGCTACACATCCCATACATCAAATTTAAGGACGTGGGCTGGATGTGAGAGGTGGATCAGCAGGATGAGTGTGCAGAGAGGTACAGTGGTGGAGATGAGAGGAGGTTCAGTGGTGGGACAGAAAAGCAGAGGGGGTAGCACAGTGGGGTAGATGTGAAAGGAGGTGTATTGGTGGGGCAGGAGAGCAAGGGGAACATAGGTGGGGCAGATGTGCAGGGGGGCAGAGGAAAACATGGTAGAGAGAGTGGTGGGGGGCAGAGGAGAAAGGAGGTACATTGGTGGTGTTACCGATGAGCAGACGGAACAGAGGTACATTGGGTCAGATGAGCAGATAAGTTCAGTGTTAGGACAGATGAGAAGAGGGCTCAGTAGTGACACAGAAGAGCATGGAGGTACAGTGGTGGGGCAAAAGAGAAAGGGGAAACATTGGTGGGGCAGAAGAGCAAGGTATTACAGATGTGGGGCAGATGTGCAGGGAGTTACAGTGGTGGGGCAGATGTGCAGGGGGGACAGTGGTGGGGCAGATGTGCAGGGGGGACAGTGGTGGGGCAGATGTGCAGGGGGGACAGTGGTGGGGCAGATGTGCAGGGGGCGCAGTGGTGGGGCAGATGTGCAGGGGGCGCAGTGGTGGGGCAGATGTGCAGGGGGGTACAGTGGTAGGGCAGATGTGCAGGGGGCAGTGATCTGAGGTGTGAAATTGCATGAATTGGGTCTGATCTGAGACATAGGAGTGCAGGATGTTAATTTCTCGCTATTACTCAAGTAGTTTACAGGATTTACTTTATAAAAAATCCTTTTTGTCGATTTCTTTGAAAAAAATAAATCAGAGTTTGCCCACCCCTGCATTCCCATGTGGTTGGATAGACAGTGCTTTCCACATGTGATATGGGAATTCCCCACCTCAGCGTGTTACAGACAGTCACAGAGCTTCAGCTAGAAAGCAATGGGGCTGATTGCAAGTGTAGTTGCTCCAGAGCTTGGTAAATGTGGTCAAAGAATACCCCCAAAAAAAATTCCTTGCACACCATTGGATGATGTCAGCAGAGCTTTCCCTCATATACTAAGCAACTGCACAATCTATTTGCCTTTAGCAAATCAACGTGATATAAGAACTGTAATGATTCAGAATGTTTCTACCACTTGTGAGCTGTACACATGATTCATATATGTCAGAAACCCATGTTTTTTCCAGAAATCTGACCCCACACAAGTGCAGCATACTCAAAAGTAAAGGGGGGTGGTCACATACGCTGGATGCGGTGTGCACTTCTCTGTTTTCATGCTTCTGATAGGTGACACCCAGTGTTGGCAACAGAGACACCCGTCTTGGGTACTGGGGTGAGGAGGGTGCCCGCTGGGTTGGGAGCGTCTCTTGGCTGTACTCCCAGGTAGATATGGGCACTGCAGAACATTTTTTTGTTTTCTTTTAATGAAAAGAAAAGAAAATAAACTTAAGCCTGTACTCGTTTGATTATTTCAATAAATATTCCTTCTGTTAAAAAAAAAAAGAACAAAGAAAAAGAAACTGAGAGTGACACAGCTCTCCCATAACAAGGGGTTTTTAGTGAGAGACGTCAATGCTGTTTGAAGAACACAACACAAATTGTTGAAAAAACATATAAAAATGTATTAATAAACATTAAAAGCAGATAGACAAATATTAATGTAGACCACAATAGTTACAAAAGCGAAATATAGCGGGATGCAGCTGGGCCAACAAGTTTCGCACAGTTGTGTTTTCTTTTAATTATTTTTTGTTTTTGTTTTTTGGATCATCCATATTCTTTATTTCAAATAAATAATTATTATCCATAACTTCAGATACATTTTAATTTGTTACATTCCATTAGCTTAGATGCGGTATTCGTTATTTTAATACAATGTAATAATTCAAAAGAACGAAAATTCTAAATTCTAAAATCCGTAAGAATGAAAATCCTGAAATTCAAATTATTAATAATTAATTATTAATAATAATGATTATAATACTAATTAGGGTTGTCCCGATACTACTTTTTTAGAACTGAGTACAAGTACCGATACTTTTTTTCAAGTAGTCGCCTATACCGAATACCGATACTTTTTTTAAATGTGTCCCCAAATGCAGCCATGTCCCCCACATATGCAGCCATGTCCCTCCAGCCATGTCCCCCACATATGCAGCCATGTCCCTCCAGCCATGTCCCCCACATATGCAGCCATGTCCCTCCAGCCATGTCCCTCACATATGCAGCCATGTCCCTCTAGCCATGTCCCTCACATATGCAGCCATGTCCCTCTAGCCATGTCCCTCACATATGCAGCCATGCCCCTCTAGCCATGTCCCTCACATATTACAGCCATGTCCATCACATATGCAGCCATGTCCCTCTAGCCATGTCCCTCACATATGCAGCCATGTCCCTCCAGCCATGTCCCCCATACGCAGCCATGTCTCTCCAGCCATTTCCCCCATACGCAGCCATGTCCCTCTAGCCATGTCCCCCATACGCAGCCATGTCTCTCCAGCCATTTCCCCCATACGCAGCCATGTCTCTCCAGCCATTTCCCCCATACGCAGCCATGTCTCTCCAGCCATTTCCCCCATACGCAGCCATGTCTCTCCAGCCATTTCCCCCATACGCAGCCAAGTTCTCCCGCAAATACTCGGTATCGGGACAACCCTAATACTAATAATAATAATAACAAAAAAAACTATAACAATGGTTTTTAAACCTTACTATTTTAATTATAATAGAAATTATTCCAAATGTTTTTTGTGATTTTAGAATTTTCAGATTTTCTTTGTTATTTTCGGATTTTCATTCTTTCAAACTTTCGTATTTTCAAATTTTTTGTTTTTAAATTTTCAGAGCAAAAACCCATAACTTCAGATACATTTTAATTTGTTACCTTCCATTCGTTTAGATGCGGTTTTCGTTATTTTAATAATTCAAAGTAACTCAAAAGAACGAAAATTCTAAAATCGGAAAGAACAAAAATATGAAAAAAATTCAAAAGAACAAAAAATTAAAATTCGAAAAGAACGAAAATTCGAAAATCAGAAAGACTGATAATTTGTAACTTCTGATAATTTCAAATTTGTTACATTTACTGACAAACAAATTTGAAAGGAATTTCTAATACCTATAATTTAATAGTTTATAACTAGGGCTGTGGAAATTAAAGATTAATTCATCGATTAATCTTTAATTCTTTTAATCGATCAAAATTTTTTTGATCGATCAAAATTTTTTTGATCGATCAAAATTTTTTTGATCGATCAAAATTCTTTTGATTTGTACTAGTGGTGCAACGTAAATGATCTGTGATCCGAATGGGTCACCATATGCGGATCGGCACACCACATGTCACAAGCCTAGAGATGTCATCACCCGGCCTCAACTGCTTGTGTTAGGCCGGCTTCTCTGGTAAGACTAATCTTACTATACAGTGGGGGAGATGTCTGTGGATATTACAGTGGGGGAGATGTCTGTGGATATTACAGTGGGGGAGATGTCTGTGGATATTATAGTGGGGGAGATGTCTGTGGATATTATAGTGGGGGAGATGTCTGTGGATATTACAGTGGGGGAGATGTCTGTGGATATTACAGTGGGGGAGATGTGGACCATATTACAGTGGGGGAGATGTGGACCATATTACAGTGGGGGAGATGTGGACCATATTACAGTGGGGGAGATGTGGACCATATTACAGTGGGGGAGATGTCTGTGGATTACAGTGGGGGAGATGTCTGTGGATATTACAGTGGGGGAGATGTGGACCATATTACAGTGGGGGAGATGTGGACCACAGTGGGGGAGATGTCTGTGGATTTTAAAAGTGGGGAGATGTCTGTGGATATTACAGTGGGGGAGATGTCTGTGGATTTTAAAAGTGGGGAGATGTCTGTGGATATTACAGTGGGGGAGGTGCCTGTGGATATTACAGTGGGGACTATATGGTGGTGATCCGAAAAATGTATGTGCGTTATAATTAATCGAAAATGAGTGGATTAATCGATTAAAATTAAAATCGAATAATCGAACACAAAATTTTTAATCAGTAACAGCCCTATTTATAACTATTATTATAGTTTTTATTATTATTATAATTATTATTATTATTATTAATACTACTAATAATAATAATACATGATACTACTAATAATAACAAAAAAAACTATAACGGTTATTAAACCTTACTATTTTAATTATAATAGAAATTATTCCAAATGTTTTTTGTTCTTTAGGATTTTAGAATTTTCAGATTTTCTTTGTTATTTTCGTTCTTTCAAACTTTCGTATTTTTGTTCTTATTTTCTAATTTTTGGATTTTGGTTCTTTCAAACTGTCGGATTTCCGTTCTTATTTTCAAATTTTTGTTTTTAAATTTTTAGATTTAGATTTTTCGGAATTTCGGATTTTGGTTCTTTCGAGGCTTTGTATTTTTGAATTTCATATATTCGTGCTTTTGAATTTTTGTTCTTTTGAAACATATGTTTTCTAAAAAAAATTGTTAAACAGTCTTTTGTTAATTCAGATGTTTCTGAATTAACAAATATGCTGACTTTTGACAATATATGAATTCTGAAAAAAAATAATTGCACATGTCTAGAAACCCCCTATAATCTCCTCTGCTGATAAACTGCTAACATTTTCCATGTGTTCTTTTTTTTTTTTCTTTTAAATAGTTTTTTTTTTTTGGATCATTCGTTATGATTCATATTCGTTATTTCAAATTATTATTATCCGTACTTCAGATACATTTTAATTTGTTACATTTTAATTTGTTACATTTTATTCGTTTAGATGCAGTATTTGTTCAATAATTCGTAATAATTCAAAAGAACGAAAAAACGAAAACCTGAAAATTCGAAAGAACGAAGATCAAAAGAACAGAAATTCAAAAGAACAGAAATCCTAAAATTCGAAAGAACAGCAATTTGAAATTTGAAAGAATGAAAATTCAAAAATCAGAAAGAACGATAACTTTGGATGATTTCATTACGTTCACCAACAGTCAAATTTGAAAAGAATTTCCAATATCTATAATTTAAATTCATTTAATTTGATTTTAGTTTTTAACTATTATTATAGTTTTTATTATTGTTATTTATTATTAAAAATAATAAAAAAAACTATAACAATGGTTAATAAACATTACTATTTTAATTATATTAGAAATGATCTGAATGTTTTTTGTTCTTTCGGATTAAAAATTTTTGGATTTTCGTTCTTATTTTCTTATTTTCGTTTTTATTGTCTCACATTTTTGTTTTTGAATTTTAGGATTTTGGTTCTTCCGAATTTCATATTTTGGTTCTTTTGAATTTTTGTACTTTAGAATTCTGTATTTTCGTGCTTTCATATTTTTGTTCTTTTAGAAAATGTTGTTTTCTAAAAAAATTGTTAAACGGTCTTTCGTTAATGCAGATGTTTCCGAATTAACAAATATGCCGACTTTTGCCGATATACAAATTCTGAACAAAACCAATTGCACATGTCTAGAAAACAGCCTATAAACTCCTCTGCTGATAAACTGCTAAAAATGTTCATGTGTCCATACATACAGAATAAGAACAGAGACCGAGAATTACACCCGACATACAGGACAAGAGATGTGGTACTGTGCAGAGTCCATACATACAGAATAAGAACAGATACCGAGAATTACACCCGGCATACAGGACAAGAGAAGTGGTACTGTGCAGAGCCCATACATACAGAATAAGAACAGATACTGAGAATTACACCCGGCATACAGGACAAGAGAAGTAGTACTGTGCAGAGTCCATACATACAGAATAAGAACAGATACTGAGAATTACACCCGGCATACAGGACAAGAGATGTGGTACTGTGCAGAGTCCATACATACAGAATAAGAGGAGATACCGAGAATTACACCCGGCATACAGGACAAGAGAAGTGGTACTGTGCAGAGTCCATACATACAGAATAAGAACAGATACTGAGAATTACACCCGACATAC
Organism: Rana kukunoris; assembly: GCA_029574335.1. NCBI lineage: Eukaryota > Metazoa > Chordata > Amphibia > Anura > Ranidae > Rana > Rana kukunoris. The sequence goes on along the minus strand of JAJQKJ010002949.1, from coordinate 212,093 downwards.
AGGACAAGAGAAGTAGTACTGTGCAGAGTCCATACATACAGAATAAGAACAGATACCGAGAATTACACCCGACATACAGGACAAGAGAAGTAGTACTGTGCAGAGCCCATACATACAGAATAAGAACAGATACTGAGAATTACACCCGACATACAGGACAAGAGAAGTGGTACTGTGCAGAGTCCATACATACAGAATAAGAGGACATACCGAGAATTACACCTGGCATACAGGACAAGAGAAGTGGTACTGTGCAGAGTTCATACATACAGAATAAGAACAGATACTGAGAATTACACCCGGCATACAGGACAAGAGAAGTGGTACTGTGCAGAGTCCATACATACAGAATAAGAACAGATACTGAGAATTACACCCGGCATACAGGACAGGAGAAGTGGTCCTGTGCAGAGTCCATACATACAGAATAAGAACAGATACTGAGAATCACACCCGACATACAGGACAAGAGAAGTAGTACTGTGCAGAGTCCATACATACAGACTAAGAACAGATACTGAGAATTACACCTGACATACAGGACAAGAGAAGTGGTACTGTGCAGAGTCCATACATACAGAATAAGAGGAGATACCGAGAATTACACCCGGCATACAGGACAAGAGAAGTAGTACTGTGCAGAGTCCATACATACAGAATAAGAACAGATACTGAGAATTACACCCGGCATACAGGACAGGAGAAGTGGTCCTGTGCAGAGTCCATACATACAGAATAAGAACAGATACTGAGAATCACACCCGACATACAGGACAAGAGAAGTAGTACTGTGCAGAGTCCATACATACAGACTAAGAACAAATACTGAGAATTACACCTGACATACAGGACAAGAGAAGTAGTACTGTGCAGAGTCCATACATACAGACTAAGAACAGATACTGAGAATTACACCTGACATACAGGACAAGAGAAGTAGTTCTGTGCAGAGCCCATACATACAGAATAAGAGGAGATACCGAGAATTACACCCGGCATACAGGACAAGAGATGTGGTACTGTGCAGAGTCCATACATACAGAATAAGAGGAGATACCGAGAATTACACCCGGCATACAGGACAAGAGAAGTAGTACTGTGCAGAGTCCATACATACAGAATAAGAACAGATACTGAGAATTACACCCGGCATACAGGACAGGAGAAGTGGTCCTGTGCAGAGTCCATACATACAGAATAAGAACAGATACTGAGAATCACACCCGACATACAGGACAAGAGAAGTAGTACTGTGCAGAGTCCATACATACAGACTAAGAACAAATACTGAGAATTACACCTGACATACAGGACAAGAGAAGTAGTACTGTGCAGAGTCCATACATACAGACTAAGAACAGATACTGAGAATTACACCTGACATACAGGACAAGAGAAGTAGTTCTGTGCAGAGCCCATACATACAGAATAAGAGGAGATACCGAGAATTACACCCGGCATACAGGACAAGAGATGTGGTACTGTGCAGAGTCCATACATACAGAATAAGAGGAGATACCGAGAATTACACCCGGCATACAGGACAAGAGAAGTAGTACTGTGCAGAGTCCATACATACAGAATAAGAACAGATACTGAGAATTACACCCGGCATACAGGACAGGAGAAGTGGTCCTGTGCAGAGTCCATACATACATAATAAGGACAGATACCGAGAATTACACCCGGCATACAGGACAGGAGAAGTGGTCCTGTGCAGAGTCCATACATACAGAATAAGAACAGATACTGAGAATCACACCCGACATACAGGACAAGAGAAGTAGTACTGTGCAGAGTCCATACATACAGACTAAGAACAAATACTGAGAATTACACCTGACATACAGGACAAGAGAAGTGGTACTGTGCAGAGTCCATACATACAGAATAAGAACAGATACCGAGAATTACACCCGGCATACAGGACAAGAGAAATGGTCCTGTGAAGAGTCCATACATACAGAATAAGAACAGATACCGAGAATTACACCCGGCATACAGGACAAGAGAAATGGTCCTGTGCAGAGTCCATACATACAGTGCGGAAAATAAGTATTTGAACACCCTGCTATTTTGCAAGTTCTCCCACTTGGAAATCATGGAGGGGTCTAAAATTGTTATCGTAGGTGCATGTCCACTGTGAGAGACATAATCAAAAAAAAATCCAGAAATCACAATGTATGATTTTTTTTTTAACTATTTATTTGTATGATACAGCTGCAAAGAAGTATTTGAACACCTGAGAAAATCAATGTTAATATTTGGTACAGTCGCCTTTGTTTGCAATTACAGAGGTCAAACGTTTCTTGTAGTTTTTCACGAGGTTTGCACACACTGGAGGAGGGACTTTGGCCCACTCCTCCACACAGATCTTCTCTAGATCAGTCAGGTTTCTGGGCTGTCACTGAGAAACACAGAGTTTGAGCTCCCTCCAAAGATTCTCTATTGGGTTTAGGTCTGGAGACTGGCTAGGCCACGCCAGAACCTTGATATGCTTCTTACAGAGCCACTCCTTGGTTATTCTGGCTGTGTGCTTCGGGTCATTGTCATGTTGGAAGACCCAGCCTCGACCCATCTTCAAAGCTCTAACTGAGGGAAGGAGGTTGTTGCCCAAAATCTCGCAATACATGGCCCCGGTCATCCTCTCCTTAATACAGTGCAGTCGCCCTGTCCCATGTGCAGAAAAACACCCCCAAAGCATGATGCTACCACCCCCATGCTTCACAGTAGGGATGGTGTTCTTGGGATGGTACTCATCATTCTTCCTTCAAACACGGTTAGTGGAATTATGACCAAAAAGTTCTATTTTGGTCTCATCTGACCAAATGACTTTCTCCCATGACTCCTCTGGATCATCCACATGGTCATTGGCAAACTTAAGACGGGCCTTGATGTGTGCTGGTTTAAGCAGGGGAACCTTCTGTGCCATGCATGATTTCAAACCATGACGTCTTAGTGTATTACCAACAGTAACCTTGGAAACGATGGTCCCAGCTCTTTTCAGGTCATTGACCAGCTCCTCCCGTGTAGTCCTGGGCTGATTTCTCACCTTTCTTAGGATCATTGAGACCCCACAAGGTGAGATTTTGCATGGAGCCCCAGTCCGAGGGAGATTGACAGTCATGTTTAGCTTCTTCCATTTTCTAATGATTGCTCCAACAGTGGACCTTTTTTCACCAAGCTGCTTGGCAATTTCCCCGTAGCCCTTTCCAGCCTTGTGGAGGTGTACAATTTTGTCTCTAGTGTCTTTGGACAGCTCTTTGGTCTTGGCCATGTTAGTAGTTGGATTCTTACTGATTGTATGGGGTGGACAGGTGTCTTTATGCAGCTAATGACCTCAAACAGGTGCATCTAATTTAGGATAATAAATGGAGTGGAGGTGGACATTTTAAAGGCAGACTAACAGGTCTTTGAGGGTCAGAATTCTAGCTGATAGACAGGTGTTCAAATACTTCTTTGCATCTGTATCATACAAATAAATAGTTAAAAAAATCATACATTGTGATTTCTGGATTTTTTTTTTTTATTATGTCTCTCACAGTGGACATGCACCTACGATGACAATTTCAGACCCCTCCATGATTTCCAAGTGGGAGAACTTGCAAAATAGCAGGGTGTTCAAATACTTATTTTCCGCACTGTACATAATAAGGACAGATACTGAGAATTACACCCGGCATACAGGACAAGAGAAATGGTCCTGTGCAGAGTCCATACATACAGAATAAGAACAGATACCGAGAATTACACCCGGCATACAGGACAGGAGAAGTGGTACTGTGCAGAGTCCATACATACAGAATATACCAAGAATTATGTCTCCTCCACATCCTCCTCGTAAGTGCACACATTAACCCCGTCATACCTAGAGTGCTCACACATAATCATATGTTTGACACATGCTCCAGATAGAACCTCCATAAGCCCAACTGTGAAGCCTGGGGCCATGTGACGCGGGGGCCCATGTAACATGTAACATGAGGGGGTTCCCTCTCATTGTCAGGCGGGGGTCTCCTATTCCTCCATCACCCCTCCCCACTCCAGAGCCGGCCAGGCTTGTACAAGTAAAGCACATCGCTCTTCACCCCAGGCATGGGCTGCTCTTCGCTCATTCCTCCTGTCAGAACATTACTCCGAGGCTTCCCGCTGCGAAAATCATTGCTTTCTGTAAACAGTAGAAGAACAAGGTGATATTCCGAACCAGATACAGTCCAAAAATTAAGTTGCCATTAAAAAAGAGTGAAGACTCCCACTGCCCATCCACAGAAGAAATGAGCACACCAGATACACATTAAGGGCCAGATTCACGTATTCCAGAGCATCTTTGCTCTGGAGTAACGCTTCTGATTTGCGTTGCGCTGCCGAAATTTTAGGAGCAAGTGCTGTCATTCACGAAGCACTTGCTCCTAAAGTTGCGGCAGCGCATCACAAATGAGCCGGCGGAATTCAAATGTCGCGGGTACGGGGCGTGTAGTATGCTAACTAAGCGCGATCCCGCCGCCAACGTACTGCGCATTCGTCGAGTGTCAAAACATCCCCGTGCGCATGCTCCAAAATCTGTGAATGAACGTCAATGACGTCACATTCCCATTCATGACCGTTTTACGCAAGCGACGTTTTTTTTTTTTTTTCCGACGCGATGACGACGCCTATACCTAACATAGGATACTCCAGCCCCATGTAGGTATATCTATGCGCCGCGTATCCCGTCCGGAAACGTCGTATCGTCATTGCGTCACGCCGGATTTCGATCGTGAATTGCCGATTTCCGCTCATTAACATATTTTTTGAGCGTAAATCGGCGGGAACGCCCCCGGCGCCATTTTTAAGTTGAAGTAACGATGCGATGGCGAAACTCAGTTACGCCGCTCGCATCGGAGCTTCAACCCGGCGTTTCTTGTTTTCTGGTTACAGAAAACAGAAACGCCGGCTCAAAGCCACAGTTAGGCTGGCGGATCACTCGATCCGCCAGCGTAACCTTTGCTGAATCTGGCCCTAACTGTCCTCTCATTCTTGTCACACCAGGCAGACTCAAAAACCCTCCACTAAATAAAGGGCGTGCGATCTCCCCACCCAAAGAGAGGAACTTCCCTTTAAGGGGAATTCAACCCGCCTACATACAAAATAAGAACAGATACCGAGATTTACACCCAGCATACAGGATGTCCTATGATAATTCTGTATACTGAGTGGTTGGGGGGTAGACATGTGCACTGCTGAAAAATGCGTTTGTTTTTCGTTACATTCATTTTTGATTTTTTCGAAAATTCTTAATTTCGAAAATTTGGAATATGTTAATTCAAAATTCGTCAATTCGGAACACGTCAATTCGGAATTTGTAAATTAGAAAACCCGAAAAAATAAGAATGAAAAAAAAAAATCCCAAAATAGAAATAATAATTAACTAACAATAACTAACAACTAAATTATATGTATTGGGATTTCCTTTCAAATTTGGCTGTTAATGAACATAACAAATACAATTTATCCGAAGCTACGAATTATCCGAAATAACGAATGCCGCATCTAAACAAACAAATGGAACAAAACTAAATAATAATAAATAATAAACTTGTATTATTATGATTATCATTGTTATTTATTATTATTATTTTGTTACATTACATTTGTTTAGATACAGCATTTGTTATTTCGAGTAATTCGTAACTTTGGATAAATTCGTATCCCTAACAGACAAATTCGAAAGGAAATTCCAATACCTATAACTTAATAGTTGATAGTAGTTAAGTTATTATTAGTTAGTTATTATTAAAGATTTTTGAGTTTTTGAATTTTCAGATTTTTATTCTTTATAATCTTCACTCTTATTTTTGGATTTCTGAATTTTCAGATTTTCACAATTCCTGGATTTTAGAATACCTGAATTTTAGGATTTGTTAGAATTTCGAAATTTCAGAATTTTCCATTTTCCGAATTTCCAAAATTTAGAATCTTTGGATTTTTAAATTATGAATTTCCATATTTAGAATTTTCGATCTCCCGTCCTATGATAATTCTGTACACTGAGTGATTGGGGGGATCTCCGGTCCTATGATAATTCTGTACACTGAGTGATCGGTGGGATCTCCCATCCTATGATAATTCTGTACACTGAGTGATCGGTGAGATCTCCCATCCTATGATAATTCTGTACACTGAGTGATCAGGAGGATCTCCCGTCCTATGATAATTCTGTACACTGAGTGATTGGGGGGATCTCCCGTCCTATGATAATTCTGTACACTGAGTGATCAGGGGGATCTCCCGTCCTATGATAATTCTGTACACTGAGTGATTGGGGAGATCTCCTGTCCTATGATAATTCTGTACACTGAGTGATCGGGGGGATCTCCCCATCTATGATAATTCTGTACACTGAGTGATCGGTGGGATCTCCCGTCCTATGATAATTCTGTACACTGAGTGATTGGGGGGATCACTCCCACTGAAAATTAAACCAGCTTTGAGTCTCGCAGCCATTTCTCACTGCTAAATGCATCTTTCACTTGAGTGTCAAAAGGTTTGAGAACTGAACAAGAATTAGAGATGTCGGTGATGACCAGGCTGGACATGGCAGGTAATATTGGGCAGTGACCCCTGTGCAGGGAGTTCAATTTGAGAATGTATATGACATGTTTATGACAACGACTGATCCCAGATGTGATATACATGAGGGGGAGGGGTGCTACGGGTTGCTCCTCTTGTGGTGTCAGAATTCTCATCAACCCGGTGTTAATTGCAGTCTGCTAAATGTATACACTCTATTCTATTATAATTAGAGGTCGACCGATATATCGGACAATGTTTGGCATTTTTTAATTAATCAGCATCGGCCGATTGTGCTAGAGCAAATTGTCTCTCCTATCTGGGCAGCCTGCCAAGTCTGAGAAAAGAAGCAAAGACTTAGAGATACAGGGCCAGATTCAGGAAAGGTTACGCTGGCGGATCGAGTGATCCGCCAGCCTAACTGTGGCTTTGAGCCGGCGTTTCTGTTTTCTGTAACCAGAAAACAAGAAACGCCGGGTTGAAGTTCCGATGCGAGCAGCGTAACTGAGTTTCGCCATCGCATCGTTACTTCAACTTAAAAATGGCGCCGGGGGCGTTCCCGCCGATTTACGCTCAAAAAATATGTTAATGAGCGGAAATCGGCAATTCACGATCGAAATCCGGCGCGACGCAATGACGATACGACGTTTCCGGACGGGATACGCGGCGCATAGATATACCTACATGGGGTTGGAGTATCCTATGTTAGGTATAGGCGTCGTCATCGCGTCGGAAAAAAAAAAAAAAAAACGTCGCTTGCGTAAAACGGTCATGAATGGGAATGTGACGTCATTGACGTTCATTCACAGATTTTGGAGCATGCGCACGGGGATGTTTTGACACTCGACGCATGCGCAGTACGTTGGCGGCGGGATCGCGCGTAGTTAGCATACTACACGCCCCGTACCCGCGACATTTGAATTCCGCCGGCTCATTTGTGATGCGCTGCCGCAACTTTAGGAGCAAGTGCTTCGTGAATGACAGCACTTGCTCCTAAAATTTCGGCAGCGCAACGCAAATCAGAAGCGTTACTCCAGAGCAAAGATGCTCTGGAATACGTGAATCTGGCCCACAATGTTTTGGTGAGTAGGAGATATTAGTTTAACCATTTAAAGAATAAATCTTTTCTGACACTTGTTGCTTACAAGTAAAAATACAGGCCCAGATTCACAGAGCAATTACGCCTGTCTAACTGGTGTTAGACAGGAGTAATTTCAAATTTCGCGCGCCGTATCACTAGTTTGAATCCTCAAACCATGATACGGCGGCTTCGGGCTTCGATCCGAGAGGCTTACGTCTTCGTAAGCCTTCGGATCTACTCTGCGATATTTTTGCGGCCGCTGGGAGGAGTTTGCGTCGTTTTCATGCGTCGGGATATGCAAATGAGTTTTTACGGCGATCCACGAAGATACGAGCGGTCTTCGCAATCGCTTACGTTTATTTTTTTCTACGTACTGTTAGACCAGCGTAAAATATATATATATTTTTTTTACGTAACTCGTTCGGGAATAGGAATGTCCGTAAACAACGCTACTCAAGAAAAAATGACGTAACGACGTGATTTTGCGCAATGCACGGCGGGAAATTTGGGAACGGAGCATGCGCAGTTCGATCGCCTACAGCCCTGCGTGACGATGCTCTCTTAAGCCTCATAGGCATGGAGGCTAAGCCTAATAGGAACTGTAGTTCCTATTAGGCCGTGATGTAGCAAGAATGAATGTGCACCGCAAATGAGGAAGTCAGTGAGAATAATGGTTCAGGAGTGACGGAGGTGAATAAAACAGCTTGATTTCAACAGGTATCAAACTAGTTATAATGCAAAACATTACTTTTTCCTTTATCAGCTACTGTCAGACTTTAATTTAAGAGGAAAATATTTTTGTCTTTACAACCCCTTTAATAACTTGACAACCGGGCCTATTTTGGCACTTCTCTCCTTCATGTAAAAATCTAAAAAGTGTTTGCTAGAAAATTAATCAGAACCCCCAAACATTATATATATATATTATATATATATATATATATATATATATATATATATATATATATTTTTAGCAGACACCCTAGGGAATAAAATGGCGGTCATTGCAACTTATTTTCTCGCACAATATTTGCGCAATAATTTTTCAAATGCCTTTTTTTGGGAAAAAAACGGTTTAAAAAATAAAAAAATAACAAAACAGTAAAGTTAGCCCAATTTTTTTGTATAATGTGAAAGACGCTGTTACGCCGAGTAAATAGATACCTAACATGTCACGCTTTAAAACTGCGCACACTCATGGAATGGCACCAAACTTCGGTACTTAAAAATCTCCATAGGTGATACTTTTTTTTACAGGTTACTATTTTCGAGTTACAGAGGAGGTCTAGTGCTAGAATTGTTGCACACGCTCTAACGCACGCGATGATACCTCACATGTGGGGTTTGAACAGCGTTTACATATGTGGGAGGGACTTGCATGCATGTTTGCTTCTGCCCGCGAGCTACCGGGGACAGGGGTGCTTTAAAAAAAGAAATACATTTATTTCATTTTTATTTTACTTAATTTTAATTTTTTTTCCACTTTTTAAAAAATTTTTTTTATCACTTTTATTACTATTACAAGGAATGTAAACATCCCTTGTAATAGGAATCCGTGTGACAGGTCCTCTTTATGGAGAGAGGCGGGGTCAATAAGACCCCACATCTCTCCTCCAGGCTTACAAGCATGAAATCGGTGAAAAAAAAAAATCACAGATCTCATGCCGACAGCCGCAATTGCGGCTTTGTTTACTTCCGGGTACCGGACCTCCGATGGTCATAGAGATGACTGGTGACCATATGATCACCAGTCATCTCTATGCTTTCCAGGCAGCGCCGACCGATACGCTCTTCGGGCCCCTAAGAAGCACCGGATGGCGGCGGGAGGGGGGACGTCCCCTCCCGCTGCCTATAAGAACGATCAAGGGGTGGAACTGTTTAAAGTTTTGGATTTAAAAAGAAAGGAAAGCTTGCGCCAAAATTAAAGGGGGAGGGTAATTAATTAAATTAAATGTGAAGCTGCTCCCTAAAAAAATGCAGAGCTGCTGTATTGGTCATGTGAAATAGTGAAAAAAGGGGCGCTAGAAAAAATTTAAAGGTATACACAATGGGCCAGATTCAGGTAGATGAGAGTATCTTTCCTCTGGAGTAACGCTTCTCATTTACGTTACTCTGAAGACCCTTTCAGCGCAAGTCCTGTAATTCACATAGCAGTTGCGCGTAAACTTGCGCCAGAGTAATGATAATGCGCTGGCGTAACCCGACGCAAGTGGAAGTGGGTGTGATCATATGTAAATGATGGGCGGAGCCCAGCGCAGAGGCTTACGTTCAGCGCATCATCCACGGAGCATGCGCAGTGAGTGCGGCTCCACTCGCCCCCCTTGTGCGCATGCTCACAACTTCCGTCGGCACCACTTCCTGGGAAACGTCAGCGCAATGCGTTCCGCTGGGCGCTTAAAAGCGCTGGCGGAAACGCCATTCCGGCGCAAAAGTAGTTCCGCTTCCCCCCACCCCAGGGAAGATACTTTTGTGCTGTGATGGCTGCTCCCGCTACCCCCAGAGAGAGGAGGAACCTGAATTTTAATGCCCAGGAGGTCTCAGTGATCATTTCGGCAATGGAGAGGGATAATGAATTTCTCCATGGCAAAAAAAGCCGGAAGACCAGCCGGGAAAGGAAGCAGGGCATCCTGGAGTCGATTGCTGCCAGGGTCAATGTCCTGGGCTACTCCACCCGGACTGCTGGGGACATACAAAAAAAAATAAATGACCTGCGGCGCAAGGTGAGGGACAAGGTGGCCTCCATCAGGAGGTATGAGAGGGGCACAGGTGGTGGTCCCCCATGTCCTGTCACCCTAACCGCAGAGGAGGAGGTGGTTGCTCGCTGCCTGGAGAGGGAGCAGGTGGAGGGGGTCGCAGGCTATGACTCCGTGGAGGAAGGCACAAGGACAGGTAAGTGTTTTATAATCCCCTATTTGTTGTTTTGCATTTGGGGGGGGGAGGGTACATGTGCCAAGTGTGTGGGACCACCAACATGTGTCTGCTTTGTGTCATCCACAGATGACGGAGCTGGGCCATCATCGGTCAGCGTACATTCCACCCCATCCCCCCCACGCCATCGTGTGCCTGAGCCACTGGGTGGTGAAGAGGTTGTGGAGGAGGAGAGTGGCCACACCACACCTGCCGAGGTGGTTGTGGAGGATCCTGCTGTGGCAGAGCAGGACTTTTCATTAGTGTTGTCTGTCTCCTCCCCTTCTCCTGGGCCGTCTGTCGTCCCCTCCCCCATCCTTGGAAGCCCCTCAAGGGCGACTCCTTCCACCCGAGGACATCCATCTTCTGGCCCCAGGAAGGCGACCCAGAAGACCAGGGGGGTGTCTGATGGTATACAGGACCAGTTGGCGAGGGATCACGCCAGGCAGACGGAACAGATGGGGGCCATAGCTGGGCACTTACAGAAAGTGTCTGACAGCCTGGGCTCCGTTGCCAACCTCAGCAACGCAGTGCAGGATGTCAGCTGTAACTGCGCTGCAGTGGTCACCACTTTGGGGGAGGTGCAGGGGGATATCCAGCACCTTACTGCAGCCGTCCAGGCCAACAGTGCTGCCATCCGGGACCAGGGGAGGCTGAGTCGGCGGGCCCAGCACTACCAGGTGACCCGTCAGCTCCGGATGCAGGCCCAGACCAACTCCTACCTTGGACGGATAGCCAGGGCCTTGGAGGGCACGCAGGCCACACCTGCCAGGAGTGGCCCACCTGGGGATCAGCCACCTCCAGATGCTCCCCCACCCCCACCCACTCCATCCAGGCAGCTGCCGAGCCAGAGAGGGGCCCCCAGAAGAAGCCCCCGGCATCCCCGATGAGGCCTTTTTTTTTTTTTTTTTTATATTTTTGATTTGGACATACTCAGGTCATGAGTTTATTTTTTCTTTTTCTCAGGTTATGAGATTTTGTTTCTTTTAATTATCAGGATATGATATTATTAATTTATTTTTGTACTGCACACGGTCAGGAGTGCAGGGGACAGTGTGAATTGTGTGTGAATGTGAGGGGGTGGCACTCCTGAAAGTAAGGGGTGTCACCCTCGGCCGTGGTGGTGAAGTTAACCCCACGGCTGAATGAATCACGTGTGAAAGGTGTGTGAATGGACAGTGACATCATTGGGGCCTTGACGCTGGCGTTACTGCTCCCAACTCCTACATGCTGGACTTGGGCTAATCCAATGCGATGTGCATGTGGTGTGTGTGATCTAGGGACATTAGTGGTGTACACGCGTGCACTGTCTGTGTTATTAATGTTTTGGTTTAGTGTCCAAAGATGCCTACGGCGAGGACCCTCCTGACTGCTCTTCCATCAGCAGACTGGTTCTCCTCTGGCAGGTGGGGACTGTGTGGGTCGGGGGTCAGGTCATCACGTATGTCAATATGCAGGCCTTTTCTCATAGCAAAGTTGTGCAGAATGCAACATGCAGCGATGATCTGACACACAAAGGTAGGGGAATACAATAGGGTCCCCCCGGACTTATCCAGGCATCGGAAACGGGACTTCAGGAGCCCAAATGTTTGCTCCACCACTGCACGGGTTTTGATGTGTGCTTCATTGTATTTTCTCTCTCCTCTGGTTTGGGGGTTCCGGAAAGGAGTCATTAGATGGGGTCCCAGTGCATATGCAGAGTCACCTGTAAGGTAAAAGACAGGAGAATGTTAGTCATGCATGTGCGATTTCTGTTGTGCATCACGGGAGGGGATAGTCATGCCTGACTCCCTTGTCACTCACCAATCAGCCAGCTGTCCCCATACATGTTCTGGTTAAATTCTGCTGGGATGGGGCTCTGATTGTATATGTAGCTGTCATGGCTGGACCCGGGGTGTTTGGCACGGACGTGCCATATGAGGCGTTGGGCATCGGCTATCACCTGTACGTTGATGGAATGCCAATGCTTCCGATTGCGGTATATGTGCTCTGTGGCACTGGGGGGCTGTAGGGCCACATGTGTGCAATCAATGGCCCCCACAGTGCGTGGGAATCTGGCAATGTTGTAGAAATCTGTCATTGCCTTCTGCCGCAGCTCCTCAGTGGTGGGTCTGATGAACTGGTTGGACATGCGTCTGAGGATTGCGGGGACAACCTGGTGCACACATCTGCTTATGGAGGACTGTGACATCCCAGCCACCACTCCACTTGTACGCTGGAATGATCCACTGGCAAGGAAATGGAGTGTTGCCAGGACCTTCACCAGTGGCTGCACTGCTTGTGAGCGGTGTGTCTTGCTGGTGATGTCATCCTGCAGGGTTGTGGTTAGTTCAAGTATTGCATCAGGGCTGAATCTGAAGAGGCGATACACCTCCTCCTCCCCCATGCCAAAGAGGTTCATACGAGTGCGGTATATCCTCTCACGTGGCCGCCTTCTTGGTTCCGGGGGACCCATCAGTAGTTCTAGGACCACAATTGCCCCTGGCATGTTGGCACACAGAGGTGTTGTCCTTGCAAGTGGGGGTGCTCAGCAAGCTCCTATCGTCGGTAACGCTGCTGTAGCTGCTCTCCTGCTGACCTGTGACCGTCTGGAGTAAAGATAAAGCAGCCTTTTGTAGAAATAACTTTGCGCCGGACGGACCAGATACGCGCGGCGCATGTAGCCAGCGTATGGTGCTAATCCGTTCGTGAATTGGGAAAAATACCTCATTTGCATATTTGCAGGGGAAATCAATGGGCGCGACTGATGCGCCCAGCGAAAATAAGCGCTGACGATACTCTGGCGTCGGAACGTTCCGCCGGTCGCAAATGACCCGTTATTGGGCGCATCTAGTTTGCTGGGTACGGGCACATAGAAACGACGGCGCATCATCACAGTTACGCGGCGCATATCCAAATACTCCAGCGCAAGTGTTCGTGAATCTGGCCCTATATAGTACTTAGACTTATGGCATTAGAATGCTGGATAGAATGCCTAAGATGCGGCGAACACTGCATACGACATGAATGTAACTTACGCCCAGCCCCATTCACGTACGACTTACGTAAACAACGTAAACAACGTAAAATTCGACGGCTGTTCCGACGTTTATACTTAACATTGGCTGCGCCTCATATAGCAGGGGTAACTTTATGCCGGTCGTACGCCTTACGTAAACGGCGTATAGTAATACGCCGGGCGCAAGTATGTTCCTGAATCGGCATATCTAAGTCATTTGCATATTTGACGCAAAAAACGACGGAAGTGCCCCTAGCGGCCAGCGTAAATATACACACAAGATACGACGGCGTAAGAGACTTACGTCGGGCGTATCTTGAAAAAATTCAGGCATAACTGCCTTTCTGAATCGCCGTAAAGATTTGAAATTACGACAGCGTATCTGGAGATACACCGCCGTAAAAGCTTTCTGAATCCTGGCCTTAGTCTTTTTTTACATGTAGGAGAGAAGTGTCAGAATTGGCCTGGGTGGCTAAGGGGTTAATTACCATAAGTAATATACAGATAATTATTATAAGCTCTGTGATCTCATCTTCTCAGTCTGCTGCTGCAGAGTGTGTCAGCTTGTATTTATACTGGCAACTCTGTATGTAACTTCTGACAGGCTGCGCAAGCATCCCCCTATCTCCGGAACCATAAATGATAGGTACTCTACATTTTGACCAGTGGTGTGGTGGGTCTTCAGCCCTGGTCACCGAGCTACACCCCTCGAAGTCGATCTTTTTTTTGGGGGGGGGGCAAATGGGCCTATCTTGAGGAAGGGGCCTGGAGAGCTGTAGCTCCAACAGCCCATATGTTAATCCGGCCCATCAATTGCCGCCACTGTGCCCATCAAACGCTGCCACTGTGCCCATCAATTGCCGCCAATGTGCCCATCAATTGCCGCCAATGTGCCCATCAAACGCTGCCACTGTGCCCAAACGCCGCCACTGTGCCCATCAATTGCTGCCAGTGTGCTCTATTGCCGCTACTGAAGTAGTCGGAGAGTGCAGGTGTGCACTGGTGTAGCCAAAGAGTACAAGCTGCACTGTGAAAGACCCTCCATACTCCTCTCTGGCTCCGAGAAAGTTAGAGACCCAAATCTGAGGGTCAGAGCAGTGAGGGGCTGCTACCTGTATGGACGGTATTGGCATGGGAGTAGTCTGTTGGAGACAGACGAGAGCCTGAAGCAGGAGGCCTGAGCAGCATTGCTGTATTTATGAGAGGCTAAAGTTATTATTTGGTACTGACGGTGAACCCCCCTGCCAGGGAAAACCTGTGATTTTTGTTTTCTTAATAAAAGGGGGCCAACAAGCCCTGAAATTGGATTTCTGGCATTGATTGTAGTGGGTGCTACACATGAGCCAAGAAACCCCCAAATATCGCAACACACACACATAAGCAAGTTGAACTGGATTGACTGGTGTCCTTATTCAACCAAACCAAATATGTAATTAAGAAGTGTTGCCGCTACAAATAATAACTTGTTTTTCGCACAGAGTGGCCCCAATCCACCTATTCTACTGATCAGAGGTGCTGGCAAGCATCACTGATGGGCACAGAGTGGTATACCTGTATACCTTATTGGCAATGATTGCCATCCCTGGTGGGCTCTAGTGAGCATCCCTGGTGGCCATGGATGGGTATCATTGCTGTCCATGGGTTGGCATCCCTGGTGGTCATCCTTGAGGGTGGGCTGCACTGATAATCAGTGCAGACCCCCCTGTCAGGAGAGCAGCCGATTGGCTCTCCTTGTCTGTCGGTGTGAGTAGAGCAAAAGCCGATACAAGGTTTTTCCTGTTTACACTGTTATCAGCTGTGATTGGATACCGCTGATCACATGGTAAAGAGCCTTTGTCAGAGGCTCTTTACCTAGATTGGAGATGCAGTGTGTCAGACTGACACACAGCACCATCGATCGACGCGCTGCGTGCCACTGTGGGCGCGTGCTGGCTTGTTATTTATGATGGATGCCATATGACATCCAGTCAGGATAACTAAACCAGTGGTTGTTAAGGCAGACAGTGCATTCTATGCATTAACCACTTAAGGATCAGTCGCCGTCGTTATACATCGCTACTTGTTATGGTAGCAGCTAGCTACCATAACCCCCGAGATTTTTGAAAAAGTCTGGCGGGCCTTTTTTAGATAAAAGTGGTCTCAGCGGAGGATTCGCCGTGAGATCGCTTTTATCAGTGGCAGGAGAGGGCCCCCCTCACCCACGCACTCTGGTCGTCTCCGTTGCTTAACAAAGCCATCGGTATCGGCGGAGCTGATCGGTTCCTCTCCCCTCACTGCCTGGATGCCTCTGTTAAGTACATTTACTTAGGGGCAGTGGCGGTGCATCCATAGAGGGCGCCAGAGCGCGGCCCCCTCTTGCTCTCGCACTGCCACTGATTACAATAAATAGATTCATGCATTGCCATGAATCTATGTATTGTTGCCGCTGCCGCCGACTATTCAGATGGTCGGCCGGATGGTGAGCGCCGTCCATCTAAATAACGGCAGCTGGTTGGCTGTGTGGAAGTGCGGGGGGTGCGTTCTTTGGATAAAACTGACAGGCGTCTCAGCCAATCAGGTTCACCGGTTCTGGTTACCGGTAACCTGATTGGCTGAAGCGTCATCGAGGGCGGGAGAAGACATCGAGGGACGTGGAAGGAGGATGGCCGACTCCAGAAAGGTAAGTGCCGGGCGGGGAGGGGCATTTTACAGGGCGCAGCAGTGACAATTGGCACAGTGACAGTGGTGACACTGGGCACAGTGGCATCAATTGGCACAGTGGCGACAATGGGCACAGTGGCGACAATTAAAGGGCACAGTGACGCCAATTGGTGGGCACAGTGGCTGCGTTTGATGGCATGGCACAGTGGTGACAATTGATGGCACAGTGACTGCGCCCCCCCGAAAAAATTGAGCACCAGCCACCACTGCATACGGGTGCTCACGAGGTGGAGCGGTGGAGTTCGAAGCGGAGTTGGCACAGTGGCGACAATGGGCACAGTGGCGACATTTGACACAGTGACAGTGGAATCAATTTGCACAATGGAGACAATTATTGGGCACAGCGTTTGATGGCACAGCGTTTGATGGCATTGCACAGTGGTGACAATTGATGGGCACAGCGACTGCGTTTGATGGCATGGCACAGTGGTGACAATTGATGGCACAGTGGCTGCATTTGATGGGCACAGTGAGGCTGCATGTGTTTTTTTTGTTTTGTTTTTTCGTTTGCGCCCCCCCCAAAATTTGAGCACCAGCCGCCACTGCATAGGGGTGGTCACGAGGTGGAGCGGTGGTGGTATTCAGGACAAAAGAACTCTTTGTATACAGCACAATACACGATTGAGGATCATTTGCATGAACTGAAAGGGCTTTTGTACTATATAGCCCTCGGATTTTCATAGTTTGCGTTGGTAATCATGATTTATTTATGGAAAAATCATTTAACCATTGCATGGAATGATTGAATATTTTTTGTAATATTAGCACTGTTCATTTAATCTAAGCATATTTTTAATGTTCAATTATATTACGATGTCATGTTTTTTTAATGAATAAAACATGTCTTGTTACATTGACTCATCTTCTAGCCATGCCAGATCTACCTCATTTAAAGTCCCAAACCCTCTTTTTCTTGCACACGGTATGATAGGTTACAGCAGGGGTCTCAAACTGGTGGCCCTCCAGCTGTTGTGGAACTACAATTCCCATAAGGCCGCGTACACACGGCAGAGAACCTCGACGGGCAGAACACATCGTTCCGCCCGTCGAGGTTCTCTCCCGGCCGTCGAATTCGGCGACCCGCCCGTCGGGAATGGCAACCAGCCATTCTTCCAGGCGGGCCGTCGAGGAAATAGAGAGCGTGCTCTCTATTTCGGCTCGACGGGCTTCCCGACGGGAAGCTCGCCGAGACCGTACACACGGCCGAGGTCCTCGCTGGAATGTGCATTCCAGCGAGGTTCTCGCTGGTTTTCAGCGAGAACCTCGGCCGTGTGTACGCCGCATTAGGCATTGTAAGGCTGACAGTTACAAGCATGACTCCCACAGTCAGAGGCATGATGGGACTTGTAGTTTTGCAACAGCTGGAGGGCTGCCAGTGTCAGACCCCTGCGTATAGTGGGTGCATATTTACGCTGGACGCATTTGGTACTCCCATTGATTTTCAATGAAAATATGCAAATGAGGGAGATACGCCGATTCACGAACGTTGCATGTTTTAAGCGATTTGCGTAAGGTTTACGTCCGGCGTAAAGTTATTCCCCATATTGGAGGCGCAACTCATGCAAAGGTATGGACCAGGCACGGCGGAGCGCGGGGGATGTAATTCTAATTTTTTTTGTTATTTTAATTCTGCACTGATTGTCTTTGAAATTGCCCCTGCCCCCTACTAAATCCAATCTGGGGACAAAACCAGGGACAGACTTGGTCCGGGGACAGTGTCCTCAATCAGGGGAACGCTTGAGCGCTTACGCAAACGACGTAAATTACGACGCGCCGCCGCAAGTACGTTTCTGAATCGGCGTAAAGAGCTCATTTGCATATTTTATGTGAGAAACAACGTAAACGCCACCTTGTGGCCGGCGGAAAATTACATTTAGTATCCGACGGTGTAAGGTTATTACGCCAGTCGGATCTTAGCGTAAATCGAAATTCGAATTACGCCGGTGTATCTGTAGATACACCGGCGTAATTCCTTTCTGAATCTGGCCCTATGGGACTCGAACGTTTGAAATCTAAAGTGCTAATTTTAAAGGCTAATATGCAAGTTATTGTCCTAAAAAGTGTTTGGGGACCCTGGTCCTGCCCCAGGGGACATGTATCAATGCAAAAAAGTTTAAAAAAACTTCAGTTTTTTCAGGAGCAGTGATTTTAATAATGCTTAAAGTGAAACAATAAAAGTGTAATATTTCTTTAAATTTCGTACCTAGGGGGGTGTATAGTATGCCTGTAAAGTAGCGCTTGTTTCCTGTGCTTACAACTGTCCCTGCACAAAGTGTAATTTCTGAAGGAAAAAAGACATTTAAAATCACTCACTCAAATAAAAAAAAAAATGTGGGGTTCCCCCAAATTTCCATTCCAACCCTTTACTGGTATGGATTTAAGGGGAATCCACCCCAAATTTAAAAAAAAAATGCCTGGACCCCACACTCTTTTAATTTTTTATGAAACTTTTCTCTGTAATTGCGGGAGCCGAAATTCAAAGCCGCTATGATTTTAACCCCCCTGCCGGTAAACCCGAGCGCGTCGGGGGATTTTTCATGTAAATAGCGATATCCCGAGTCGCGCTCGGGGTGAATATGCAAATTTCCATTCTGTACACCTTGTCCCTGGACCAGCGATGCATCCACGCTGTGTGAGCGGAGTGGCGTCCTCCATTCGACTCACACATGCCCGCGCGCCGCCGATCTCCGTTTCCTGCGACGTAACGGCGCACGGGGGCGGAGACCGGCGGAATTCAAAATGTAAACAAACACATTACATACAGAATACTGTAATCTTATAGATTACAGTACTGTATTGTAAAAAATACACACCCCCCTGTCCCTAGTGGTCTGCCCAGTGCCCTGCATGTTCTTTTACATAATAAAAACATTTTTTTTTCCCTGCAAACTGTAGATTGTCTATAGCAACCAAAAGTGTCCCTTTATGTCAAAAGTGATTTTAGATTAGCTAGAAAACAGCGATAATAAATGATAATCACTTGCAGAATTGAGCGTTAGCGATTTGTGGGAAAATTCGTCATAAAAAAATAAAAGTAATGACAGCGACAATTCTGCAACTGAGCAAATTTCAGTGATTTTGATTTGATTACATTAGTGAATAATTTTTATTATAATTACATTATTATTTGTTATAATTATTTATAGTTATTTATTATATTATAATTTTATGATTTTGTGTTTCAAACTTTATCATACCCGGGATGTCTACTAGACTCTGGTTTGGACATATTTAAGCGAGTTATTCCTAAAAATTGCAGGCCTACAGTATAAAATGCAGAATTTCCATGCAAAATAATTGTACCGCTTTTGGTACGTAATTCCAGACAGAATCATACCGCCAGGGAGGTTAAATTACTTTTTTCCCTTCAGAAATGACACTTTGTGCAGAGACAGTTCTAAGCATGGGAAACAAGCGCTACTTTATAGGCATACTATACACCCCCCTAGGTACTAAATTTAAAGGAATATTTTACTTTTATTGTTTCACCTAAAGGAATTATTAAAATCACTGCTGCCAAAAAAACGGTTCGTTTTTAAGACTTTTTTTGCATTGATACATGTCCCCTGGGGCAGGACCCGGGTCCCCAAACTCTGTTTATTACAATAACTTGCATATTAGCCTTTAAAATTAGCACTTTAGATTTCAAACGTTCGAGTCCCATAGACTATAACAGGGTTCTAAAGTTCACACGAACTTGCCGCGAACACCCCAAATAGTTTGCTGTTCGGTGAACAGGCAATGTTCGAGTCGAACATGAGTTCTACTCCAACTCAAAGCTCATCCCTACTGGGGATGTCTGGTCACCCTATGCTACTGCACGATCTCCCTTGTAAGCGACTGTAGTATAGTATGCTGGCATACCGCCCAACTTTTTGAGATGGGAATGAGGGACACCTCGTTGAGCACGGGGGGGGGGTTCCGCGGATCGGAGTTGTTGAGCGGAGGGGTTCCACAGTTCGGAGTTGTTTGAGCGGGGGGGGGGGCAGGGGGCATGGATCGAAGTTGCTGAGTGGGGGGGTCACAGATCAAAGTTTTTAAGTTGTTGAGCGGGGGGGTTCGCTGGACCGCTGGATTTACCGTGAATCTCAGTAATCGCGGGGGGGGGGGGGGTTCGCAAATTAAAAGTAGTTGTTGAGCGGGGGGATTCGATCAGAGTTGTTGAGCGGGAGGGTTCGCGGGACCACTGGATTAACCGCGATTCGCGGGACATTCCCGCGAAATCCGGGGCGGTTGGGAGGTATGTCAGCTGGGAAGTACTACAGCCGAAGATGGGTGCTTCATTTTAATATTGCAACAAAGGTAAGACACGTGGCAGATGGTGGAGCTTTTAAGGAGGGGGAAGAAGATGAGGACAGTGGAGGGAGGGATTGTATGCAGAGGGAAGAGCTACTATTTGATGCTATTTGGCAGGTAAGTATTTGTGGCGTGGCATGATAGAGTTCCTGCATAGGGTTGCCACCTTTTCGTCAAGCCAAACCCGAACATTTTAGGGGCATGGTTAAATAAAACAAAAGCATTTGTGTGCCCATAAAATATGATTAAATAAAATAAATGTCACAGTTAAAATATGAACCTAGCCTAACTTAAAAGTGGACACTGTCAGTCAGTAGAGCAGTAGACGGTGTTAGTAGAGCAGTGGACGGTGTCAGTAGAGCAGAGGAAGGTATCAGTAAGCAGTGGACGGTGTCAGTAGGGCAGTGGACGATGTCAGTAGGGCAGTGGACGGTGTCAGTAGAGCAGTGGACGATGTCAGTAGGCAGTGGACGGTGTCAGTAGAGCAGTGGACAGTGTCAGTAGAGCAATGGACGATGTCAGTAGGGCAGTGGACGGTGTCAGTAGGGCAGAGGAAGGTGTCAGTAGGCAGTGGACGATGTCAGTAGAGCAGTGGACAGTGTCAGTAGAGCAGTGGACGGTGTCAGTAGGGCAGTGGACGGTGTCAGTAGAGCAGAGAAAGGTATCAGTAAGCAGTGGACGGTGTCAGTAGGCAGTGGATGGTGTCAGTAGAGCAGTGGACGGTGTCAGTAGAGCAGAGGAAGGTGTCAGTAGGCAGTGGACGATGTCAGTAGGCAGTGGACGGTGTCAGTAGAGCAGTGGACGGTGTCAGTAGAGCAGTGGATGATGTCAGTAGAGCAGAGGAAGGTGTCAGTAGGCAGTGGACGATGTCAGTAGGCAGTGGACGGTGTCAGTAGGGCAGTGGACGGTGTCAGTAGAGCAGAGGAAGATGTCAGTAAGCAGTGGACGGTGTCAGTAGAGCAGAGGAAGATGTCAGTAAGCAGTGGACGGTGTCAGTAGGCAGATAGATAAAGATAAAGGCTAATGAGTGAGCACTACACATAAAAGTAATTATTCCAGGATGGTACTGCAGGGAGAACATTAGACTGCAATCTTTAATCAGCAGCCATGGAAAGAGCAGCATGACAAGCCCCACACTGGAGAGAGACTGTGATCTGTAGGAAAGTAAAGAGCCGCCCTCAGCTCTGCACTCACCCAGCGGTCGGTGTCCCCTTAGTTTGCACGGCAGACTCTGTACACCGGCTGTGTTTGTTCCTCCCGCTTTCCAGACAGGTCACATGCTGATGCTCGGCTTGCAGAGGGGAAGAGCCCGAAGGCTGAGTGTCTGCATGAGTAGGCACTGGCACTAGCGCGTCTCTCCCCCCCTTACACAGCACACAGTCACCCTGTAATGTGTCACCGCAAACTTTACACAGCGTCGGAGATTCGGCCAGCGCGCCAGGCAGGGAGAGAGTCACCTGCACGGGGATTCCCATCACAGAGTATTAATAGGAGACTCTGCAGCACTGTGTCCGGGGCTCAGGCGGACTGATTCCCGTACACAGGATTCAAAACCCGTACTGTCCGGGGGAATCCCGTACGGATGGCAACCCTATTCCTGCACCTATTCTCTGAGAAAAAAAAGCCCTGCTAATAATAATCCACGCTCTGCACGGAGATAGCAGGCGGTGGGGACGGTACAGCAGGGAGAAGGAGGAAGGGGGGAGAGAGGAGAAGGACACCACCTCCATGGGCAGCACAGACCGGGGAGCTATGAGACCCCCTCGGTCCACACCATATCTGCTTCCTTTTTGCTTGTTTTCAAAGGACTACAAGGGGGTGTGTCAGACCACCGGCTGAGCTCAGGAGAGGGATAGAAAGTTTTTTCAGCAAGTTCAGCAGCCTATTGCAGAGGAACTACAGAGCTCAGAAGAACATGGATGGCAAAGTTGGTGAAGTTAGGAGATCAGCAACAAGGACATGGGGAAAACAAATTCTGAAGGGAACTGAAGGGACTCCTCCTATGCACTGGTGGCCTTTAATAAGAGGTACTGAAGTATATAGTGTGACCAAACCCCTGTATATATTTTTATGTATATGTTCAGGTGTTTTTAACTAGCCTTGCAGGATAAATGTCATTCCTGAATGTGTGCGCTATAATCTGTTTTCTAGTGTCTGGTGCAGACGTCACATCTGGTGTGCAGCTTAGAGCAGCAGGAAGGTGAGCGGGGTCCAGACTGAAGTGGAGTAACTATAAAACGGCACAGGTGGTGAGCAGGGACCAGAGAGAGGACTGAGCGGCAGAGGATCAGCAGAACTTGGGGACCAGAGCAGGAGAAACTAGGAGATGTCACACGTGGTGAGCAGCGTGGGAGCAATAAAGAGGGAGGTGAACAGGGACCAGAGAGAGAGGAAGATCAGAAAACCAGAGGATCAGCAGAGCTGGGGGTTACTACTGAGCAGGGGATCTGGTGAAAGAGCGTACTAATTGGCTTGGGCTCTGCTGAACAGGGGTACCAATGAGCTGGGGATCTGAGTGGGGGTACTACAGAGCAGGAGTTCTAGTGGACACCTTTAAAACAAATATAAAATAGAAGATAAACACACACACAGGGCATTTGCCAAGCCTCACTGAAGCATCAAAAACACTTAAAAAAAGCATGTTGGTGCGATAGGCGCTTTAATGTGTGTTGAAGCAAGTGTAAATGAGTCCTAAAGGTGAATTTGTGGCACATAATTTAACCACTTGCTTGCTGGGCACATACACCCCTCTTCCTGCCCAGACGAAATTTCAGCTTTCAGCACTGTCACGCTTTGAATGACAATTGCGCGGTCGTGCGACGTGGCTCCCAAACAAAATCGGAGTCCTTTTTTTCCCCCCACAAATAGAGTTTTCTTTTGGTGGTATTTGCTCACCTCTGCGTTTTTTATTTTTTTGCGATATAATTAAAAATAGAGCGACAATTATGAAAAAATAAATAAAAAAATTTACTTTTTGCTATAATAATAAAAAAAAAAAAATTACATATTCTTCTACATATTTTTGGTAAAAATAAAAATCGATAATGTTCACATACAGGCCTGTCGCTACAGGACAGGCAAAACAAATAATTGCCAACTTCCCCTTCCCAGGCTGTAGCGTGGCCGAGCTCCTCTTCCTTCCTCCTGGACTCCTGTCAGTCCGGCTGTGTACCGCCACGGTACAGGAGATTCAGTTTCCTGTTCCCGGCTGGACTGACAGGAAGTGCACACTGAGTGCTAACTTCCTGTGAGTCTGGCCGAGAACACAGGAAACTGAATCTCCTGTACCATGCGGTACCCGACCCGACCCAGGCACTATCTGATAGGGGACCATAATGATAGAACACCGGACTGACAGGAGGAAGAGGAGCTCGGCCACGCTACAGTAAGAACACGGGTTTAAAAAATTAGTGTAGCCCTACTGTAGGCTTTGCGTTTGGGGGGGGTGCTGGGAGGCCCCCAAATTCCTTTAAACGGCCCTGTTCACATATTGATTCACCTTCTGCAAAGGAATCTTTATTCGGATACCTGATTCATTGTCACAGGATTACCCACAGTGTTAATAACTTTATTGTTGGGACTCATTTGAATTTTTTTAGGAATTTATTCAACACTTTGTTTATTTATTTTAGGTTTAGGTTCACTTGCACGTTCTTTAATTTACTTGTATTTATGGGAAATTACACGCCTCTGGCCTATGCTTTTTGGCATTGCGTTAGGAGATTTGCTGAAACCTGTTGCCTCCATTAAATTTAATTGCAATGCTTCAAAAACATACTGTGACAGACTCCGGACACCCTGTTGGGTATTTCTGCCAAAGAAGCTGCTTCCCAAGTCCTGGAACTCGAGACCAATGGATCTGGCTATAGAAAACCCCAAGGACCAGACGATGGACGGGGGGGGGGGGGAAGGGCCCTGTAAGGAAAGGACAGAGACGCCGTTGGCACGCACACGCGCGCATGCGCGCATACCTGGAACGCAGAATACGTTTTTGACCAATGGCGCGCATTTGCACGCACATGCGCGCATCCACCAACCGCAACGGCGCACTTCCGCACATGCGCGGGTGCGGCGGACGGCGCGCACACACACAGGGCGTTCCTGACCCTTCCTGCCTATTTAAAGGGCGATCTGATGACCGGGCGGTGCTGACCGGTGCTGACCGGTCTTCAGTGGTTCCTGTATTCCTGATGCCCGTATCTATCACTAAGATTCCTGTTTGACCACCCGGCTTGTGACCTTGACCTTGCTCCTGCTTAACCCTTGTGTACTCCGCTGCCTGCCTGTTAACGACCCGGCCTGTGACCTTTGACCTTGCCTCTGCTCTATCCTTTGTAACTCGCTGCCTGCCTGCTGCCAACCCGGCCATCCTGGACCTCTGCTTCCTAGGCGCCTGCCACGGGTCACCCGGACTTACTAGGGGTTGGAGTTCCCCTTTATTCAGGCTCTTCGCTCCACACCACCTAGCCCTGTGCCTGCTGCTCATCTAGGGTCTGCTGCCCTCCCTGCATCCAGCGGTACTTCAAGCAAACATCATCTGGCACCCGTGTTCCTCCTACCTGAACGCCATCTGTTTCACCCTCAGAGGGGTTCCGGGTTGGAGATACAAGGGAGGCCGACCTCTTCACATCAGACTCCTACCAGGTACGTGACAGGCCCGAGCCATCACAGTTCCGCTTCCATAGGAGGCTGCACCGGGTGATACTTCTCCCGCCAGTGACAGCTGTTATATAGCTGAAGGGGGGCCAGCCGGTGACGTAAACAAGCGACCCTCCCCCCTCTGACACCACGGGGTTGTCAGGAGTTATCAGCCTGATAACTCCTGGCAAATTCTCAGACACATCAGGTAAAAGCAGCCTGAAATTTCTGTCAAGGGAGGTTGCCAAAATAGATTAGCAGGCAGCTGGCCCTGTTACAAAACACCTCTAAGGCCGCGTACACACGATCAGTCCATCCGATAAGAACGGTCCGAAGGACCGTTCTCATCAGTTAACCGATGAAGCTGACTGATGGTCTGATGTGCCTACAAACCATCGGTTAAAAAAAACGATTGTGTTAGAACGCGGTGACGTTTACATGTTTTAACACAACGACGTGCTGAAAAAAATGAAGTTCAATGCTTCCAAGCATGTGTCGACTTGATTCTGAGCATGCGTGGATTTTTAACCGATGCTTTTGCATACTAACGACTGGTTTTGACCTATCGGTTAGGCGTCCATCGCTTATATTTTAAAGCAAGTTCTCTTTTTTTCGACCGAAGAATAACTGACCGATGGGGCCAACACACGATTGGTTTGGACCGATGAAACAGACCTTTAGTCCGTTTTCATCGGTTTTGACTGATCGTGTGTACGTGGCCTAAAAGTTTCTGCCTATGATGAGAGGGGGTGTGTGGTATTCCTCCAATCAGCAATGTTGGCTTTCTTGGCTGTATGCCCAGACATCACACGCTTTGTTAAACAGGAAGAGAAAATCTCCTAACACAATCTGAACTTTCTAAACAGTATATAAATGTGAAGACAGCAGATATGAATGTAAAATTTATGTAGGGAGATTTGTTTCAACCCTGTGTATCATCTGAGGCTGTTCACATCACTGGGTGTATGGAGGGTTTACATACACTATAATGTACAAATGTCCTAAAAATCTGATCATATAAAGTCCATCAACTATAGGAGGATAAAAAAATGTGAAATTGAATAAAATATACAGAGAATATAACAAAAGAACATCAAATATACTCATCACATCCCCTAGACATGGTCTCATCAGCTGGGCTCAAGATGGTAACAGAAAGCGAGCTTGGTGCCTCAGTCAGCCCTTTTTAAACTTCAGTCACAAACCATCCAGACCAACCCCATTGTCGGCCCATCTTGGCTTTTGGACGAATCAAAGTATTTACATACTATCCTCAATCGATTATATTACTGTCCGTCCTGCTGCATTGGCCTCTAGGGGCAGCATCGTCCATGTATCATCGCTGGGTGCCTGTTGATCCTTTGATCTTTGTAACCTACCTTCATCAATCATCCTGGCAGCCAAGGCTCTCTCTGAAGCTTGCTTGCAGTGTATTATCACACCAGTCAGCCAGGAGCCAAGATTTTGTTCAGCCTTGCTAGCTTTCAGATGCAGATTCTGATATGCTAAAAAGCTTTGATGTGAAACTGGTTCAATTCCAACTTGGGGCCATCTGCCTGTTTTAACCAGGAAGTGAAATTCCAGAAAAATTATATTAAACCATGTTTCCTTACAACATATGCCGCTTCGTGCCTAACGAGTGCATATCACCCTTCTTCAGACACGGCTCCTATGGAACAGTCCATAACTGTCTTACCATATTTTGCTTCCCAACATGTGCTTCGGAACGTATTGCACTTCCTAACATGCGCTTCAGAAATGGCTTCTATGAAACAGTCCATAACGGTCTTAACATGTTGTACTTCCCAACATGTGCCACTTTGTTGCACAAAAATCCACGGATTTGTCAGATGGAAGTCTGAACGTGTGTATGAGGCTTTAATCAATGCTCTTCTATACCACTGACTTTAGCCCCCTTAAGGTCCGTACATACGATCGGATATTCCGACAACAATTGTGTGATGGACGTGTTTTGTCTGAGAATCCGACCGTCTGTATGCTCCATCGGACAATTGTTGTTGCAATTTCCAACAACAAATGTTGGATAACAATGCTCTCAAATTGTCGGACAACAAATGTGTCTTGTCGGATTATCCGATCGTGTGTACACAAGTCCATCGGACTAAAATCCAAAGTACAATTACTCATGCTCCGAACCAATGCTAACCATAAGACAACATTAGCAGAAGTTGCCCAAAGGGTGGCGCTAAAGAGCAGAAAAAAACATAATTTCTTGTATGTTGGCTGAAATAGTTCTGTATGCAGAGCAATTTCATGGCCAACGCCCTTAGGACTAAATTCTAAGGATTTGTCCGATCGTGTGTACGAGCCTTTTCGATCGCAGGTCACATTGAACTT
Source organism: Rana kukunoris (assembly GCA_029574335.1). Lineage (NCBI taxonomy): Eukaryota > Metazoa > Chordata > Amphibia > Anura > Ranidae > Rana > Rana kukunoris. The sequence continues at coordinate 184,566 of JAJQKJ010002949.1, read as the reverse complement.
CTATTGGAACAGAGAGCAATTTCACTCTCACTTTGGGTTAAAAATAAATAAATTAAATTATATCTGTATTTCTCCCACTTTCTCCTCAAAGATGTGTGGTTTATCCTGTCAATCTGCAGAGTATATCAGATAACAAAGGGTGATCAGCCCCTCCCTCGCCGCTACCTTTGACCAGCTTCACAGGTCTAAAACAATTTTCACTAGCAATACAATAAATGTTAAGGCCGCGTACACACGATCAGTCCATCTGATGAGAACCGTCCGAAGGATGGTTCTCATCACCGTCACCGATGAAGCTGACTGATGGTCTGATGTGCCTACACACCATCGGTTAAAAAACGATTGTATCAGAACGCGGTGACATAAAACAAAACAACGTGCTGAAAAAAACGAAGTTCAATGCTTCCAAGCATGCGTTTACTTGATTCTGAGCATGCGCGGCTTTTTAACCGATGCTTTTGCATACTAACGATCGGTTTTGACCTATCGGTTAGGCGTCTATCGGTTAAATTTTAAAGCAAGTTCTCTTTTTTTTGACCGAAGGATAACTGACCGATGGGGCCCACACACGATCGGTTTGGACCGATGAAAACGGACCTTCAGTCCGTTTTAATCGGTTTTGACCGATCGTGTGTACGCGGCCTCACACATACACATATACCAGCCAAAAAACTCACCAGATTTTGCGTGTACGCTCACTGATGTAATATTTCAAGGACCATTCAAGCATGGCATCAGAATTCACGAACCAGCATGAATCTTGTCCACAGTAGAGATGGCTTTCAGTTCTAGGTGTAGTTGATTCCTTGGCTTATAGGGACTCAAGACAAAAATGCATTAGGGTTTGTGGATTCTGTGGAGAAATAAATTCCACACGCCTTCTTGGGTGCCAATTGAAATAAATGGTACAATAAATATTTATTCCAGGTGGTTACGCATCCCCTCTATTTATTGCATATATGTATTAACTTGTCTATTCCTATAATAGATTTGTAGTTTCACTACAGCTGGAGGGCAGAGGTTGCCTACCCCTGCTGTAAGGGATAACCCAATGTTAAAGCGGAGTTCCACCCAAAAGTGGAACTTCCACTCATTTGTCTCCTTCCACCCTCCGGACCACATTTGGCACCTTTTGGGGTGGGGGGGGGAGAAGATATTAGTCTTTAACAGGTATCCTGTCCCTACTTGTGGGAGTCTTGGCCACAGCCGTTGACGTCACTGCTCGGATGCCTTCTCCTTCCTCCGCCGCCGGGCCAGTAGGAGAGCGCCACCGCTGATGTTTCCATTAGCTGTCGGGTGCTGCCGCCTCCATTGCTGGTAAGGGAAACCGGTAGTGAAGCATTTTGGCTTTATGCTGGGTCCCTACTGCGTATACACACCATGTCCCTCCATCCCTATACTGGAAGACAAACCCCCACTAAATCACACCGTGATATTTACAAATAAATACAAAAAAAAGGGGAGGGGGTGGGAGCGCTGTCAGGTCCTCTTCCAGGTTACTTTTCAGTTCAGCAAGTAACACAAATGCCTGTAGTACCATAATGTGCTTGCACTAAATAAGAAAGCTGTACATACAAACGGTTTACAATTTTAGGAGAACAATACAAAACCTATAGAGTATTGCAAATATACATACAACACATGCATATGCTACCTAACCTTCCCAACAAATGAGTATAAACAATGGTCTGTGTACAAAATAGTTACTTAGCTCGCAGTTTGTGATTACCATAACAAACAGGGCTTCAGGGTCTACTCAAGCCATTGCAGGAAACAGCTTTGCTAGCATCACGTCCAGGTGAAGTTCCTTCTTTGGTCTTGTGAAATCCCCTCTGGCAAATACTTTCCTTCCTTGTGGAGAGAGAGAGTCTCTATATATGTGTGTATATACTTATAAACTGTCTATATGTATGTATATACATATACTGTATTAACATAGTAGTCAATTCAACTCCAGCTCTCTGAGGGCACTTAAAGTGGAACTTTACCATTGCAATTTGATTACAATTAATGTTTGCTGCAAATTTATGTGCATTTATTCTATTAATTCAGCAAAAGGTAAATGTAACAGAACCCCAAATGGGACAGGGGTTAACGCTGTTTAAGATATTCCATACCTAAGACAGCTTATCGACACTCCACAATCCGGCAAACACGACCCATACGGATTTCCCAAGAAACGAGACACACAGCTCTGTTCTCTGGTTCAAAACAAATAGACTCTTTAACCACTTCCTTGACGGCCGTAGGACTATATATGGCTGCAGGGTGGTTCTAAATCTCTGAGCTGCCATCTTTTTACGGCCTCCGCTCCTCCGGGCCACTGGGGGGCACGCGTGCCTGCCACATCACTGAGATGCTGATGCGCGTGCCTGGGGGCCGCGATGTCGGCCAGGCACTCGCGATCGGCAGTGACAGAGAGAAGGACGTGGATCTGTAAACACACAGATCCACATCCTGTCAGGGAGAGAGGAGACCGATCTGTGTCCCTTGTACATAGGGAAACAGATCGGTCACCTCCTCCATTCACCCCCCTCCCCCATAGTTAGAACACAATTCAGGGTACACATTAACCCCTTCCTCACCCCCTAGTGTTAACCCCTTCAATGCCAGTCACATTTATACAGTAATTAGTGCATATTTATAGCACTGATCGCTGCATATATGTGAATGGCGCCAAAAATGTATCAAAAGTGTCCGCCATAATGTCGCAGTCCCAATAAAAAAAGAAATTAAAAAAATCGCAGATCGCCACCATTACTCGTAAAAAAAATAATAATAAAAAATAATAGTAATTCTGTCCCCTATTTTGTAAGCGCTATAACTTTTGTGCAAACCAGTTGCTTATTGCCATAAAAAAAAAAAAAAATTGGGCTATTTATTATAGCAACAAGTAAAAAATATTGATTTTTTTTTCAAAATTGTCACTCTTTTTTTGTTTATAGGACAAAAAATAAAAACCGCAGAGATGATCAAATACCACCAAAAGAAAGCTCTATTTGTGGGGAAAAAAGGACGTAAATTTTGTTTGGGAGCCACGTCGCACGACCGCGCAATTGTCAGTTAAAGCAACGCAGTGCCGAAAGCTGAAAATTCACCTGGGCAGGAGGGCCCAGTAAGCAAGTGGTTAATGAGAAACTCAGGCTCTTTCATATAGTCAGCAACCAAATATGAACAATGACTCAACTCCACCCACAACATTATACAATGGTTCCTAACGAGCCCCCCTCAATACACATTCCTTTAGTAAAGGAAAGGCGGTACCAATTGTGAATTAAATGCTGCACACCCCTGAATATGAATTCAAAAAGAAGAGAAAAGTACCCCTAGGGGCTTTGAGTTGCAGAAACAAAGTATTAATTACATTAAAGGAGTATAAAATTGATTGAAATGGGTTTATTCAAAAGGAAATAAATTACAAAGTAAAACAGATCCTTCAGTAAAAAATTAAAGCATATGTTGTAGACAGTCATGTAAAAACATTTGTGAACAATAACAAGGAATAAATAAACGTATGCACAAAGATCCCGACACGTTTCGACCCTTGAGTTGATGTGGGTCATCCTCAGGGGGAAGTAAGTTTCCAGGCATAGGTTCTAAGAGAAAATATAATATAATATAAATACAACAATGAAGCCTGTTGGAGTATACAAACAAAACGACATGGCTGTATAACAAAAATATTGGTAAAATCAAATGTACAGGTAACAAGTAAAACATGCAACTGTATACTTGTTAATGAATCTATAGTTACCAGGGTGGTAACTATAGTAGACATAATCCTTTAGTAGACATAATTTACATGAGCCAATTAACTAATCATTTACCCAGACAAGGTGACTCCAGGATATGACCTTTCAAGATAGACACCTGCTATACAATACACAGCAATACAACTTAACACAATAGTGTCCATTAGCACAACACCATGAAAGCTCTTAGGCCTCGTACACACGAGGGGATATGTCCGCTGAAAACGGTCCGATGGACCGTTTCAGCAGACATCTCCGCTCGTGTGTATGGGCTAGCGGACAGATTTCTCCACCCGACAGATTTCAAAGCATGCTTTGAAATCCATCCGGTGGAATCTGTCCGCCCGACATGTCTGCTGGTTAGTACACTTACCAGCAGACCTGTCGTCCACCACCGCCGCCGCGGCGCCGCCGAATGGATTCGGCGCATGCGCGGAAGTGTTTAACTTCCTGGTGCAGTGACGTGGCGGTGACGCGGCGGCGTCAACGTCACCGCCGCGTCACCGCACCGTCCGGCGGCGGGGAATTTGATCCGATGGTGTGTACACGCCATCGGATCAAACTCCCGATCGGACATATCCGATGGAAATGGTCCGCGGACCGTTTTCATCGGATATGTCCGATCGTGTGTACGAGGCCTTAGGAGACGACATTAACACCTAACAGTATGTGTCCCCACATTGAATGAGTCCCTCTTTCAATTAACCTGTTGAGTTCAGAATCAACAATCTGTAAATAGGTCTTACAGATATGCTGGAATACATTGTGAATTACAGAGCCATGTTAAAGCAATCCAAGATATAATTTCTCAGTCATCCTATGCCACTTGTGGACATAGGATGATTTTAGACATAAGAGTCATTGGTGAAGCTGAAACAGGAGTATCTCATACTTTGTAAGAGCTTCGGTATTCCACGGCCCTCCCTTGACAGTAGACTTGACCTTTAACTGTCAACCCTGTTCACACTGAATCCGACTTTGAAATCGTGCAACTTCACTTGCACAGATGTCTATGCAAGTCGGACCTGAAAGCGCAAAAAATAGTGCAGGAATTTTTTTTCTTTTTCAAATCGGTGCATCGCCGATCAGAATGGTTCTATTGCCGACAATAGGGAGTGACTTGTCATGCGATTTGGAACTGCCAAATCCCATTACTAGTTGCACAGGTGTGAATAGGGGCTGAGAGGGAACTTTGTAAAGTCAGTTTGGTGGTAGGCCCCCCCTTACATTTGTGGTGAGTGCATGCATGCCCCTAAGGCCGTGTACACACGATCGAACATGTCCGCTGAAACTGGTCCGCAGACCATTTTCAGCGGACATGTTCGATGGTGTGTACGGCCTATCGGACCGTTTTCTAGTGGACAAAAATTTCAAAACATGCTTTGAAACCTGTCCGTCGGACGGGTTCGATGGTTCGTACATGAAATCATCGGACCAAAAACCTGCGCATGCTCAGAATCAAGTCGACGCATGCTTGGAAGCATTGAACTTCGTTTTTTCATCACGTCGTTGTGTTCTACGTCACCGCGTTCTGGTCCGATGGGATTTTGGTCCGATGGTGTGTACGCACATCAGACCAACAGACCACTTCAGCCTGGTCCGATGAAACCGGTCCGTCGGACATGTTTCATCGGACATGTCTGATCGTGTGTACAGGGCCTAAGACTGTTAGTCAATATCAGGGCCGAGTTAAAAAAAAAACATACTGTATCCATGCAGGATGCATATTTCCATCTTTTATCTCGTTGAAAACTCTGCAAGTACAAAAAAATATCTGCTAGTCTGCCGGAAACCAGCGCTACACTCAATTTCCTGTTATGCGCTGAAAAGACACAGCACTCTGTGAACCCTATCTTGTTTTGTTTTTTTGCTAGAGGTCTCAAACTGGCGGCCCTCCAGCTGTTGTGAAACTAAAGTCCCATGAGGCATTGTAAATCTGACAGTTAAAAGCATGACTCCCTCAGAGGCATGATGGGACTTGAAGTTCCGCAATAGCTGGAGGGCCACCAGTTTAAGACCCCCTGGCCTAATCCCCCCCTCTGTCCTAATCTCCAGATAGATAAAGTCCATTTATAAAAATGTGGCTGTACAAACATGTCTGCATTAGCACAGCCATTGCACATTTTTCCCCCTAATATGCTTATTTCTAATGATCGTCAGCTCCACCTAGTGGCCATACGATGGTATTGTCCAGAAAATACCTCAATCAGGAAAGAAAATAACATCATGGCCACTAGATGGAGCTCACAATCATAAGAAATACACAAATTAGATACATTATGGGGATGATTTACAATGGCTGTGCAAATGTTGACACATTCAGATAGTGAATTATTATGAAATGCAAGATAAAAACTGAGAGGGTTGGTACACACGGGCTGAATATCAGCTGAAATCAGCCTGTTCAACAGAAACCAGCCCGTATGTACAGAAGCCTTTCCAACTGCTGGGAAACCAGCATCCGATCAGCGCTTGCAGCCAATGGCTGCAAGTGCTAATTGGTGTGTTCTGGCGGGAGGCAGTCTCCCGAGAGACCCCCTCGCTAGCTCAGCAGGGGAGATCGGCACTCTAACATCGCTTAGTAATATGGCAGCCTCTCATTTTTTTCCGTTCAGCCTGCTGGATAGAACAGAAACAATTCCCAGTGCACCTAATTGATAGAACACAGAAAATACACAAGACGGCTTATTTCCTTTGGCAAAATAAGCAGATCTTCAACTTTTCAACAGATATGCCAAAATGCTTTCTGTGGGTTTACCATGAAAACTCCCTGTAGCATTCTCTAGAATTGTTATCTCTTGCAACAAAGATGTATGTATACAATAGTGCCATCTAGTGGCCATAATGCAGTATTTTACTGCTGCTCATAATGAATTAACCCTTTCATGACAAACCCTATTTCTGACATTTGGGCCCAGATTCACAAAGCACTTACGCCGACGTATCTCGAGATACGCCGCGTAAGTGTAAAAATGCGCCGTCGTATCTGTGCGCCGTGCCCACAGAACCAAGATACGCCTAAAAACTGACTTCACCCGACCGACGTAACTTGCCTACGCCGGCGTAGAGTGGGCGCATATTTACGCTGGACGCATGTGGTTTTCCCGTTGATTTTCTATTTAAATATGCAAATGAGGGAGATACGCCGATTCACAAACGTACTTGCGCCCGGCGCATGTTTTAAGCGATCTGCGTAAGGTTTACGTCCGGCGTAAAGTTATTCCCCATATTGGAGGCGCAACTCATGCAAAGGTATGGACCAGGGAACGAACAATTTTACGTAGTTTACGTAGTACGTGAATAGGGCTGGGCGTAGGTTACATTCACATCATAGGCAGTGATTCGACGTATCTTAGGCAGTTGTTTCGACGTGATTGTGAGTAGAGGTCGACCAATATATCGGCAGAATGATATATCGGCCGATATTTGTCAGTTTTGGAGAAATCGGCATCGGCAATTCCCGCTAGCGATGCCACAGCTCCGGAGCTAGGCCGGAGCCGCGGCCTTTCCTGATGCTGTGACCGCGGCGGCAATGATGGTCATTTTCATGCTGTGTGTGATCAGAGGTCCTGTCATGTCTGGGAGTATAAAGAGGACCTGTCATGTCTGGGAGTATAAAGAGGAGCTATCATGTCTGGGAGTATAAAGAGGACCTATCATGTCTGGGAGTATAAAGAGGACCTATCATGTCTGGGAGTATAAAGAGGAGCTATCATGTCTGGGAGTATAAAGAGGACCTGTCATGTCTGGGAATATAAAGAGGACCTATCATGTCTGGGAGTATAAAGAGGAGCTATCATGTCTGGGAGTATAAAGAGGACCTGTCATGTCTGGGAATATAAAGAGGACCTGTCATGTCGGGGAATATAAAGAAGACCTGTCATGTCTGGGAATATAAAGAGGACCTGTCATGTCTGGGAATATAAAGAAGACCTGTCATGTCTGGGATTATAAAGAGGACCTATCATGTCTGGGATTATAAAGAGGACCTGTCATGTCGGGGAATATAAAGAGGACCTGTCATGTCGGGGAATATAAAGAAGACCTGTCATGTCTGGGAATATAAAGAGGACCTGTCATGTCTGGGAATATAAAGAGGACCTGTCATGTCTGGGAATATAAAGAAGACCTGTCATGTCTGGGATTATAAAGAGGACCTGTCATGTCTGGGAATATAAAGAGGACCTGTCATGTCTGGGATTATAAAGAGGACCTATCATGTCTGGGAGTATAAAGAGGACCTGTCATGTCTGGGATTATAAAGAGGACCTGTCATGTCTGGGATTATAAAGAGGACCTGTCATGTCTGGGAATATAAAGAGGACCTGTCATGTCTGGAATATAAATAGGACCTGTCATGTCGGGGAATATAAAGAGAACCTGTCATGTCTGGAATATAAAGAGGACCTGTCATGTCGGGGAATATAAAGAGGACCTGTCATGTCGGGGGATATAAAGAGGACCTGTCATGGCTGGAATATAAAGAGGACCTGTCATGTCTGGGAATATAAAGAGGACCTGTCATGTCTGGGATTATAAAGAGGACCTATCATGTCTGGGAATATAAAGAGGGCCTGTCATGTCTGGAATATAAAGAGGACCTGTCATGTCTGGGATTATAAAGAGGACCTATCATGTCTGGGAATATAAAGAGGACCTGTCATGTCTGGGATTATAAAGAGGACCTATCATGTCTGGGAATATAAAGAGGACCTGTCATGTCTGGGAATATAAAGAGGACCTGTCATGTCTGGAATATAAAGAGGACCTGTCATGTCTGGAATATAAAGAGGACCTGTCATGTCGGGGAATATAAAGAAGACCTGTCATGTCTGGGAATATAAAGAGGACCTGTCATGTCTGGGAATATAAAGAGGACCTGTCATGTCTGGGAATATAAAGAGGACCTGTCATGTCTGGGAATATAAAGAGGACCTGTCATGTCTGGGATTATAAAGAGGACCTATCATGTCTGGGAATATAAAGAGGACCTGTCATGTCTGGGATTATAAAGAGGACCTGTCATGTCTGGGATTATAAAGAGGACCTATCGTGTCTGGGAATATAAAGTAGACCTGTCATGTCTGGAAATATAAAGAGGACCCTCATTATTATTATTATACTCCAACCAATGGGAATCTATTTAAAAAACATGTGTTAAATGAATTTCAAAGAAGTGTTCATACTGCACAAACTCTGTCTGTAATTCACTAAAAGAGTAATCCTTATAATTGTTTGCACACGAGTACTCGCGCAAATGCTCCCGATGCTTCTGCCGATACTTTTTTTGTATTTATCAACATGTTCTGTGAAAATTCTTTGAGTTTTTTATTACTGCGTGACAAGCAAATAAAACATGTGTATTCTTTTATAATGTCTTGAGTTAGAGTTCTTCATGATTCTAAAGAAAATATCCTTAGTCTGTATTGTGGTTTGAAAACTGTCACATGACATTTAAAAAAAGTATCGGTATTCGGTATCGGCGAGTACATGAAAAAAAGTATCGGTACTTGTACTCCGTCCTAAAAAAGTGGTATCGAAACAACCCTAGTTTGCACCATCTAGTGGCCAAAATGAAGTCTATTTTATTATTTAGGTAGTTCAAAAAATAAAAATAATGAAATAATGGTTTGGCCACTAGATGGAGCTGATGATCATTGGAATTAGTTTATTAGGAAAATTATAGTCAGAATTTGTGCAGATTGCACAAAAGTTTTGACTTTCACCCAAGAAATGTTTTATGAATAGACCAATTAGTTTGTTTTTTACTTTGGTTAGACTTCGTAACATTTAAAAGACACTGAAAGTTCTGCTGACATTTCTGATCTGTCTTTTTCTCCCAGGTCTCCTCTATGTGATGATCATACCGGTGTCATCAGGAACAGTGTATATAGAGAGCGGATCAGACATCACTGACTGTAATATGAAGTGTCCTGAGGATGATGTTACTGTGGAGCTGTACAGACAATGCGGAGGGGAGGAGAAGACACTGCTGGAAAATCACTGTTATTACAATCACACTAAATCTCATGACCCCAGACTCCGACTGTACAGAGGGAGCGGCTGCTGGAATCTGACACATGCCAGGAAGGATGACTCCTGTGTGTATAAGGTCTGGTGTCATTGTGCTCCGGGATATGTAATCTCCTCTACAGAGATCCGTGTTCTGGGTAAGAGTCCATATACTACATCACACTTCTTTCCACACTGCTATAGAAATAGAGAACTTTAGCGCTGTCTGATGGACTGGGGGGGGGTGGGGGGACTGTAGCAGAACCTGTGGATTTCATCCTAACAGAAAAAGTGTTAATAATGTAAAGTATGGTAGCTGCGCTGTGAGGGAGGGAATGGGAAGGTGAAGGTGAACTAAACAGTAAAAGAAAAAAAAGGGGGTATCTGATGATACTACAATGAACAATACAGATGAAAGTGAACAAACACCTATAACCCTGTAAATATTTAACAATGAAAATACATAGTAAAATGGCTACTACATATACAAACACCAAAACTAGCATTAAAATATGTGGAAAAACCCATCCCTGGAGCTTGAGCTAGTCCGCCTCTTTGATGTTGGTTTATTACGGTAGTCGCTAATTCTCTAACATGTCTTGGTTCTGTACTGCGACCCCTGCGCGGGTCCTGGCTGTGTTGTAAGCCAGATGTTGGCTGTGCTATTGTACGTTTGTATTGTCTATGTGTTTTACGACTAAAATAAAAAAGATTTTCAAAAAATAAATAAAAAATAAGTGGAAAAAAGGTGCAAAACTATCAAAAATCACACATGTGATAAAGTCCTGTCCATAAATAAGGTTCAGACCTAGCAGTCCAGTAATTCCTCCACAGAACAGTGTCTAGATGAAACACCTCCACCCAAAATGCAGCGTGCAAACATGAAATCTTCAGTGGTGACACCTCTGATGTGCTAGCAGCTCACCTCACGGCTGTTTGTCCAAACAGCTAACAGAGATACTGATCACAGCTGGATGAGTGGGCTGAAAAAACACCTCCCCTGATTCCTAAGACAGCTCTCAGCGAACAATGTATGTCATGCAAAAGAAAAGATATATGCAATGCATATAGCGTGACACTGTGAGGGTACCTCGAACAGGTAAAGATTTGAGAAAATGCATTCACATGAATGGAAGGACAGCGGGCATGAATCCATGAGTGCCAAACTCATATCCCCCTCAGAGTGTCAGCTATACAGGTGAGAGTGTGATCTGATCCTCATACATCCAAATGGCAAGGCTCAATGTATCATGGGAGCAATAAGAGGAGCGCGAAAGAGACCACAGCGTGACTCCATATAATAGATACATTTTTATAAAAAACAGATAAAAAAACTCACATTTAGGTAGTGAAGTAGAGTAAAACATCCATGAGCACTGAACTCGTATTAAAACTTCCCCTCCACACTGCATTGTACTCTATGGGGGCAGAAGTGTGGCTATTATACAGGATAAGTGATTATTGCAAATCAAAGAAGTGTACATCTTCATGCACTAGGATTTGGGCATTGCCTACTGATATTTACACATCTGTCCTACTCAATATGACACTGGAGGGATGTGGACATGCCGCGCCATACTCACGAAAGACTTACGCCGACGTATCTCCAGATAAGCCGACGTAAGTCCAAATGTGCGCTATTGTATCTTTACGCCGATTCCCGAAAAAATAGGCTTCCTCTGCACGACGTAACTTGCCTACGGCGGCGTATCGTATTTACGCTGGCCGCAAGGGGCACTTCCATTGATTTACACGTCGAATATGTAAATGACCGAGATATGCCGATTCACAAACGTACTTGCGCCCGTCGCTGTAATATACGCCGTTTACATAAGGCGTTTGTCCGGCAAAAGTTATTCCACCTAAAGGTGCCGCTACCCATGCAAAGGTATGGACGTCGGAACAGCCGTCGTATTTTACGTCGTTTGCGTAGTACTACCTGAATAGGGCTGTGCATAGGTTACGTTCAGTGATTCAACGTATCTTAGGCATTTGTCCCGACGTGACTCTGCGCATGCGTACTGGGACGGCGCATGCGCTATTCATTCGGCCCTTCATTTGCATGGGGTCACGCTTCATTATAATAAATCACGCCCTCTTCCGCTTACGCCGACAACTATACGCTACGTTGAGCGCATATTCTTTGTGAATAGCATACTTGCCTCTCAACGTTGCGCCGGCGTAGCATAAAGTAGATACGCTACACCCGCACAAAGATGCGCCGCTCTACGTGAATCTGGCCTGCCATGTCTATTATGGGCCCAGAAGGGTTTGTAACTATCAGCACAATCCTGTTTATGATAACTTTAAATGGGACCACAGACTGTAACCCAGTAGAGCACATATATGGAGAAGTGTGGCATATACAAAACAAAGTACAAAGTAGAGTAATATGGAGTATACACTCACCGGCCACTTTATTAGGTACACCTGTTCAGCTGCCTGGTAATACAAATTGCTAATCAGCCAATCACAGGGGCAGCATCTCAATGCATTTAGGCCTCTAGACGTGGTGAAGACGAGCATCAGAATGGGGAAGAAAGGGGATTTAGGTGACTTTGAACGTGGCGAGATCAGTGGTGGAAGAAGGGCTGGTCTGAGTATTTCTGGGATTTTCACACACAACCATCTCTCTGGTTTACAGAGAATAGTGGGAAAAAGAGAAAATATCCAGTGAGCGGCTGTTGTGTGGAGGAAAATGCCTGTTGATGTCAGAGGAGAATGGGCAGACTGATAAAAATCGCAGATCGCCGCCATTACTAGTAAAAAAAAAAAATGCCATAAATGCCACAAAAGTAGACGCTATAACTTTTGTGCAAACCAATCAAGATACGCTTATTGCAATTTTTTTACCAAAAATATGTAGAAAAATACGTATCAGCCTAAACTGATGAAGAAATATTTATTTTTTTATTTTTTTGGGGATATTTATTATAGCAAAAAGTAAAAAATATTGCTTTTTTTTTTCAAAATTGTCGCTCTATTTTTGTTTATAGCGCAGAAAATAAAAACCGCAGAGGTGATCAAATACCACCAAAAGAAAGCTCTATTTGTGGGGAAAAAAGGACGCCAATTTTGTTTGGGTACAGCGTCGCACGAGTTCAGGCATAAGTTAAAGGGATGCAGTGCCATATCTCAAAAAATGGCCTGGTCAGGAAGGGGGCAAATCCTTCCAGGGCTGAAGTGGTTAATAAATGTTGCCATTGGTAATGCACTAGCCTGATGCGCCCTTTTTTGTGATTTGGCTCCAAGGAGTGTTCTCAAGATAGATGCTTCATCTCTGAAGTGCTTTGAATCCTCAGGATGAAGTGCTATAGAAGCACAAAATAAATTTAAGCATGAAATTATTTGGCACTGTCCTTCTGATTATTCCAGATCCGATTCTCATCTCCAGTATAACCAGTATCGGGGGCCGGCTGGGTGAGGAGACGGCGATGAGCGTCCAGTTCTCTGGAGAAGAGAGCGCTGTGACCTGGGAGGTGGACGGGGAGCCTCTCCCTGAAAGATACCGGCTGATAGATGACAATAGGACTCTGATTATCCCCGGTGTGCAGAGAGACGACGCCGAGAGGAGATTCCGGGTCAGGATCACAAACCCGGTCAGTGAGGAGATCCGGGAATACCGGCTGATCAATGATACGATGTTCAGCAGAATGCTGGAAGCAGAAGGTATTGGTGACTATGGGGGGTCATGTTGTATTCCATGTATGGGGGTGTTATAGATTGGGGGACATTCTGTCTCCTCCTCTCTGGGGGGTCATAGTGGGAATGCGACACAGAATAGTAACATTGTATCATGTTGTCTCTTCTCTGCTCTCCTGATGGAGAATCATACAGGTGAGATGTCACATGACCACCGACCATACAGACTGATACATTGTATATTTATTACTTGTTCTGTATTTCTTATTTTAAATCCCATTGACTCTCACAGGTTCTGATTCATGTAGAAGGACAAGAGTGGGTCTGAGTGGATTTGCAGTAGTGTTGGTCTTAGTGGTGTTCTGCATTATAGGATGGGTGAGTGGTCTTCTCTGCTCCTTATAGTACAATATTATGTTGTTAATGAGAATAGTTATTCAGTGGATTTAGAGACAGAACTTTGTTGTCACCAGATAGAATGCACTATAGTATGTAGTAGGGATGGACCAATAATGATATCGATATTGGTGCCAATACTGAGTATTTTCACAAGTACTTGTACTTGTGAAAATGCTCACAATACTGAAACTGATACTTTGCGGTGTGATTTGCATCCATACAAAATGAATGGGCGCAAATGGTACTTCAAAATATTGAATGCGGTTTGAACAAAAATGCAGTACGATTCCTGTCCAAATCGCATGCGGTTTCCCTGCACTGCTTATACGTTACAGGCCGTTTGCGCCGTTTGTCATGTCTCAGCCCATAATTCACTGCGGCATCACAGTGCATTGCTGGCTGGTGATTTGCCAAGCATGCACTATGACCCGCATGCTTGGCCAATCACAGCGAGCAAAAAACGGAGAGCCATAATTGGCCAAAGCCAGGGTGGCTTTGGGGAATTATGGCTCAGGGGGTTTAGTACACACCCCACACTATATAATGCTGCCTGGAAGTCAGCCTCGTGTAGTGTCTTGGTGGTTTAGGAAATGAAAACCAAGCGCCTTGAGGCGATTTAGTTTGCATGTGTAGCGCTATATACGTTTTTCATTCATTCATTCAGAGAGAGAGTGTCATTTTTTGTAGGCAGATGGAGCAGGCAGGCAGGCGAGTCAGTTAGAGTTACAGTGTGTAGACTTAGAGGATATATATGCATCCCAGGTGTTGTATATATATTTATACACTGTATTGAGTTTAGCTAGATCCGCTCTTCCTAATATACTGACAGGCAGGCAGGTGATTGGTAGCTGCAGTATTCTCACGTGGTGTACTGTCTGTGTTCTCTGTACAGTGTGCACCTAAAGCTACATAAATAGATTTGCTGGTGTTTCTCATAATAATTCCTAAAGGCAGTAGAGCTGCACGATTCTGGGAAAAATGAGAATCACAATTCTTTTGCTTAGAATAATGATAACGATTCTCTCACGATTCGCAAAAAAATGCATGGTGCTTTTGTTAGCATACATTTTTGTGATTTTTTTTTTATTATTTTATTTACACACACATTTTGGGCCAGATTCTCGTCTGTTGCGGCGTATGCTATTTACACTACGCCGCCGCAACTTACAGGAGCAAGTGTCGTATTCTCCAAGCACTTGCTCCATAATTTGCAGCGGCGTAGTGTAAATGGCCCGGCTTATCCCCGCGTAAATCAAAGGGGGCGGCTTGTATTTAAATTAAGCACGCCCCCGCGCCAAACGAACAGCGCATACGCTTGCCGTAAATGTAGCCCAGTGCGCATGCTCCATAGTACGCCGCAAATACATTGGTTACGACGTGAACTTAATTAACGCACAGCCCTATTCGTGACGAGTTACGTAAATGACGGAAAAAACAGACGCTGTCCCGACGGCCATACTTAACATGGCTTATTCCTAACCTACGCAAGGTTACATATCATATAGTAGGGGTAACCTTACGCGTACGCAAACTACGTCGACAGCGCGCAACTTCGTTCGGAATTTGGCGTATCATGCTCATTTGCATATTCAACGTTGAAATCGACGGGAACACCACCTAGCGGCCAGCGTAGAATTACATCTACGATCCAACGGTGTAAGTGACTTACGCCAGTCGGATCTACGCCATATCTATGCGTAAATGATTCTATGAATCATACACATAGATACTCGGGGACAAAAACAGAGATACGAGGGTGTTATGATAATCTGGCCCTAAGTATATATGTGTGTGTAAATAAATAAAAAATCACAAAAATAAAAATGCATGCTAACAAAAGCATTTTGGTTCAGCGGCATTAAAAAATAAAACTAAAAAAAGGCCCATGCACGTTGGTGCTATTGAGGGGTGGCAGGCAGTTCATTCTCAAATTAATAGGCTGTTCTGCAGCAAGGCACATACTCTGATGCATCGCATAGATGTGAAGTTGAACTGCGCACTCACTGCTCTATGTTTTCCAAAAAGCTTAAAAAATATATTTTTTGGCTGAAGCTACACTTTAAAAAAAAAAAAAAACTGTTCAAAATTACAAACAGATTCTACTTAAAGTGGAGTTTCCATCCCAAATTTTTTTTTCATTATTGTGCTCATTAGACCTAAAAAAGGAAAATAATGTTTTTTTTCTTTACTCATCTGAAAATGCCTGTTGCTATGCGGTCCCACGAAATCTGCCTTTGGAATCACCTAGGATTCTGACATCATCTCCCTCTAATGCTCCTGGGAAATGTGTGTCATCATTTCCCAGGATGCAGTGCGCTACCCAATTATCACTCCCCATCCAAGACTTCCAGGAAGTAAGTGCTTGTGGGCTTCACAAGCAAAATGACAACGGTGTGGACATAGTTTTATAAACTATCTTTTTTTTAATAACTATGCAGAGTGGCGGAGGATTGTAAAATAGTAAGTGACCGGATTTATATTATAAAAATGGAGGATGACATACATTTAAAAAATGCTAATTGTGGTTGGAACTCCGCTTTAACAACAAACCTACAGTCACCGCCTGTATACTGCTGTTCAAAGTATATAGGACCAAAGGGGCTTGTAATGACCTGGGGGAGGGGGAGGGGAAACCCATGTTATTTTTCTCAATGATTTTCATCCATATTGCAGGGACCAGACATTACATTAAAGCAGTTTTAAATGACTTTTTTCTTATAACACCCAGCAGGTACGATATTTAAAGGAATTAAAAAAAAAATTCACTCAGGTTCTCAAACCCTTTTTACGACAATAACTTGCATATTACCCTTTAAAATTAGCACTTTTGAATTTGAATGTTCGAGTCCCATAGACTTCAATGGGGTTCTAAATGTTTGCGCGAACGTTCGGTCCGTTCAACAGTTCTGGTGTGAACTGAACAGGGGGGTGTTCGGCTCATCCCTACTGTGGACTTCTGCAGATGCGGTTCCTCCAGCCTCTCTCATGGCTTTGTTTCTTCCAGCAGCTCTTTCCCCAACCTCCAGTGGTTTGAACCATCTCTTTCTAGTGCTGACAGTACGGACTACAAGGAATCTAATTGGTCAGCGCCTTCACATGGAGGATGCTTGACAATCAGAAGCCGTCTAGCCCGCACTGTCAGGAGAGGAGAGAAAGTCATGTTTTTTTAAATCCCCGGACCAGTGAAGCAGATTTTCTTGACTGCAGTAGATCACAGCAATTTGGTTGGGGAGGAGGTCCAGTGGTTGACTGGAACCGCAGGAGGCTGGGAAGAGAGAGAGAGAGAGAACCGCTGGAGGCTGGGGAGAGAAAGAGAGAACCGCTGGAGGCTGGGGAGAGAGAGCCACTGGAGTAGGGTTGCCACCTGTTCGGGATTCACCCGGACAGACCAGACTAAGTCTCCCCCTCCCCCTTCTCTCTCCTGCCTCTAAGTGAGTAAGCTAAGGTAAATCAGGGTTCGCAGAGCACCCTTTAAATAAGAGCCACAGTGTTCCTTCTTACATGAGAGTTCAGTCCGTACACCAGAGCATCCCTTATGTTAGAGTCCCCAGAGTCCTCCCTTACATCAGAGTCTGCAAAGTCCCCCCTTACAGTAAAAGGGGAACTCTGCGGATTCTGATGTAAACGGGGAACTCTGTGGACTATGATGTAAAAGGAGAACTGTGCGGATTCAGATGTAAGAGGGGAACTCTGTGGACTCTGATGTAAAAGTGGAACCCTGTGGACCCTGATGTAAAGGGAGAACTATGTGGACTCTGATGTAAAAGTGGAACTCTGTGGACTCTGAAGTAAAAGGGGAACTCCTGTGGACTCTGATGTAAAAGGAGAAGTCTGTAGACTCTAATGTAAAAGGGAAACTCTGTAGGCTCTGATGTAAAAGGGGAACTCTGTGCACTCTGATGTAAAGGGAGAAGTCTGTGGACTCTGATGTAAAAGGGAAACTCTGTAGACTCTGATGTAAAAGGGAAACTCTGTAGACTCTGATGTAAAAGGGGAACTCTGTGCACTCTGATGTAAAGGGAGAACTATGTGGACTCTGATGTAAAGGGAGAACTATGTGGACTCTGATGTAAAAGGGAAACTCTGTAGACTCTGATGTAAAAGGGAAACTCTGTGCACTCTGATGTAAAAGGAGAACTCTGCGGATTCAGATGTAAGAGTGTAACTCTGTGGACCCTGATGTAAAGGGAGAACTATGTGGATTCAGATGTAAAATGGGAATTCTGTAGACCCTGATGTAAGGGGAACTTTTGTGATTAATTTCATGTGATTAGAAATGAATTTTATTTAATAGCGACATCTATGCAAACTATGACAAAAAATTGCTGTGCGACGTTGAAGTGTTCGGGTTTGACTTGAAGAAAAGGTGGCAACCCTACTCTGGAGGCTGGAGAGAGAGAGAGAACTACTGGAGGCTGGGGAGAGAGAGAGCGAGCTGCTGGGGAGAGAGAGCGAGCTGCTGGGGAGAGAGAGAGAGAGAGCGAGCTGCTGGGGAGAGAGAGAGAGCGACAGTTGCTGGGGAGAGAGTGAGCTGCTGGGGAGAGAGAGAGAGAGCAAGCTGCTGGGTAGAGAGAGAGAGCGAGCTGCTGGGGAGAGAGAGAGAGAGAGAGAGAGCGAGCTGCTGGGGAGAGAGAGAGAGAGAGAGAGAGCGAGCTGCTGGGGAGAGAGAGAGAGCGACAGTTGCTGGGGAGAGAGTGAGCTGCTGGGGAGAGAGAGAGAGAGAGAGAGCAAGCTGCTGGGTAGAGAGAGAGAGCGAGCTGCTGGGGAGAGAGAGAGAGCGAGCTGCTGGGGGGAGAGAGAGCGAGCTGCTGGGGAGAGAGAGTGCGAGCTGCTGGGGAGAGAGAGAGAGAGAGAGAACCGCTGGAGGCTGGGGAGAGAAAGAGAGAACCGCTGGAGGCTGGGGAGAGAGAGAGCCACTGGAGTAGGATTGCCACCTGTTCGGGATTCACCCGGACAGACCAGACTAAGTCTCCCCCTCCCCCTTCTCTCTCCTGCCTCTAAGTGAGTAAGCTAAGGTAAATCAGGGTTCGCAGAGCACCCTTTAAATAAGAGCCCCAGTGTTCCTTCTTACATGAGAGTTCAGTCCGTACACCAGAGCATCCCTTATGTTAGAGTCCCCAGAGTCCTCCCTTACATCAGAGTCTGCAAAGTCCCCCCTTACAGTAAAAGGGGAACTCTGCGGATTCTGATGTAAACGGGGAACTCTGTGGACTATGATGTAAAAGGAGAACTGTGCGGATTCAGATGTAAGAGGGGAACTCTGTGGACTCTGATGTAAAAGTGGAACCCTGTGGACCCTGATGTAAAGGGAGAACTATGTGGACTCTGATGTAAAAGTGGAACTCTGTGGACTCTGAAGTAAAAGGGGAACTCCTGTGGACTCTGATGTAAAAGGAGAAGTCTGTAGACTCTAATGTAAAAGGGAAACTCTGTAGGCTCTGATGTAAAAGGGGAACTCTGTGCACTCTGATGTAAAGGGAGAAGTCTGTGGACTCTGATGTAAAGGGAGAAGTCTGTAGGCTCTGATGTAAAAGGGGAACTCTGTGCACTCTGATGTAAAGGGAGAAGTCTGTGGACTCTGATGTAAAAGGGAAACTCTGTAGGCTCTGATGTAAAAGGGGAACTCTGTGCACTCTGATGTAAAGGGAGAAGTCTGTGGACTCTGATGTAAAAGGGAAACTCTGTAGACTCTGATGTAAAAGGGGATCTCTGTGCACTCTGATGTAAAGGGAGAACTATGTGGATTCAGATGTAAAATGGGAATTCTGTAGACCCTGATGTAAGGGGAACTTTTGTGATTAATTTCATGTGATTAGAAATGAATTTTATTTAATAGCGACATCTATGCAAACTATGACAAAGAATTGCTGTGCGACGCTGAAGTGTTCGGGTTTGACTTGAAGAAAAGGTGGCAACCCTACACTGGAGGCTGGAGAGAGAGAGAGAACTACTGGAGGCTGGGGAGAGAGAGAGCGAGCTGCTGGGGAGAGAGAGCTGCTGGAGGATGGGGAGCGCAATCTGCTGGAGGCTAAGAAGAGAGAGAGAACGAGCTGCTGGAGCCTGGGAGAGAAAGCGAGAGCTGCTGGGGAGAGAGAGCGAGCTGCTGGGGAGAGAGAGAGAGAGCTGCTGGGGAGAGAGAGAGAGAGCGAGCTGCTGTGGAGAGAGAGAGAGAGAGAGAGCGAGCTGCTGGGTAGAGAGAGAGAGCAAGCTGCTGGGGAGAGAGAGAGAGCGAGCTGCTGGGGAGAGAGAGAGAGCGAGCTGCTGGGGAGAGAGAGAGCGAGCTGCTGGGGAGAGAGAGAGCGAGCTGCTGGGGAGAGAGAGAGCGAGCTGCTGGGGAGAGAGAGAGCGAGCTGCTGGGGAGAGAGAGAGCGAGCTGCTGGGGAGAGAGAGAGCGAGCTGCTGGGGAGAGAGAGAGCGAGCTGCTGGGGAGAGAGAGTGCGAGCTGCTGGGGAGAGAGAGTGCGAGCTGCTGGGGAGAGAGAGCGAGCTGCTGGGGAGAGAGAGGGAGCTGCTGGGGAGAGAGAGAGCGAGCTGCTGGGGAGAGAGAGAGAGAGCGAGCTGCTGGGGAGAGAGCGAGCGAGCTGCTGGGGAGAGAGAGAGAGCTGCTGGGGAGAGAGAGAGAGCTGCTGGTGAGAGAGAGAGCTGCTGGTGAGAGAGAGAGAGAGAGAGCTGCTGGTGAGAGAGAGAGAGAGCTGCTGGTGAGAGAGAGAGAGAGCGCGAGCTGCTGGGGAGAGAGAGAGAGAGCTGCTGGTGAGAGAGAGAGAGAGCGCGAGCTGCTGGGGAGAGAGAGAGAGAGCGCGAGCTGCTGGGGAGAGAGAGAGAGAGCTGCTGGAGAGAGAGAGCGAGCTGCTGGGGAGAGAGAGAGAGCAAGCGAGCTGCTGGGGAGAGAGAGAGCGAGCTGCTGGGGAGAGAGAGAGCGAGCGAGCTGCTGTTGAGAGAGAGAGAATGAGCTGCTGGGGAGAGAGAGAGAGCGGGCTGCTGGGGAGGGAGAGCGAGCTGCTGGGGAGAGAGAGAGAGCGAGCTGCTGGGGAGAGAGAGAGAGAGCGAGCTGCTGGGGAGAGAGAGAGAGCGAGCTGCTGGGGAGAGAGAGAGAGCGAGCTGCTGGGGAGAGAGAGAGAGCGAGCTGCTGGGCGAGCTGCTGGGGAGAGAGAGAGAGAGCTGCTGGGGAGAGAGAGAGAGCGAGCTGCTGGGGAGAGAGAGAGCGAGCTGCTGGGGAGAGAGAGAGCAAGCTGGAGGCTGGGGAGAGAGAGAGCAAGCTGGAGGCTGGGGAGAAAGAGCGAGCAAGCTGCTGGAGGCTGGGGAGAGAAAGTGAGCTGCTGGAGGCTGGGGAGAGAGGTAGCAAGCTGCTGGAGGCTGGGGAGAGAGCGAGCTGCTGGAGGCTGGGGAGAGAGAGCGAGCGGCTGGGGAGAGAGCGAGCTGCTTGAGGCAGGGGAGAGAGAGCGAGCGAGCTGCTTGAGGCTGGGGAGAGAGAGAGTTGCTGGAGAGAGAGAGTGAGTTGCTGGAAGCTAGGGAGAGAGAGAGCGCCAGATGCTGGAGGCTGTGGGAGCAAAGCCATAGGAAAGGGAGGAGGAGCTGCAGATGTCCACAGTTGAATGGGAGCCGGAGCTGGTGGAACCCGTCATGCAAGGAGGTTTCTCCACTCCTGTTTGAATTCAGGCTCGAAACCGCTATGACAAGGCTGGGTTCACACAGGTGTGGTTGAGGAAACCACATGCATTTCCGCCAGGACTCTCACTGCTTTCCTGTTCAAATCGCATTCAGTGCGATTTGCACCCATACATTTTGTATGGATGCAAAGTAACGATAGTTGATATCCGTGATGCAAAAAAAGAGGTTATCAGTGCATCCCTACTATGTAGTACTGATAGCTGCTATGGCAGTCCTACAACAGCGTTGTACCAGGGTGGTCATTTTCCGGGGGCAATCATGGGGGATCTATGAGGACATTCAATGCTCCCACCTGACCTCTCATTCTGGATTTTATATTCTCAGAGCCTGTCCGGGTGTAGAAGGAGCAACAAAGAGATTCTTAATGACCCAGAGAATGGATCTGCGCACATTAAAGGGGATTCCGGTACTGGAAGAGACGGAGGAGATCCGGATCCAAATGCACAGTGACCCCGGATCTGTCACCATGCCAGGATTTCAGAGCCTCCCATACATTGTCTATAATGGGGACACTTCAGATGAATACACACAACTGATCTATGAGCTGAGCAACTAGAATATATCTTTTAACCACTTGCTTACTGGGCACATATACCCCCCTCCTGCCCAGGTGAACTTTCAGCTTCCGGCACTGCGTCGCTTTAACTGACACGTGGCTCCCAAACAAAATTGATGTATTTTTCCCACAAATAGAGCTTTCCTTTGGTGGTATTTTATCGCCTCTACGGTTTTTATTTTTTGCTCTATAAACAAAAAAAAGCGACAATTAAAAAAAAAAAAAACACAATATTTTTAACTTGTTGCTATAATAAATATCCCAATTTTTGTTTTAAAAAAAAAAGTTTTTCCTCAGTTTAGGCCGATACGTATTCTTCTACATATTTTTGGTAAGCGACTGGGGACAGAATTATTATTATTTATTTTTTTACTAGTAATGACGGCGATCTGCGATTTTTATTGGGACTGCGACATTATGGCGGACACATCGGACACTTTTGACACATTTTTGGGACCATTTAAATTTATACAGCGATCAGTGCTATAAATATGCACTAATTACTGTATAAATGTGACTGGCAGGGAAGGGGTTAACACTAGGGGGCGAGGAAGGGGTTAATTGTGTACTCTGCATATTGTTTCTAACTGTGGGGGGAGGGGAGTGACTGGGGGAGGTGACCGATCTGTGTCCCTATGCACAAGGGACACAGCATCAGTCTCCTCTCCCTGACAGGACGTGGATGTCTGAGTTTACACACAGAGATGCACGTCCTTGTCTGTCTAACCGCCGATCACGGGTGTCTGGGGGACATTGCGGCTGCCAGGCACGCGCATCGGCATCTCAGTGATTCGGCGGGCCCGCGCGCCCCCCAGTGGCCGGAGGAGCGGAGGACGTCTAAAGGTGTCCTCCTGGCAATTGAGAGCCACCTTGTGCAGTCTTTTGTTAATAGGCAGGATGTCTAGTGGTTAAAGGATCACTAAAGGATTTTTTTTTTAGCTAAATAGCTTCCTTTACCTTACTGCAGTCCTGGTTGCATGTCCTCATTGTTCGTTTTTGCTTTGAAGTTGCTGTAATCCTGCTCTGATCTCCACACTTCCTGCTTGTCTGGCTCCTTATGAAAAATCTCATGGCAGCTTTTCACTGTGGTCCAAGCTGTGATTACTGTGTGTCTAAAACTCCTCAGAACCAATCAGATTCATTTTAAAAACAAAACACTGCCCTGGATTTGTTTGTTTTTGTTCTGTGTGTCTCTTTACTTCACAGAAACATGAAACCAGTTTAAAAATGAAACTAAACTGCAGGCACGTTATATGATTGATTTGTATCTATTTTTAATCATTTTAAAAAGGTATTATGTCTCTATACCCTGTAAACAGTCATTTCAGCAAAAAAATTATTTTTTTCTTTAGTGACCCTTTAACCACTTAAGGACCGCCTACTGCACATATACGTCGGCAGAATGGCACGGCTGGGCACATCAACGTATATATACGTTGGTTTTAGTACCCAGCCGTGGGTCACGGGCGCGCACCCGTGACCCGGTCCGAAGCTCCAGGAACGGGACCGCGGGATTCGCGGACATGATCGCCGCTGCAGTGCGGTGATCCGTCCCTGGAGCTGAAGAACGGGGAGAGCCATGTGTAAACATGGCTTCCCCGTCCTTCACTGTGGCCACAGCATCGATCGCGTCATCCCTGTTATAGGGGGACGCGATTGATGACGTCACACCTACAGCCACACCCCCCTACAGTTGTAAACACACACAGGGAACACACAAATCCTACAACGCCCCCTTGTGGTTAACTCCCAAACTGCAACTGTCATTTCCACAGTAAACAATGCAATTTAAATGCATTTTTTGCTGTGAAAATGACAATTGTCCCAAAAATGTGTCAAAATTGTCCGAAGTGTCCGCCATAATGTCGCAGTCACGAAAAAAATCGCTGATCGCCGCTATTAGTAGTAAAAAAAAAAAATTATAAAAATGCAATAAAACTATCCCTTATTTTGCGAAAACCACGAAAACCAACCGATAATCGCTTATTGCGATTTTTTTTTTTACCAAAAATAAGTAGAAGAATACGTATCGGCCTAAACTGAGGAAAAAAAAGTTTTTTTATATATTTTTGGGGGATATTTATTATAGCAAAAAGTAAAAAATATTGCATTTTTTTTTTTGTTTATAGCGCAAAAAATAAAAACCGCAAAGAAAGCTCTACTTGTGGGGAAAAAAGGACGCCAATTTTGTTTGGGAGCCACATCGCACGACCGCGCAATTGTCAGTTAAAGCGACGCAGTGCCCGAAGCTTAAATTTTGTCTGGGCAGGAAGGGGGTGTAGGTGCACAGTAGGCAAGTGGTTAAAAACGATTAAAAATAGATAAAAATCATTCATATAATGTACCTGCAGTTTCAGTTTTGTTTTTGCTGTTGTTTCCTGTCTCTCTGATGTACAGAGTCACAGAGCCAATACAGGGCAGTGATGGTTTGTAAAACGAAAGTGATTGGTGCTGAGGGGTTTTAAACACACAGTAATCACACCTCCTTGATTAGTGACCCCAGTGAGAAAGCTCCCAGTACTGTGGTGATCAGGAAACAGACAACCAGGAAGTGTGGAGATCAGAGAAGGATTACAGCAACTTGAGAGCAAAAACAAACAATGAGGACATGAAACCAGCACTGCATTAAGGTAAAGGAAGCTATTAAGATAAAAAAAAAATCATTTACAAACACTTTAACCACTTGATCACCGAGCCTGTTTTTCAGATTCTGTGTTTACGAGACTAAAACTGTTTTTTTTTTGCTAGAAAATTACTTAAAACCCCCAAACATTATATATATATATTTTCTAACACCATAGAGAATAAAATGGCAGTCATTGCAATACTTTTTGTCACACCATATTTGCGCAGCGGTCTTACAAGCGCACTTTTTTTGGAAACATTTCACTTTTTTGAATTAAAAAATAAGACAATTTTGGCCCAATTTTTTTATATATTGTGAAAGATAATGTTACGCCGAGTAAAATGATACCCAACATGTCACGCTTAAAAACTGCACTCGCTCGTGGCATGGTGTCAAACTTGTACCCTTAAAAATCTCGATAGAAGACGTTTAAAAAATTCTATAGGTTGCATTTTTTGAGTTACAGAGGAGGTCTAGGGCTAGAATTATTGCTCTCGCTCTAACGATCGCGGCGATACATCACTTGTGTGGTTTGAACACTGTTTTCATATGCGGGCGCTACTCGCGTATTCGTTCGCTTCTGTGCGCAAGCTTATTGGGACGGGGCACTTTAAAAAAAAAAATTTGGGGGTTTTCTTATTTATTCATATTATTTTATAATTTTTTACACTGAAATAAAAAAAAAATATCACTTTTATTCCTACTACAAGGAATGTAAACATCCCTTGTAATAGAAAAAAGCATGACAGGTCCTCTTATATATGAGATCTGGGGGTCAAAAATACTTCAGATCTCATATTTAGACTTAATGCAAATGACAAAAAAAAATGTTTAAGACGCTGGGCGGGACTGAGGTTTTGACGTCACTTCCGCCCAGCAGAGCTATGGGGACGGGTGGGTGCCATTTTGCCCTCACTCACATCCCCACACAAACAGCCAAAGGACCCAATCACCTCCGCCGCTACAGACGGCTCCGGTAAGTGGCAGAGGGCGCGGGAGAGCGGCAG
The DNA here is from genome assembly GCA_029574335.1 of Rana kukunoris. Lineage (NCBI taxonomy): Eukaryota > Metazoa > Chordata > Amphibia > Anura > Ranidae > Rana > Rana kukunoris. The sequence continues at coordinate 158,905 of JAJQKJ010002949.1, read as the reverse complement.
GAGGCCCCCCTCTCCCGCCACGATAACGGCGATCTGGCGGCGTTATTATTGACAGGACCGCCCGCTGTAAAGATGGATATCTCGTTGTGGCAGCAGCTGCTGCCGTTATCGAGATATCCATCTTTAAAAACAGGACGTATATTTACAGAGGGCGGTTTTCAAATGGTTAAGGTGTAAGTTCACCTTTACAGAAAAATCTGTACGGTGAACTTACACAGGACCCCCCCCTGGGACTTAGACAAGCCCTGAGCATCCGCACGTCTTCTCCATAGCTGACGGGACAGGCTGTGCGGCTGCTGATTGGATGGCGCTGACCAATTAGAATGCTCCAAAATGTCCCTCCTGACGCGGGACGTTTTGAACATTCAGCTCAGGGGATTTCTAAGCCCCGGACTCCTGGCGCGGATATATGGGGGCTCAGAACAGGATATTGCCACGGTCCAGGTTGAGACTGGGGAGGGGGGGGTTCATCTTACAGATTTTTCTATAAAGGTGAACTTGCCCTTTAACATCTACAGTTATTAGCAGTACATCACATTATAGATTACGGTTTCAATGTCTTTAAAGGTTCCTGTAGGTGTCGCTGTGGGGTTGATTTTATAAAACTGGACAGTGCAATAGCTGGTGCAGCTCTGCATGGAAACCAATCGGCTTCCAGGTTGTTAAGGTAGAAGATAGCAGGTAATGGCGCCTACTACTAATTAAAAAATTACGTGCACAAGTGTATCCAAATCAATGGTAATCCTGTGATCAGATGGTGCTAATAATACTATTCCGTGTAGTGATGTCAATTATATAAATAGAAATATATGAAATGAAAAATAAAAATAATAATAATAAAGATAGTACTGTGACCAATATTGGTGCTAAAAATGCTAATCCTTGTAGTGGTGCCAATTTTCCATATTACAATACATAAAAAATAGAAAAAAATGTGTGCAAAATGATATATAAAAAAATATAAAAATCCTAGTGGTGATAGTCCATATAATCCAATCAAATTCCAGTTTCTAGTTTACAAAAGTTAATAATTCAATAAATAAGTGCTCCTTAATAAAATTGATGTTTATAATAGTCCAAGGGCAATATTTGCAAGATTTTCTTCATATAAAATAAAGTAAAGTGACAGGTGCTTCATGCAAGTACAGCCATCAGTGGATCACTCAGTGCTCTCCCCCAATGGTCCCGCACTCACCGGATCCAATCACCCCCACAGGGGCAACAGGCTCTTTTCTAATAAGTATCCAAGTTCCAAACTTCAAAAAGGCTGCCTGGTTTTCTCCCCTGGGATCTGTTCAGCCGTTCAACCGCTCATAGAGAGGATAAATAAAGGTGCCCAATAGCGTGATACCGTCTTACAATAAAGTTTATTTTGACAAAACAATGGGTACTCACAATTTACATGTAGTTAAAAGAGCATTGAGTAAAAGTGTGCTGTGGCTCTGAAGAACGATCGCTCTACCGGTTTCGTCGTTGTGACGTCGTCAGGTTGTACTGCCAAAGCTTGATTGAACAAGGTGAAGTTAGAAGCTGATTGGCTACCTACCACGGCTACCATGCACGTTTTAGTAACAACAACCCCCCCTGTGTGTTTTCATATAAGGTTTACCTGTTTTTATACATTGGAAAAGGCAAAGGGCCAGATTCTCAAAGGAATTATGCCGGTGTATCTACAGATACACCGACGTAATTCGAAATCCCCGCCGGCGTATCATTGTTTTTTATTCTGAAAACATGATACGCCGGTTTTACGCTAGGATCCGACTGGCGTAAGTCATTTACACCGTCGGATCCTAAATGCAATAATACGTGGGCCGCTATATGCAAATGAGCCGATACGCCGATACCTGAACGTTTTTGCGATGTAGTTTGCGTACGCGTAAGGTTACCCCTGCTATATGAGGGGTAACCTTACGTCGGTCTGCCGTATGCCATGTTAAGTATGGCCGCCGGGACAGCGTCGGGTTTTTCCGTCGTTTACGTAACACGTTGCGAATAGGGCTGTGCTTTAATTATGTTCACGTCGCAAACCAATGTATTTGTGGCGTACTACGGAGCATGCGCAGTGGCCTACGTTTAAGGCCGGCGCATGCGCAGTTCGTTCGGCACGGGGGCGCGCTTAATTTAAATACAAGCCGCCCCCTTTGCTTTACGCGGCCTTGCGGCGGGCCATTTACACTACGCCGCCGCAAATTACGAAGAAAGTGCTTTGAGAATACGGCACTTGCTCCAGTAATTTGCGGCGGCGTAGTGTAAATGACATACGCTACGCCCCGCTCGTAGATACGCAAATCTATGAGAATCTGGCCCTAAGAGTCAAATCACAACCTATATACTGGAATGTAGAATTGTAATCAAGGCTTCCTTTATGAATGTAAAAAAAATAAGAGGACAAGGAAAATGGAAATGTGACTTGATGGTTTCTCTGATTATGTATTTTGTGTGAATGGAGATGTATTTTTTATTACAATATTTATAATGTGCTACCAAGTGTGTGTGGTTTTTTTTTGTGTTTCATGAATTTCTAGCAGCTTCCTGCAATGCACTAGAATATTCACATGTAGAATATATATATATATAATAAACAGCTTAGGATAAGTAAAATACATCAGCAGCAAACATATACAAATGCACAAGATTTTATTAAGAAAGGAGTGCGGAGGTTTGACACAAGGCCATATGTACAGGAGAGGAGTGTGGAGGATAGGACATGGAGCATTATGTACAGGAGAAGAGCATATGACAGTGGGCAGTATGTACAGGAGAGGAGTGTGGATGGTATGATCAGGGCTGCTGATAGGGGGGGATCACCAGCCCTCCTGTAGGGGGCCCGGGCAAACAGGGGGGCCCGGACAGCAGAGAAAATTATTGTGGTCAGATGGAGGGGCAATTGCAGAATTAGGGCTCTTTCACACGTCCGTTCAGTTCGTCCGTTTTTTGGACGTCCGTTAACGGACCTCAATGCTTCCCTATGGGTTAGCGTCCGTTAGCGGATGAGCATCCGCTAACGTCCGTTAACATCCGTCTGCGGTAAGCTCCGTTTTTTTGGAAAACCCTATTTTTCTTCCGTCAAAAAAACGGAACGGACGAAAAACGGACGTTAGCGGATGATCCGTTTACCATCCGATCCGCTAATGTCAGTTTTTCATCAAAATATGTAAAAAAAAAAAAGTTCTAAAAAATAAAAATAAAAAACGGATGAAAAAAACTGATGAAAAACGGACGGAAAACGGAACGGAAACGGATGTAAACGGACGGAAAACGGACGAAAAACGGATGAAAAAACGGATCAACTGAAGGGGGAAAAAACTGATCTAAAAAACTGAACGGACGTGTGAAAGAGCCCTTACTTTCCTGTTCTGCCTGCTTCCGATTCCCCTCTGTGCCCTATGTCTCTGTGCTAAACCCCCCCCCCCCCCACTGCACTGCTGGTTTACCTGTCTCATAAAAAAAAATACAAATTGTAAAATAAAATACATTTTAACATTCTTTAAAAAATTATATTAAAAAAAGTTTAAAGATTTTTTCAAAACTATTTAAAAAAGGGCTAATTCACACAGGTTTGTGTCCGCTAATAATGATTTTAGTGCATTTGTTTGTGAAAATATTGTTTTGATATATTTGGTGGGGGTGGCCTGGGGGGCCCTGTCAGGTAGGCTGTACGGGGCCCCGTGATTTCTTACAGCAGCCCTGGGTATGATAGTGGGCACTATGTACAGGAGAGGAGTGTGGAGGATAGGACATGGAGCATTATGTACAGGAGAGGATCATATGACAGTGGGCACTATGTACAGGAGAGGAGTGTGGAGGGCATGATGTTGGCCATTATGTACAGGAGAGGAGTGTGGAGGATAGGACATGGAGCACTATGTACTGGAGAGGAGTGTGGAGGATAGGACATGGAGCACTATGTACGGGAGAGGAGTGTGGAGGATAGGACATGGAGCATTATGTACTGGAGAGGAGTGTGGAGGATAGGACATGGAGCATTATGTACAGGAGAGGAGCATATGGAAGTGGGCACTACGTGGAACGTGGAGGGCATGATGTTGGGCATTATGTACAGGAGAGGAGTGTGGAGGATAGGACATGGAGCATTATGTACAGGCGAGGAGTGTGGAGGATAGGACATGGAGCACTATGTACTGGAGAGGAGTGTGGAGGATAGGACATGGAGCACTATGTACAGGAGAGGATCATATGACAGTGGGCACTATGTACAGGAGAGGAGTGTGGAGGGCATGATGTTGGCCATTATGTACAGGAGAGGAGTGTGGAGGATAGGACATGGAGCATTATGTACAGGAGAGGATCATATGACAGTGGGCACTATGTACAGGAGAGGAGTGTGGAGGATAGGACATGGAGCATTATGTACAGGAGAGGAGTGTGGAGGATAGGACATGGAGCATTATGTACAGGCGAGGAGTGTGGAGGATAGGACATGGAGCATTATGTACAGGAGAGGAGTGTGGAGGATAGGACATGGAGCATTATGTACAGGAGAGGAGTGTGGAGGATAGGACATGGAGCATTATGTACAGGAGAGGAGTGTGGAGGATAGGACATGGAGCATTATGTACAGGAGAGGAGCATATGGCAGTGGGCACTACGTGGAACGTGGAGGGCATGATGTTGGGCATTATGTACAGGAGAGTAGTGTGAAGGGTGTAACAGTGAGCAGTATGTGTGAGAAAGGAGTGTGGAGGGCAAGGGTGGCCCATCCATTAAGGGCGCACGGGTGCTACCTCCCCTATCCATCGCCGCCACCCCCTATCCATGTGTCTGGCCTCGATCGGGATGCCAGGCGCATAGATTCCAATGGGGGTATTTTTTTTTTTAAGCACAGACTAGAGCCAGAGGCTCTAATAGGCTTCAAAATTGGAGGAGCTCAAGGTGCTGACGCAGGGGAAGGAGAAGCTGCTCGTGATGCCCGTGGAGGAGAGCCGAGGAAGCTGTCTGTGATTGCCCGCCATGGATGGGGTATGTGCACGTAAAGTATTAAGCGAAAAACCAGATACAGAAGTAAGTGCCGTTTATTACAGGCCCCAAAAATGAGCGCACAGGCAAACAACTTTGTATTCTGTGGCTGGTGGTACATTAGGCATTCCCAGGATAAATAAGTGCAGGTCCCAAAAATTAGGCATTCAACGTCCCAAAGACGGGGACCATGAATTGTTATGGGTGGTGGTGGATATTTGTGGCCTGTCATGAGGAATTTGAATGAAACATGGTCTACTGGTCACATGTGTTGAATACGGATATTATTCTATATCTGTCACCATTGCACTTATAAGTCCATTTGTAGAATTGTATAAAGGAAGTGTAGGGTTGTGCTGCATTTATTGGTCAGGATATACTGATCACCATTGTACACCATGCAGAAACCTCCACTTGCTGGGCACGCCCACTTTTTGGCCACACCCACAGGCAGCGCACCCCATCCCTTCCTCTGGTAGTCATGTCTCCAAAAATTCGAAGAAGTTTTTTTTTTTATCTCATTAATGAAATGTGAGAAATAACGTATATACGTATCATACAATCATTACATAAACACACACACTGCATATAGAATTTTAGGAAAATGGGATTATAAAATAGTTTACCATTTGCCAATAATAAACAAAAATAATGGAATTAATTTTAAAAATCTGGTCACCTTACCCTCTGGAGGAGCCCTGGATGAAAATCCCTGTTCTAGACCAAAGACTCCCTCAGCCTTACCTTTTTGGAGGCTGCCTGGGGATCCCAGTGACCTGCTACCAGAACTATCAGCCCCCCTAGTGAGAGAAGTGACACCCCCTTCCCTAGAAGCCTAATGCCGCGTACACACAACCGTTTTTCGGGTTGTAAAAAATTATGTTTTTTTTTGTCATTAAAGACGATCGTGTGTGGGCTCCATAGCATTTTTCACCATGTAAAAAATGGCTATAATTTTTCACGTCCTTTTTAACCACTTGCTTACTGGGCACTTACACCCCCCTCCTGCCCAGGTAAAATTTCAGCTTCCGGCACTGCGTCGCTTTAACTGACAATTGCGCGGTCGTGCGACGTGGCTCCCAAACAAAATGTACGTCCTTTTTTCCCCACAAGTAGAGCTTTCTTTTGGTGGTATTTGATCGCCTGTGCGATTTTTATTTTTTGCGCTATAACCAAAAAAGAGCGACAATTTTGAAGAAAAATACAATATTTTTTACTTGTTGCTATAATAAATATCCCAATTAAAAAAAAAACACATTTTTTTTCTCAGTTTAGGGCGATACATATTCTTCTACATATTTTTGGTAAAAAAAAAAAAAAAATCGACTGGTTTGCGCAAAAGTTATAGCGCTTACAAAATAGGGGAGAGAATTATTATTTTTTATTATTTTTTTTTACTAGAAATGGCGGCGATCTGCGATTTTTATTGGTACTGCGACGTTATGGCGGACACATCGGACACTTTTGACACATTTTTGGCGCCATTCACATTAATACTGCGATCAGTGCTATAAATATGCACTAATTACAGTATAAATGTGACTGGCATTGAAGGGGTTAACACTAGGGGGTGAGGAAGGGGTTAAATGTGTATGCTAGGTGTGTTCTAACTGTGGGAGGAAGGGGGGGTGACTGGGGGGGTGACCGATCTGTGTCCCTATGTAGGAAGGAACACAGATCGGGCTCCTCCCCTCCAGAGACAGGACATTGTCTCTGTGTGAGCCGGCAATGAGAGATGATCTATGAGAGATCATCTCTCATTCGCCCACAGATCGCATCACAAACGGCCGCTCTGATTGGCCGTTTGCCGCGATCTGTGATTGGCCGTGTCCAAGGGACACGGAAAACACAGGGCTTCCCCGCAGCGCGCTGTACAGCGCGCGCTGGGAAAGCCAGAATGACATGCCGTCAAATGACGGCATGTTGGATTTTCAGGCCCGCGCTGTTGCCGTCATCCGGCAGACATCGTAAAAAATGGTCGTGTGTGGGCTTTAACGACGTGTAAAAAACGTGCATGCTCAAAAGCAAGTTATGAGACGGGAGCACTCGTTCTGGTAAAACGAGCGTTTGTAATGGAGATAGCACATTCATCACGCTGTAACAGACTGAAAAGCGCGAATCGTCTTTTACTAACACAAAATCAGCAAAAGCAGCCCCAAGGGTGGCGCCATTCGCATGGAACCTCCCCTTTATAGTGCCGTCGTATGTGTTGTACGTCACCGCGATTTGCTAAAGCATTTTTTTTTCCACGATCGTGTGTAGGCAAGGCCGTTTTAATGATCGGGTTGAAAAAAACTTTGTTTTTTCTACACCATTACAATTTTTATTTTTTACATCCCGAAAAACGGGCATGTGTACGCGGCATCAGTCATCTGTATTTGTTGTCATCTAATCTGAGCGACACCACTTGTTTTTCAGAACTCTCCTGATAATTTTTTAATGTACTGTACTGCCACCCTGTGGTCAAGTGTGGAGTCTATTCCTAAGCATTCCAATTCTGAAACTGCTCATTGTCTCTCAGGCGCCGTACACACGGCCGAGGTTCTCGCTGAAAACCAGCGAGAACCTCGCTGGAATGCACATTCCAGCGAGGACCTCGGCCGTGTGTACGGTCTCGGCGAGCTTCCCGTCGGGAAGCCCGTCGAGCAGAAATAGAGAGCACGCTCTCTATTTCCTCGACGGCCCGCCTGGAAGAATGGCTGGTTGCCATTCCCGACGGGCGGGTCGCCGATTCCGACGGCCGGCAGAGAGCCTCGACGGGCGGAACGATGTGTTCTGCCCGTCGAGGATCTCTGCCGTGTGTACGGCGCCTTACACACGGCCGATTTTCATGACGAGAAAAATACTATATTTTTTTAATTGGTCATGAAAAACGGTCGTGTGCATGGCTCCAGACCATTTTTCTCAACGAGAAAAATGTCCGATTTCATTTTTTAGAACCTGCTATTTTTTCTCGTCGTTTTTCACATCGTGAAAAACTTTCGTGTGTGCTTTTACGAGGGGGAAAAACGCGCATGCTCAGAAGCAAGTTATGAGATGAGAGCGCTTGTTCCGGTTAAAACTACCGTTTGTAATGGAGATAGCACATTCGCTGTAACAGACTAAAAAGCACGAAGACTGGAAAGAGCAAATTGTCTCTCACCAAACTTTTACTAACTACGCGGTAACACGAAATTAGCAAAAGCAGCCCCAAGGGTGTCGCCATACGAATGGAACTTCCCCTTTATAGTGTTGTACGTCACCGCGCTTTGCTCCAGCATTTTTTTCACAATCGTGTGTAAGCAAGGCCGGCTTGACAAGAATCACATCAAGAAAAACTTTGTTTTTTCCATGACATTAAAAACAGTCGTGTGTACGCGGCATAAGAGTCCGTGCCTGGGGCAGTTAGTTCCCGATAAGGGGCTGCAGGTTACCAAGGAAGGAGGGTTTCCCTTCTCCCTTCCATTATAATATATAGATGAAGAGATCTCCCCCTGACAAACCTTTGATTGCTTTAGTTTTAGGGATCACACCCTTCATTTAAATGTTTGTCATTTTACATTCACGTTTTTCCAAAAAGTTTACATGAATCTATCCTTTTTCAGGATGTTTTTATTCATTTATAATTTTTTTTACTAATTATTAATAATTTTGTTTATTCCTAATAATAATCTTTATTTTTATTTTACTTTTATCTAACATGATGTAATGATCTGTATTATTCTCCATCTTCTAATAATAAAATATTTTTAAAGTGAAAGAATATATGGGGACTGGCCACTGGAGGGAGCCCTCACTACAAACCTGTGAAAGTCACTGAATGATAACTGGAAACATTGTAATTGATTAAAAAGAAACAAAATAACAACCTGAGCTAAAATATTATTATGTATCCAAGTTACTCCAGAAAGACTTCTAAACATGCCTAAAATGGGGATCAAGGAAAAAAGTGAACAGTCCATATATTTAAAGCGGAGGTCCACCCAAATAGCAAGACTACCCTATCCGCATCATTGCACAACATAAAGATACTATTGCCCTAGGATTTTTTCTCTTTTAACCACTTGCTTACTGGGCACATATACCCCCTTCCTGCCCAGGCAAAATTTTACCTTCCGGCACTGTCACGCTTTGAATGACAATTGCGCGCGACGTGGCTCCCAAACAAAATTGGCGTCCTTTTTTCTCACAAATAAAGCTTTCTTTTGGTGGTATTTGATAGGGTTGTCCCGATACCACTTTTTTAGGACTGAGTACCGATACTTTTTTTTATGTACTCGCCGATACCGAATGCTGATACTTTTTTTTAAATGTGTCCCCAAATGCAGCCATGTCCCCCCACATATGCAGCCATGTCCCCCCACAAATGCAGCCATGTCCCCCCACATATGCAGCCATGTCCCCCACATATGCAGCCATGTCCCCCCACATATTCAGCCATGTCCCCCACATATGCAGCCATGTCCCTAAACATATGCAGCCATCTCCCCCCACATATGCAGCCATGTCCCCCACATATGCAGCCATGTCCCCAAACATATTGCAGCCATGTCCCCCATATATGCAGCCATGTCCCCCCACATATGAAGCCATGTCCCCAAACATATGCAGCTATGTCCCTAAACATAATGCAGCCATGTCCCCCATATACGCAGCCATGTCCCCAAACATATTGCAGCTATGTCCACAAACAAATGCAGCCATGTCCCCAAACATATTGCAGTCATGTCCCCAAACATATTGCAGCCATGTCCCCCCACATATGCAGCCATGTCCCCAAACATATTGCAGCCATGTCCCCAAACATATTGCAGCCATGTCCCCAAACATATTGCAGCCATGTCCCCAAACATATTGCAGCCATGTCCCCAAACATATTGCAGCCATGTCCCCAAACATATTGCAGCCATGTCCCCAAACATATTGCAGCCATGTCCCCAAACATATTGCAGCCATGTCCCCAAACATATTGCAGCCATGTCCCCAAACATATGCAGCCATGTCCCTAAACATATTGCAGCCATGTCCCCCATACGCAGCCATGTCCCCCATATATGCAGCCATGTCCCCAAACATATTGCAGCCATGTCCCCAAACATATGCAGCCATGTCCCCAAACATATTGCAGCCATGTCCCCAAACATATTGCAGCCATGTCCCCAAACATATGCAGCCATGTCCCCAAACATATGCAGCCATGTCCCTAAACATATTGCAGCCATGTCCCCCATATACGCAGCCATGTCCCCAAACATATTGCAGCCATGTCCCCAAACATATTGCAGCCATGTCCCCAAACATATGCAGCCATGTCCCCAAACATATTGCAGCCATGTCCCCAAACATATGCAGCCATGTCCCCCCACATATGCAGCCATGTCCCCCACATATGCAGCCATGTCCCCCCACATATTCAGCCATGTCCCCCACATATGCAGCCATGTCCCTAAACATATGCAGCCATCTCCCCCCACATATGCAGCCATGTCCCCCACATATGCAGCCATGTCCCCAAACATATTGCAGCCATGTCCCCCATATATGCAGCCATGTCCCCCCACATATGAAGCCATGTCCCCAAACATATGCAGCTATGTCCCTAAACATAATGCAGCCATGTCCCCCATATACGTGGCCATGTCCCCAAACATATTGCAGCTATGTCCACAAACAAATGCAGCCATGTCCCCAAACATATTGCAGCCATGTCCCCAAACATATTGCAGCCATGTCCCCAAACATATTGCAGCCCCCCACATATGCAGCCATGTCCCCAAACATATTGCAGCCATGTCCCCAAACATATTGCAGCCATGTCCCCAAACATCCCCCACATTGCAGCCATGTCCCCAAACATATTGCAGCCATGTCCCCAAACATATTGCAGCCATGTCCCCAAACATATGCAGCCATGTCCCTAAACATATTGCAGCCATGTCCCCCATATACGCAGCCATGTCCCCCATATATGCAGCCATGTCCCCAAACATATTGCAGCCATGTCCCCAAACATATGCAGCCATGTCCCCAAACATATTGCAGCCATGTCCCCAAACATATTGCAGCCATGTCCCCAAACATATGCAGCCATGTCCCCAAACATATTGCAGCCATGTCCCCAAACATATGCAGCCATGTCCCCCCACATATGCAGCCATGTCCCCCACATATGCAGCCATGTCCCCCCCACATATTCAGCCATGTCCCCCACATATGCAGCCATGTCCCTAAACATATGCAGCCATCTCCCCCCACATATGCAGCCATGTCCCCAAACATATTGCAGCCATGTCCCCCATATATGCAGCCATGTCCCCAAACATATGCAGCCATGTCCCCCCACATATGCAGCCATGTCCCCAAACATATGCAGCCATGTCCCTAAACATAATGCAGCCATGTCCCCCATATACGCAGCCATGTCCCCAAACATATTGCAGCTATGTCCACAAACAAATGCAGCCATGTCCCCAAACATATTGCAGCCATGTCCCCAAACATATTGCAGCCATGTCCCCAAACATATTGCAGCCATGTCCCCAAACATATGCAGCCATGTCCCCAAACATATGCAGCCATGTCCCCAAACATATGCAGCCATGTCCCCAAACATATTGCAGCCATGTCCCCAAACATATTGCAGCCATGTCCCCAAACATATGCAGCCATGTCCCTAAACATATTGCAGCCATGTCCCCCATATACGCAGCCATGTCCCCCATATACGCAGCCATGTCCCCCACATATCCAGCCATGTCCCCCCATATCCAGCCATGTCCCCCCACATGCAGCCATGTCCCCTGTACCTAAATGATGCCGCCGCCGCCGCGTTAATCACCGCGTGGGAACATTACAGTCAGCTTTTGTTTGAATAAGCTGTTTTCCCTGCCGCGCTGTGTATAGAGACACTCCCCCTTGCTCGGGATTGGACAGATCCGTCCAATCCCAAGCAAGGGAGAGTGTCTATGCACGGCGGGGAAAACAGCTATTCAAACGAAAGCTGACTGTAATGTTCCCGCGCGGTGATTAACGCGGCGGCGGCTTTGCGATATACGGCAGTACAAGTACTCCTGCAAATACTCGGTATCGGTCCCGATACCGATACTGGTATCGGTATCGGGACAACCCTAGTATTTGATCACCTGTGCGTTTTTTTTTTTTTGCGCTATAAACAAAAATAGAGCGACAATTTTGAAACAAAAACATTTCTACTTTTTGCTATAATAAATATCCCAATTTTTTTTAAAGAAAACATTTTTTTTCTCAGTTTAGGCCGATACGTAATCTTCTACATATTTTTAGTAAAAAAAAAAAAAATGCAATAAGCGTAACGTGATTGGTTTGCGCACACATTATAACTCCTATAAAATAGGGGATAGAATTATTACTTCATTATTATTATTATTATTATTTTTTTATTAGTAATGGCGGCAATCTGCATTTTTTGTCACGACTGCGTCATTACGGCAGACACATCGGACACTTTTGACACATTATTGGGACCACTCACATTTATACAGCAAACAGTGCTATAAAAATGCACTGATTACTGTATGCACTGATTACTGTATAAATGTGACTGGCAGGGAAGGGGTTAGCACTATGGGGCGATCAAGGGGTTAAACACCGTAAACACTGCTCATGCACGGGAAAGAGCGGTGAATGGCGGGAGACTCAATATTGAACCCTACGGACCTGCTCTGAATATTGGAGAACCCCTTGATTACTGACAATTTTCTAAATGGAGAAATGTCATTAATTCTTTAAAAGAGAAGTATGGGGTTTACTTTTTTTTAAATTCATACTTACTTCGGTGGATGGAGCATCAGACTGATGCTCCATCTGTCCCCCGCCGTCTCTGCACTGAGAACCGAGCCACCGAACATCGCCGCTGGCTCGGTTCTCACAGATCCCCACGAGGAGAGCTGCTGCCTGTCAGTCAGCGTCTTTCCTCTCTGCCTCTCCACGCTCATTGGAGCGCTGAGCCGTGGAGGGGCGGGGAGAGGCTGTCTCAGTGTCTCCACGTCACGCTGATACGCTGAGACTGCCATCGATCAGGGCAGCTGGCGGATCCCGACTTGGAAGTCGTGATGACGCGCTACCCTGACTGATGGCAGTGATGTCAGCGATGAAAACGGGTCACAGGAGTGCAAAACAAATTGCACTCCTGTGACCCAGAGGAGAAGCCCAGCCTAAAAAGCTCAGGCTGGACTTATCCACCACCGCTGCCATGTCTCCGCTGATCTTATTCCTGTTATCATCGCTCCGGCGCTGTGATTGGCCAGAGCGGCGATGACATCACTCCGGCGAAAATGCACGCACATGCGTGAAAATTCAGCATTAACCCCCCATGTTCCCATTCACAAAAACAGCACGCTCAGTGCGCCTGCGCAGTTTTTGTGAAAATATCTCCTTAACCGTGTAGGTTTAGGAGATATTTCTTGCACCTACAGGTAAGACTTAATCTGTAGGTACAAGTTGTGTGGTTGGCTTTACAATCACTTTAATATCCATACCAGACCCAAAGGGCCTGGTAATGGACTGGGGGGGAACCCCTGCTGTTTTTTTCAATGATCTGTATTGCCGGGGGCTGACAATTCATAATTAGCCGCAAGTAGTTTTAAATTACTTTTTTTCCTTTAGAAATTACATTTTGTGCAGAGACTTATAAACACGGGAAACATGCGCTACTTTATAGGCATACTATAGACACCCCCCAGGTAAGAAACTTAAAGGAATATTTCACTTTTATAGTTTCACTTTAAGCATCATTAAAATCACTGCTCCCGAATAAACGGACATTTTTAAAACTTTTTTTTGCATTGATACATGTCCCCTGGGGCAGGACCCGGGTCCCCAAACACTTTTTATGGCAATAACTTGCATATTAACCTTTAAAATTAGCACTTTCGATTTCTCCCATAGACTTTTAAAGGGTGTTGCGCAGTTCTTCGAATTTGCCGCAAACACCCCAAATTGTTTTCTGTTCGCCGAACAAGTCAAACTCATTATCGACTCGAACATAAAGCTCATCCCTAACGGTGACCAAAACCATACAGCGGTATAACAGGACGGGTTCCCCTCAGAACAGGCCTCGCCATGGTCCACCAAAGGAGTTGAGGTCACGTGCTCAGCGTCATATCCAGAGGTTGTCTTTGGTAAATAGACGTATGAGTGCTGCCAGCATTGCTGCAGAGGTTAAAGGGGTGGGGGAGTGGTCAGCCTGTCAGTGCTCAGACCATACACCGCACACTGCATCAAATTGGTCTCCATGGCTGCTGTCCCAGAGGAAGCCTCTTCTAAAGATGATGCACAAGAAAGCCTGCAACCAGTTTGCTGAAGACATGCAGACTAAAGATGTGGATTACTGGAACCATGTACTGTGGTCTGATGAGACCAAGATAAACGTATTTGGTGTTAGATGGTGTCAGGCGTGTGTGGGGGGGACCAGGTGAGGAGGACAAAGACAAGTGTGTCTTGTCTACAGTCAGGCATTGTGGTGGGAGTGTCATGGTCTGGGGCTGCATGAGTGTTGCCAGCCCTCGGGGGCTACAGATCATTGAGGGAACCATGAATGCCAACATGTACTGTGACCTACTGAAGCAGAGCATGATCCCCCTACCTTCAGAGACTGGACCGCAGGGTAGTATTCCAATATAATGACCACCAAACACACTTTCAAAATGGCCACTGCCTTGCTAAAGAAGCTGAGGGTAAAGGTTATGGACTGGCCAAGCATGTCTCCAGACCTAAAGCCTATTGACCACCAAACGAAAGGTGGAGGAGCGCAAGGTCTCTAACATCCACCAGCTCTGTGATGTCATCATGGAGGAGGGAAAGAGGACTCCAGTGGCAACCTGTGAAGCTCTGGTGAACTCCATGCCCAACAGTGGTGGCCCGTGCATTGTAGGCGCACAGGTGCTGCCCCCATCCCTGCTGCCACCTCCCTATCCCTGTCGCCACCTCCCTATACATGCGCCCGGCCCCTTTCAAAAAGCCAGACAAATGGATTTCTATGGTGGGGATGGGCAGGGTTTTTTTTTTATTTTTTATTGAAGCACCTGATGTGAGCCTAAGGCTCTAAAAGGCTTCAAAAAATAGTGGGCAGAGAGTTTGCTCTGAGCCCACCCAATTGTGTGACCATAGCAATTTTTTTTTGCTATTTTTTATTCTACAGTGCCTCCACACCAATCAGGAGTCAGGTCGGTGAGACCTGCTTCATGATTGGCCAAAGCACCAGGTGATCCTATAGGATGCTTAGCGGGCTGTTTGGCAAGTGGAGGAAGCATGAAGAGCTGACACCTCTGCTGCTGCCCACACTGTGGGGGGGGGGGGGGGGCATAGGACAATCTTTTTCATGGCACAGTTAGAGTGACCACATTTCCAAACTACCATTCAGGGACACCCTCCCTTCCCAAAAATCAGCTTGTGCAGTAACAAATCACAGCACAGTGATTGGACACAAGAGGCGGGATTTATGATTTCTCCAATCACAAGCAGGGCGTGGGGATTGCGCTCCTCCAGGCATTCCCGGCCGACACAAGTACTGTCAGTGAGTAAAGCGGTGATGTAACGGCCTTTTTGGGGCATCAGATTGGCCTGGGGGGTGGCTGTGTCAGTTTCATTCTGGGACACTGTATTGCCCTTGAATGCATGTGCCCGGGACAGACCTGCAAAATGCGGGGACTGTCCCAGGCAATCTGGGACACATGGTCACCCTAGGCACAGTAAGTGCTGGACCTCCCATGGGGGGTATTTGGAGGGTGGGTGTGGTGTTAGTTAGAGCCCTGTGGGTGCTGTTAATGCTGTGAGAGGAGGGGTGGGGCTGTCACTGTCAGTGGAGAGAGCCCTGTGCGGGACCTCCCGTGCATAGGGCAGGGCCGTCTTAATAACCTCATGGGCCCCTGGGCAAAGTAATGCTCTGGCAGGGATAGACTGTCCATAGGGACTACAGGGAGTTTCCGGGTGGGCCGATGGCTCAGTGAGCTGTTTAAAAAAAAGTCCCCCCCCCTTTTAGCCCCCTCCCTTGTCTCTCAGCCCCCTCTATCTCTCAGAACCCCCCCTTTCTGTCTCTCAGCTCCCCCCCCCCTCTGTCTCTCAGCTCCCCCCCCTCTGTCTCTCTCCCCCCCCCCCCTCTGTCTCTCAGCTCCCCCCCCTCTGTCTCTCAGCTCCCCCCCCTCTGTCTCTCAGCTCCCCCCCTCTGTTTTTCAGCTCCCCCCCCCTCTGTCTCTCAGCTCCCCCCTCTGTCTCTTAGCTCCCCCCTCTGTCTCATTCACTCCCTGACTCTTAGGCTGCTTTCACACTGGGGCGGGCATTGACGGTAAAACACTGCTAGTTTTAGCAGCACTTTACTGTAGTTTTAGCTGTACTGTTCAGCGTCTAGCAGGCGTTTTTAACCCCCGCTAGCAGCTGAAGTCAAGGTTAAATGCGCCCATGTATCGCTGCTGGCAAAGTGCTTTGCATGCGCTTCAGCAGCGGTGGCCATTCATTTCGATGGGCAGGAGCGGTTTGTACACCGCTCCTCCACCGCCCCAAAGATGTTGCTTGGAGGACTTTTTTTAAACGCTGTGGCAGTGCCCCAGTGTGAAAGCACTCGGGCTTTCACACTGGGACTGCGCTTTACAGGTGCTATTTTTAGCCCAAAAGCGCCTGAAAAACAGCTCAGTGTAAAAGGGGTCCTACACTCACCCCCTCTCTTTTACACTCACTCTCTTTTTCTTACACTCACCCCCCTCTCTCACCCACCCCCTTTCCCTCAACCCTCTCTCTCTCTCTCTCTCTCTCTCTCACCCTCTCATGATATACAATAATGGATGTAGGGGCCTTTTGGTGGGCGTGATTTTTCAGGGGGTAGGGGGCAGAATTTTATTGAATTAAAGTGGGCCGGTCGCGGTTGTACTTCTTGTTTGAACTGTTATCTGCACTGCTGGAATCTTATGATGGTATAAGTATGAGCTGTGAATTTGCTGTGATTTTCTTTTCTGTTTGCTTTTAATTTTTTTTTTTTCTTCAATAAACATCTTTGGTTTAAAAAAAAAGTGGGCCGGTCCGGATGAAGTCCAGGGCCAAATTTTTGTCCCAGTCCAGCCCTGTGCTCTGGGGCCCCTACAATGGATATCCTACAGCTGGATATTGATTAGCGGAAAGATACTTAGATGTTTTTTTTTTTATTAAAATAATTACAGCGCCATCATCCTCATACAGATATAGAAGGGACAATAGTGTGCTTAGTATGAGTTTAATAATACATTTACTGTGATATCTGATGAGGACTCACGTCTTGTATCTTTATCTCATCAGTACTCATCACCAGTGCTGCCAACTGTCCATGGATTTACAGACAGTTCATAAAAACAGGGCACGTGGGAGCTGAACGATGCCAGTAAAAATGTCCGCGACGGGCTGCATGCGCAGCGCCAACTCGGAGTCCGGAAATCCCAGAGATAATCCGAGCATGAGCCGCCCCGCGTCGCCTGGCTCACCCTGCCCTCTGTGCCTGCTTATGATGTCATACCACAAGCCGCGCAGGCAGACAGAGTGGACACAGGCGTGCAATTGAGGCGAGGGCACCAGCAGCACCAGGAGAGATAGTCAGAGCAGAGTGTTGCGGACCCGGCTGGGCCGACCCCCTGGATGGACACCTAAGGCCCCTGGCCAGCACTGGGCGCTACACCTGACCCCGCCCTGGCTGCAGCCCCCTGGTCAGTGAGTGGCGTGCAGCTGTGCATGCATAGCTATTAGTTACTTGTTTTGAACTCCCACCACTGGACCCTGTCCCTGGCCTGGTTACAACATCCATCCATTGCTTGACTGGCTGCCACAGACAGGCACAGGCAGCAGTTTTCAGACAAAATGGCAGTGGGGAGATTGTATAAAATCATTGTATGCACCAGGGCCGATCCTAGGGTCACAGGCGCCTGGGTGCAGAAATATTTCTGGCGCCCCCACATGGGCGTAGTCATTTTACTAACTCCTCCCCTTTACAAATGTTTCTATGGCTATGACTCAACCACAGAGATGCTCCTCTACAAAGTCGTCATTATCCTGGGATCCTTACATGATAAAGAAAATACAGGAAGAGCAGCAGAGTACTTTATTGGGACATGGAGGGGGGCCTCTGTGATGGACACAGATAGGGCTTCTGTTAGAGAGTCTGTTAGATGTTCGGCACCCCCATCTCTGCAGGCGCCTGGGTGCAATGCACCCTGCCTAGGATCGGCCCTGGTATGCAATCTCCTGTATCCTGTCCGCAACCTCTAATTACCACCTGTGCCCTGTCCATATCCCCTGACCACCTGTGCCCTGTTCACCACCTGTGCCCTGTTCATATCCCCTGACCACCTGTGCCCTGTCCATATCCCCTGACCACCTGTGCCCTGTCCATATCCCCTGACCACCTGTGCCCTGTCCATATCCCCTGACCACCTGTGCCCTGTTCACCACCTGTGCCCTTTTCATATCCCCTGACCACCTGTGCCATGTCCATATCCTCTGAGCACCTGTGCCCTGTCTGCAATCTCTGACCACCTGTGCCCTGTCCATATCCTCTGACCACCTGTGCCCTGTCCATATCCTCTGACCACCTGTGCCATGTCCATATCCTCTGACCACCTGTGCCATGTCTGAAATCTCTGACCACCTCTGCCCTGTCCATATGCTCTGACCACCTGTGCCATGTCCATATCCTCTGACCACCTGTGCCATGTCCATATCCTCTGACCACCTGTGCCCTGTCCATATGCTCTGACCACCTGTGCCATGTCCATATCCTCTGACCACCTGTGCCATGTCCATATCCTCTTACCACCTGTGCCATGTGTACAATCTCTGACCACCTGTGCCCTGTCCATATCCTCTGACCACCTGTGCCCTGTCCATATCCTCTGACCACCTGTGCCCTGTCCATATGCTCTGACCACCTGTGCCATGTCCATATCCTCTGATCAACCTGTGCCCTGTCCATATCCTCTGACCACATGTGCCCTGTCCATATGCTCTGACCACCTGTGCCATGTCCATATCCTCTGACCACCTGTGCCATGTCCATATCCTCTGACCACCTGTGCCATGTGTACAATCTCTGACCACCTGTGCCATGTCTGCAATCTCTGACCATCTCATCTTTTATCATGTCTGCAGTCTCTGAGGAGGAGCCTGGAGATGAGTCGAGAGTGGGAGTGCCGCCAGATTGGGGATCATGAGAGAAGTCAGATGTGTGTGGACTGTGTAGCGGAGACTATAGAATAAAACCAGAGCCGCCAAGCTGGAGCTGCCTGACTGAGCCCTGCATGGCGCACCTGAGAGGAGGTCAGTCTCAGGGGGGTCACTGATGTAAGGGGGGGGGGGCGTGAACACAATAATGTAAGGGGGCCCTGAAGTAAAGGTTAACCCTTATATCAGTAACCCCCCCTTACCTTAGTGTATTCACTCTGTGGAAGGTAATCTGTGGTCACCAGAGTCCTCCCCTCCCTTAGAGCAATGTTTCCCTTTACATTAGAGTCTTAGAATTCCTCCTTAGATGGTGATCTGTGGCATTGTCCTTTACATCAGGGTCCGCAGAGTTCTCCCTTGCACTGTAATGGGGAACGCTGTGCTGGCTGTTATATTAACCTGATCTTCATGTAAATAGAGAAATTTGTTTTTTTGACTTTTGTTTAACTTAAACACATTGGGCCAGATCCACAAAAGTATACGGTGGTATCTCCGCCGTATTCTTAAATCTGCGCCGGCCATAGGCGTGCACAGGGGGGTGTGCCAGGTGTGCCTGGGCACACCCTAATCACGCTGTGCAGTGCAGATTCACCCTGCTAATATTTCACCTAATTAAAAGTGTAAAAAATAATAATAATACAAAATTAAGATAACAAAAATAAAAAAACTAGTCTAGACATGTGCAGAACGAAAAAATTTGTTTCGATTTGTTATTTACATGAATTTGTTTCATTAATTTAATTCATTTTCGGGATTTGTTTTGTTAATCGCTTTCTAATCAATTTCGAATAGTTTTCAAATCAATTTAGAATAGTTTTCGAATTCAAATAGTTTTTGGATCGTTTTTTAATCAGTTCCGAATAGTTTTCAATCAATTTCTAATAATTATTGAATTTGAATAGTTTTCCAATTTCCACAAAAGAATAAAATAGAATAAAATTGTAAAAAAAATTAAAAGAATACAAAATTAAAATAACAAAAATAAAAAACTAGTCTAGACATAGAACTAGAAATTTGTTTAGTTTCGTTATTTACATAAATTTATTTCATTTGTTTAATTAGTTTTTGGAATTTGTTTTGTTTATTCGTTTTCGAATCAATTCCGAATAGTTTTCAAATGAATTCCGAATAGTTTTCAAATCAATTTCGAAATATTTTTGAATTCGAATAGTTTTCCAATTTCCAAAAAGAATAAAATAGAATAAAATTGTTAAAAAAATAAAAACAATACAAAATTAAAATAACAAAAATTAAAAAATAGTCTAGACATGTGCAGAACGAAAAAATTTGTTTCGATTCGTTATTTATATAAATTAGTTTCATTCATTTTCGGGATTAGTTTTGTTTATTCATTTCAAATCAATTTTAAATAGTTTTCGAATGAATTCCGAATAGTTTTCAAACCAATTTCAAATAATTTTTGAATTTGAATAGTTTCCAATTTCCAAAAAGAATAAAATTGTAAAAAAAATTAAATAATACAAAATTAAATAACAAAAATAAAAAACTAGTTTAGACATGTGCAGAACAAAAAAAAATTGTTTCGATTCGTTATTTACATAAATTCGTTCATTAGTTCGTTTTCAAGATTAGTTTTGCTTATTCGTTTTCGAATCAATTTTGAATAGTTTTCGAATTCGTATAGTTTTCCAATTTCCAAAAAGAATAAAATAGAATAGAAAATAAAGGAATAGAATAGAAATATATATATAGATATATTTCTATTCTATTCCTTTATTTTCTATTCTATTTTATTCTCTGTAGAAAAATATTCGAATTTGAAAACTATTCGAAAAGTATTCGAAAACAATTCGAATTCGAATTTCGCCTGAATTCAAATTAGTTTAAAATTCAGTATTATTCTAATTCGGAAATTCGGATACATCCGAATTTCAAAAAAACAAAA
Source organism: Rana kukunoris (assembly GCA_029574335.1). Taxonomy (NCBI): domain Eukaryota; kingdom Metazoa; phylum Chordata; class Amphibia; order Anura; family Ranidae; genus Rana; species Rana kukunoris. The sequence continues at coordinate 137,829 of JAJQKJ010002949.1, read as the reverse complement.
ATTTCTCTGAATTTTATTAGTTCAGGAACGAAACAAAGCACATGTCTAAAAAAACTACCACTACAACATTTTTACATTTATTTAGAGAGTGTGTGTGCGCATGTATACAGGTGTGTTTGAGCTTTGGGGTGCACACCCTAATGCTATAGGCTGCGCACACCTATGGCGCCGGCGTATATTTGTTTTGTATCCACAGAACAAGATACGCCGGAATTTTGCTTAGATACGACTGACGTATCTATTACGCCGTCGTATCTAAGTTGCATAGTTACGCTGGCCGCTAGGGGCGCTTCCGTAGAATTTCCGCATAGAATATGCGAATGAGCTAGATACGCCGATCCATGAACGTACCTGTGCCCAGCGCTGTTTTTTTACGTTGTTTGCGTAAGTCGTTTTCCGGCGTAAAGTTACCCCTGCTATATGTACGCAATGTTAAGTATGGACGTCGGGACAGCCTCAAATTTTCCGTCGTTTGCGTAAAACGTTTGCGAATAGGGCTTTGCGTAAGTTACGTTCACGTCGTAAGCATTGACTATTTGCGATGTGATTTCGCGCATATGCACTGGGATACCTCCACGGACGGCGCATGCGCCGTTAAAAAAAAAAGTCATTTAAGTGGGGTCACAATGAATTTACATAAATCACGCCCACATCTTATACATTTGAATTGCGCAGGCTTACGCCGGGCCATTTATGCTATGCCGCCGTAACTTAGGACGCAAGTCCTTTGTGGATACGGAACTTGCCTTACTAAGTTGCGGCGGCGTAGCGTAAACAAGATACAGACGTTTTTTGTGGATCCGGCCCATTGCTAATAGCACTAGCAACATGTTTATAGTTTAAATATTGATAGTTGCACAGAAAACAGCCATTTAAGGTGCTTTTTTTAAGTGCCAGTAGAAAATTGGTGCCGTTCGTAATTTTTGGCGTCTTGCCAGTAAATTTCACTTGGAGGGGGGGGGGGGGGGTTTGCAACATTGCTAATTACTTCCCCTACACTACAATAGTTTCCCGCCAGAAAAAAGGGGGGGGGGACACAACTTCTACTTTTAACTCATTTATTATGTTGAAACAAAAACGTGGGTCTGACTCACTGAACTCGTGTACTCACCCGACCCCTCCAGGGATTGTTTTACTCTCTTTGTAACTTCTCTGTGTGATCAATATTGGAGGAGAGGAGAGGAGAGGAGATGATCGAGCGAGGTGTGACAGGTAATGTCTGATGTGATCTTCCAGATCAGTATATAGGAATAGATGTGATCTGTATACAGAGATATAATGTGTGATCCCAGCGGTGTATACAGGAGATCAGTATATAGAATAGATGTGATCTGTATACAGAGATATAATGTGTGACCCCAGCAGTGTATACAGGAGATCAGTATATAGGAATAGATGTGATCTGTATACAGAGATATAATGTGTGACCCCAGCAGTGTATACAGGAGATCAGTATATAGAATAGATGTGATCTGTATACAGAGATATAATGTGTGACCCCAGCAGTGTATACAGGAGATCAGTATATAGGAATAGATGTGATCTGTATACAGAGATATAATGTGTGACCCCAGCAGTGTATACAGGAGATCAGTATATAGAATAGATGTGATCTGTATACAGAGATATAATGTGTGACCCCAGCAGTGTATACAGGAGATCAGTATATAGAATAGATGTGATCTGTATACAGAGATATAATGTGTGATGCCAGCGGTGTATACAGGAGATCAGTATATAGAATAGATGTGATCTGTATACAGAGATATAATGTGTGATCCCAGCGGTGTATACAGGAGATCAGTATATAGAATAGATGTGATCTGTATACAGAGATATAATATGTGACCCCAGCGGTGTATACAGGAGATCAGTATATAGGAATAGATGTGATCTGTATACAGAGATATAATGTGTGACCCCAGCGGTGTATACAGGAGATCAGTATATAGAATAGATGTGATCTGTATACAGAGATATAATATGTGATCCCAGCGGTGTATACAGGAGATCAGTATATAGAATAGATGTGATCTGTATACAGAGATATAATATGTGACCCCAGCGGTGTATACAGGAGATCAGTATATAGGAATAGATGTGATCTGTATACAGAGATATAATGTGTGATCCCAGCGGTGTATACAGGAGATCAGTATATAGAATAGATGTGATCTGTATACAGAGATATAATATGTGATCCCAGCGGTGTATGGCTGGCACCGGCCCAAATAGGGCTAGGTGCCACGGACTAGTTGAGGAGATGGGACAGTCAGGAAAGGGGTTAAATGAGTCTCTCCCCCCTTTTAGTCCCCCCCCCCTCCCCCTCCCTTCTGGGAGGGTGGTTCTCAAGACAGACAGGACCAATTAAAGATGCCCAGGGGGGAGGTATTTGGGGGGGCATGTGACCAAGGCTTTAAGGTGGGCTTCCTTCCCACCTTCTTCCTCTTACTCGCAGCAGCCCCCCAGCAAGTGAGCTCCCCGCCCTGCCGCCCTTGTTTCCCGTTTTATTAAACAGTTATAGGTGTTAAAAAAAAAAAAGGAATACTAATGTAATAAAGTTAAAAAAAAAAAAAGGAATGGAAATGAGCAAGCGAATTTTGTACATAGGAGTTATGACGGTGGTTATATACTGTAGCCCCGCCCCCTTCCTCTTCTGCTCCTCGTGTGTCGGCACGGAGTGTGTGCCCCTCCCCCTCCCTGTATTCCATCATGGGCAATGCCAATGTGAATGGTTCCAGCTCCTCGAGTAGCGAGGAGGCTGGATTAGTTGCAGATGTCCCCCCCGCCTCTGCCACCACTGTAGATGTCCCTGCCACTGACTTAGCTGTGAATGTGCTAGCCCATCCTGGCCATGCTGCTCACAGCCCCCCCCAGGCACCTGTGTATGCGGACGCTGGGGAGGATATAGTGTTTCCTTCTCACCAGAACACCTCCGCTGTTCCCCCCCATCGCCCACCCCCCCCCCGTTCTGCGAGTCACAGGAGCGACCCGTCCCGTAGACGGGAGATGCGGTCGCACTCCAGGTCCTCTTCGCGCAGTTCTGGGCGTCACGGGCGGTACAGCAGAAGCCGTCGCCGTAGATCCCCCAGGCGTCACAGCAGACACTGGCGTAGATCCAGATCCTCCCGTTGGGGGTCACCATCCTCCTCTGGCAGTTCCTCTAGGAGCCGATCCAGGGACCGCGAGGGTCGGCTTAAGTCTAGACAGGGTTCATTGAGGCGCTCCAGGCGGCCTTCTCACGCGGACCAGCTGTCCGGCGTGCCTGCTTCCTCTGTGGCTCCCGTGGCCACGATGGTTTCGGTGGCTCCCTCTTCAGTGCCGGCTTTCCTTCCGCCTGTTCCCGCATCCGCTTCTTCGGTGGTGTCAGCTGCGATACCTCCAGTGGTCCCTCCTCCTCCTCCATCTTCGGCAGTAACTGGTGAGTTTGACTTCGCAGGGGCCTGGGGGGCCGGGGGTGGGACGCATGCTTTGGTACTGGTTTTAAAAGCATTATTGTCGCAGCTGGAGCCCGGCTCCCAGGGGGTGGTTACGCCTCCTGCGGGCAGGCGTCCTCCATCTCCGCCAAGGGCCGGTGTACACAAGGAGTCCTTTTTCTGTGGGATTATGGGAAAATAGGTACATAGATATATGGTCTTTGGTTTCAGCTGATCAACATACCATTGATAGGGAGCGCAAGCCCTATACTGACAGGTCATTTGAGCGTAGGTCCCGGGTTGCCAGGACGATAGGTAACTGGCTGCAGGCTTTTGCCGTGCTGGGTGGTATTATGGGGGAAAAACACCCCGAGCGCTGTTCGGAGCTCTTCGTCTATTTGGACTCAGTATACAACGCCTATAAGTCCCATGGCGGCAGCGCTTGGTGGAAATGTGACGAAGAGTTCAGAAGGCGCTTGGCGTTGCAACCTGAGGTGGGTTGGGGCTGCAAGGCGACGGATGTCTGGCTGCGGCTTATGATGGCGCAGAGACAGACTCCCTTTCTTGGCGGGGCCGCTGCCTCCTCAGCAAGTCAGCAGGGCGCAGCGGCCACAAAGAGACCCGGAACATGCTGGCTCTTTAACGAGGGTCATTGCAAGTTCTTCGGGTTGTGCAAGTTCAAGCACGAGTGCTCCTCTTGCGGTGGCGCCCACGGGGCAGTTCGCTGCCCCCGCGGCGCAAAACCGGTGCAAAGGGGTGCAGGGCCTGTTGAAGGAAAAGACGCCGGTGAGCGTGGAAGAGATGCTCCCCTGGCTAGAGCGTTACCCCAATAGGTCGGAGGCTGAGCAGTTGCGCATAGGTTTTTTGTACGGTTTTCTTATCCCCTTCATTCCCTCAGATTCACACCAACTGGCTGGCAATTTGCAATCGGCTACGCTTTACCCGGATGCCCTGCGGGACAAGGTTAGTAAAGAGGTCAATTTGGGTCGCATTGAGGGTCCGTTTTCATCCCCACCATTTCCTAACTTGAGGGTTTCTCCTTTGGGAGTGGTCCCCAAGAAGGAGAGCGGCAAGTTTCGGTTAATTCACCATTTATCTTATTCCAGGGGCTAATCGGTCAACGACGGCATCTCTAAAGATGAGGCGTCTGTTTCCTATGTCTCCTTCGATAAGGCTGTGTTGTTGGTCCGACGGGCCGGCAGAGGGCCATGATGGCCAAAACTGACATTGAATCCGCTTTCAGGTTGCTGCCGGTGCACCCGGATTGCTACCACCTTCTGGGTTGCTGTGTGGATGGCCTCTTCTATTATGACACTTGTTTGCCTATGGGCTGCTCCATATCGTGCCACTATTTCGAAATGTTCAGTTCCTTTTTGGAATGGGTGGTGCGATGTGCAACTGGTTGTAGGTCCATCATTCATTATTTGGATGATTTTCTGATAGTAGCCCCGGCCGAATCGTCTCAGTGTCAATTTTTGCTGGACTTTTTCTGTGCCGTGATGAGCAGGTTCGGGGTTCCGCTTTCCGCTGAAAAAACGGAGGGCCCAACCACCAGGCTGTCCTTTCTGGGCATTGAAATCGATTGCCTCGAGATGGTCTTTAGGTTACCGGCGGACAAGCTCGAGAAGCTATTAAGCTTGATCGAGGGGTTTTGCGAAGTTCAAAAAGTTACTCTGCGTCAATTGCAGTCACTGTTGGGCCTCCTCGTCTTTGCATGTCGTATCATGCCGATGGGTCGGGTTTTTTCACGCCGGCTGTCTCTGGCCACCAAAGGTGCCAAGAGGCCTGAGCATCGCATCCGACTGACTTCTTCCCTAAAAGCGGACCTGTCAGTGTGGCGGCGTTTTTTGGGCACATACAACGGGCCCACGTGTTTCCTGTCGGACGAAATAGGCAATCAGGAATTGTCTCTTTTCACTGATGTGGCTGGTTCGGGAGGGTACGGCGCGATTCTCGGGGCAAGTTGGAGCGCGGAATCATGGCCACTAGAGTGGCAGGAGCAGGGGTTATGTCGCAACCTGACTCTCCTTGAGCTTTTTCCCATCGTTGTGGCGGTTGACCTTTTGGGGGTAGCAGCTCAGGGACAAGAAGGTATGCTTCTGGACCGACAATAGCAGTGTGGTGCATTGCATCAACGGTCTGTCTTCCTCTTCGCTGTCGGTTCTGGCCCTACTCCGTCATCTGGTGCTCAGATGCCTGGAGTATAATATCTGGTTCAGATCTCGTCATGTCCCAGGTGTTGATAACGTTATCGCTGACTTATTGTCTCGTTCTCGTTTCCAGGAGTTACGGACTCTTTGCCCGGGTGCGGATCAGGAAGGCCTGCCTTGCCCGAAATCCCTATGGACCCTGGTGTCGGGAATTTGATGCCCCTCATTGCTGCTTCGGTGACTCCGGCCACCTGGTCCAATCATGGTAAGGCGTGGAATGCCTGGTTGGGGGTGGCGGGCGGCAGGGACGTGGCTTCCTGTGGGAATGTCCGTTTTCAGGTTACGGTAGACTATCTGTTGAGTTTGGAGCTTTCTGGTTGTTCCGCCGCGGTGGCTCAACGCCGCATGGGGGGGGTTGGTTTTCACTTAAAGCTGCACGGGTGGCAGGACTGCATAAAACATTTCGGTATCCTGCAGGCATTAAAGGGTTGGCGGAAAGTGCACGGGAAAAAGGACGCTAGGCGTCCGGTTTCCTTTGCCTTGCTGAACTCCCTTGTCGGGGCTACGGTTACGGTGTGTTCCTCTCCTTACGAAGGGCTTCTTTTTCTACTGCGTTTTGCCTGGCTTTTTTCGGAGCGTTATGGATAAGCGAGCTAGTGGCGTCCGCGACTACGGGTCCTGGGGGCCTTTTCAGGGAAGACGTCCTACTGACTAACGGGGTGGTACAGGTTCGGGTGAGAAAGTCAAAAACAGACCAGCTGGGTAAAGGTTCTTGGTTGCGCCTTGGGGCAGTGGGGGGCACACTTTGTCCAGTTGCCATGGTAACGGAGTTCCTGAAGGTGTGTCCTGTTGGGGAAAAGTTTTTGGTGCATGCTTCGGGGGCCCCCTTACATGGTACCAGTTCAGTTCGGTTTTCAAACGCTGCCTTGTGGCTGCCGGGTTTTCAGCGAACGATTTTGGCACACATTCATTCAGAATTGGTGCGGCTACGGAAGCGGCTAGGGCCGGGCTAGCAATGGGTGACATTCAAAGAATTGGTCGGTGGAAGTCGGGGTGCTATGCAGGTTATGTTCGCCCGGAATTGTTGCTATAATGAATTTTCCCCCCTTTTTCAGGTCCTCGTGCGCCGGTGGTGCACATTCTGGGCCATGCATATATCCATCGGGCCGCGCAGAGGGCCATCTGTCGGCCGGGCGGCAGGTCCCTCGGATTTCCAGTGGAGGTTCATTGGAGAGGTATTGGGGGTCTCTCCTGGTCTCGGAAATTGATGGAAGCCTTTCAGATTGGCGGAGTATCTCGGTCGCCGGTGGTGTTGGTAATCCATGCAGGGGGGAACGACATTCGCTCCCTGCGGGTTCCGGAGATCATTACCCTGATGAGAATGGATTTGGAGAGAATGGTGTTTCTTTTTTCGGAAATCATGTTGGTTTGGTCTGAAATTGTCCCTCGGGTCACCTGGCAGGAGGATAGGGATGCGGCTGCAATTGAGAGAGCTCGCAGAACAATTAACGCCCGCATGTCCCGGTACGTCAGGGCCAGGTCAGGGGTAGTGGTGAGGCACAGGCAGCTGGAAGGGGACAATAGGCGGCTCATGGGTCAGGATGGGGTCCATCTTAATGATATCGGGCTCGATATCTTTTTGTCTGGCCTTCAAGATGGCATTGAACAGGCCCTTTACATTATGGGTGGGGGTCGGAGCCCAGTTTGAGGGGCTGTGCTCCTCCTGTGGCGGTAATATTAATAAAGGAAAGGGGGAAGGCTATTATGCCCATCGGTTTAGGCCGGCGGCTGGCTGGTTGCTTCCCCTTTGGTAATCTTACCATCAGATGGTATTAAAGGCTAAACAGATGTTTTTATCGTTAAAGAAAAATAAAGCTGTGGCCGACCCCTACGTCCATTCAAGGATAACATGTTGTTCGAGTCTTTATTTATGGTTAAGGGGTGAGACGAACACATGGGTACGGGTGAATGGGTTGTTCAGGTAGTCTGGCTGGCACCGGCCCAAATAGGGCTAGGTGCCACGGACTAGTTGAGGAGATGGGACAGTCAGGAAAGGGGTTAAATGAGTCTCTCCCCCCTTTTAGTTCCCCCCCTCCCCCTCCTTCGGGGAGGGTGGTTCTCAAGACAGACAGGACCAATTAAAGATGCACGGGGGAGGTATTTGGGGGGGGCATGTGACCAAGGCTTTAAGGTGGGCTTCCCTCCCACCTTCTTCCTCTTACCCACAGCAGCCCCCCAGCAAGTGAGCTCCCCGCCCTCCCGCCCTTGTTTCCCGTTTTATTAAACAGTTTCAGGTGTTAAAAAAAAAAAGGGAATACTAATGTAATAAAGTTTAAAAAAAAAAAAAAAAGGAATGGAAATGAGCAAGCAAATTTTGTACGGAGGAGTTATGACGGTGGTTATTGCCGTACTCTATTACGGTTTTAAGGTTTTGGTTTTACAGGCATTGTTTATTCGTGTTATGATGTGAAATATTTATTGTTAAGTCACAGCTGGCGGTAATATTAATAAAGGAAAGGGGGAAGGCTATTATGCCCGTCGGTTTAGGCCGGCGGCTGGCTGGTTGCTTCCCCCTTGGAATCTTACCATGAGATGGTATTAAAGGTTAAACAGATGTTTTTATGGTTAAAGAAAAATAAAGCTGTGGCCGACCCCTACGTCCATTCAAGGATAACATGTTGTTCGAGTCTTTATTTATGGTTAAGGGGTGAGTCCTCTCGTCCGAGGCCGAGGCTGAGGATAAGAAGGCATTCGTGATAGGCGGAACACTGAACAGAGGCTCTGCTGGGAAAATTAGTGTTTCGCCTATCCGCCTATCACGGAACAGTCTGAGGAGGAGGCACAGCTTTTGAATAATGGATGGCCGCCGTCTGACAGGCAGGTACCGGCGTATAAGACGACCCCCGACTTTTGGGGCATTATTTTACATGCAAAAGGTTGTCTTATACGCCAGAAAATTACGTATTTTAGTTAACCCAGGAACCCTCTCTCTTCCTGTTCTAACCTGCCTGTCACTGCTTCAGTTGCGGAGAGAGTGTTTTCACTCTTCAACACCTTCTCAATTCTCAATGGGCGTCAGCTCCATAGGGCAATTGCCCCCCCCCCCCCTTTCCCTATGGAGCGGACGCCCATGTCTGCTCGTTAGGGATGAGCCGAACACCCCTGCGAACAGACCAAAAGTTTGTGTGAACTTTAGAACCCTGTTAAAGTCTATGGGACTCGAACGTTTGAAATCTAAAGTACTAATTTTAAAGGCTGATATGCAAGTTATTGTCTTAAAAAGTGTTTGGGGACCCGGGTCCTGCCCCAGGGGACATGTATCAATGCAAAAAAAATGTTTTAAAAAACTGCCGTTTTTTTCAGGAGCAGTGATTTTAATAATGCTTAAAGTGAAACAATAAAATTGAAATATTCCTACCTAGGGGGGTGTATAGTATGCCTGTAAAGTATCGCTTGTTTCCTGTGCTTAGAACTGTCCCTGCACAAAATGTAATTTCTGAAGGAGAAAAAAAGTCATTTAAAATCACTCGTGGCTATAATGAATTGTCAGATACCAGCAATACAGAGAAAAGTCATTCAGGTCTGGTATTGATTTTAAGGGGAACTCCACCCCAAATTTAAAAAAAAATGCCGTGGACCCCCACACATTTTTCTTTTTTTATGAATGACTTTTCTCTGTATTGCCGGGAGCCGACAATTCATTATAGCCACGAGTGATTTTAAATGACTTTTTTTCCTTCAGAAATGACATTTTGTGCAGGGACAGTTCTAAGCATGGCAAACAAACGCTGCTTATCAGGCATACTTTACCCAGGTACGAAATTTAAAGGAATGTTTCACTTTTATTGTTTCACTTAAAGGAATTATTAAAATCAATGCTGACAAAAAAAATGCAGTTTTTAAAACTTTTTTTTGCATTGTTACATGTCCCCTGGGGCAGGACTCGGGTCCCCAAACACTTTTTAGGACAATAACTTGCAAATTATCACTTTAGATTTCAAACGTTCGAGTCTCATAGACTTTAACAGGGTTCTAAAGTTCACACGAACTTGCCGCGAACACCCCAAATAGTTCGCTGTTCGGCGAACAGGCAATGTTCGAGTCGAACATGAGTTCTACTCGAACTCGAAGCTCATCCCTACTGCTCGTTAGATCGATTATTGGTACTCTCTACCTTGGTGGTGATACCTACGAGTGGACAGTGAATTATCCAATTCATCCTATTGTAATGGATTTTCCTAGGCTCAATTCCAGGACTAGGGATGAGCTTAGAGTTCGAGTCGAACTCATGTTCAACTTGAACATTGCCCGTTTGCCGACAGCGAACAATTTGGGGTGTTTGCGCCAAATTCGAAAAGCTTCAGAACACCCTGGAAAAGTCTATGGGAGAAAGCTAAAGTGCTCATTTTAAAGGCTTATAGGCAAGTTATTGTCATAAAAAGTGTTTGGGGACCCAGGGAACATGTATCAATGCAAAAACCATATTTTTCAGGAGCAGTGATTTTAATAATGCTTAAAGTGAAACAATAAACGTGAAATATTCCTTTAAATTTTGTACCTGGGGGGTGTCTATAGTATGCCTGTAAAGCAGCGCTTGTTTCCCGTGCTTAGAACTGTCCCTGCACAAGTGTCATTTCTGAAGGATAAAAAGTCATTTAATCACTGCTCCTGAAAAAACTGCAGTTTTTAAAACTTTTTTTGCATTGATACCTGTCCCCTGGGGCAAGACCCGGTCCCCAAACACTTTTTAGGACAATAACTTACATATTAGCCTTTAAAATTAGCACTTTAGATTTCAAACTTTCGAGTCCCATAGACTTTAATGGGATTTTAAAGTTCACACAAACTTTTGGTCTGTTCGCAGGTTCTGGTGCGAACCGAACAGGGGGATGTTCGGCTCATCCCTATCCAGGACACATTCTATTCTGCCGCTGAGCCAAATTCATAACAATGTGAGCCTGTAGACAGCAGACAATAATTCAGACTACAGCCATCATCATCTTCCAACAGAAAAGAGAGAAAAAGCTTTGGGCCTCGTACACACGATCGGACATATCCGATGAAAACGGTCCGCGGACCATTTCCATCGGATATGTCCGATCTGGAGTTTGATCCGATGGCGTGTACACACCATCGGATCAAATTCCCCGCCGGCGGACGGCGCGGTGACGTGTCGGTGACGCGGCGGTGACGTTGACGCCGCCACGTCACCGCTACGTCACGCACCAGGAAGTAAACACTTCCGCGCGCATGCGTCGGATCAATTCACAGGATACGACGCATGTGTGGGAGGATATGTCCGCTGGTTTCCCGTACTAACCAGCGGACATATCCGACGGACAGGTTTGTAGCGGACACATTTCAAAGCATGCTTTGAAATTTGTCCGATGGACAAATCTGTCCGCTAGCCCATACACACGATCGGAGATGTCTGCTGAAACGGTCCATCGGACCGTTTTTAGCGGACATATCCCCTCGTGTGTACGAGGCCTTATTCAAATCACAGTTTTATAGCCAAAGGGACATAAGCAAGCATCATCTCATATGGTATTCTCTCGTTACATTTCCTCCTTGCCACAAGGGACATGGGGGCCATTTTCTTTTGGTTGATGGGAGGAGGGGGTTGAACATATGGCTTTCATTCTTACGCTGGAAGGATTTTAACTCTATAATGACTTTTATTCAAGGTAAATAATAGTGTCTTGACACAGAATACTGAAATACGTATATATATATATATATATATATATATATATATATATATATATATATATATATATATATATATATATATATGAATAAATAAATGAATGAAAAACTTATATAGCGTGGCACATGCGAACTAAATCGCTTCTATATATATGGAATAAAACAATAAAAGAAAGGAAAGCAATATATGAGTGGTTAGGAGAAAGAGAACATAAACACAAAATAATAATTTTATCAACTCCATCACACTATTACTAGGCATACAATTTTAGCCATATATGTTGTGGTTTCTATAGTGGAGTGTTCATTTCATGCGTCCTTGCCATATGACAAATCCTACTGATACACATGATTGTGAGTGACTTAATTTTTAGGTACATTTTTATTCTTTTTATTCTTTTATTCTAATTAATTGGGTCAGTGTAGTTATGTTTAATACCTTTTTATATTGGAGGCATTGTGGTATATTAATTGATTAAATAATTTATATAGCTAACTTCATTAATTGTTCAACTTCCTAACACCTCTCTTCTCAGGTCTCCTCCTGTATATGATGATCGTATCGGTGTCATCAGGAACGGTGTATATACAGAGCGGATCAGACATCACTGACTGTAATATGAAGTGTCCTCAGGATGATGTTACTCTGGAGTTGTTCAGACAGTGTGGAGGAGCGGAGAAGACACTGCTGGAAAATCTCTGTTATGTTAACAGCACAAAATCTCATGACCCCAGACTTAGATTGGACACATGGAGTGGTTGCTGGAAGCTGACACATGCCAGGAAGGATGATTCCTGTGTATATAAGGTCTGGTGTTACTGTGATCATGAATATCTGATGTCCTCTACAGAGATCCGTGTTCTGGGTAAGAGTCCTTTTACTGCATCTCACTTCTCTCCACACTGCATTGTACTCTATGGGGGGAAGAAGTGTGTCTATTATACAGGATGACGAAGGAGGAAATTAAATGAAACAAGTTCTTCGTGTAACAGGTTCCCATCCTACTCAATATGACACTGGAGGGTTGGTGACATGGGAAAAGGGAGTAGCCGCTCCAGGTGGGAACCCAAATCAATATCCTCCGCTGAAGACAACTCAGGTGCAGGCAGGGCTGGACTGGGACAGAAATTTGGCCCTGGACTTCATCCAGACTGGCCCACTTTGACAGGTCTCTCCCATGGCGGCCAGACAACTCCCGCACCCCCCCCCCCCCAGCCACCCAAGCCCCCTCTCCCTCTTCACTAGCCACTAGCCGTTCTACTTTATTAGAGTAGAATGGCTGGTACTGGTACTCTTGTAGGCAGTACCAGTGGGGAAGCTAGACATTTTTTCACCTGGGGCAAAGAATCTGTTCGGACTAGGCAGAAGTGAGAAACTCCCAGGCCATAGCTGTTGAGTCAGCTGTCTGTCCCCTCCCCCCATGCTCCTCTGTCGTGGCCCCTGCTCCTCTGGTCATCCCCCTGCTACTTTGTTCCCCCCAGGTGAGCGCTACGGGGAGGGAGAGACAGAGGAGCGGAGTGGGGCGGCAGTCCGCTGTCACTGAAGCCGGCCCACTAAACCATCGGCCCACCGGGAAACTCCCTGTAGTGCCAATGGCCAGTCCATCCCTGGGTGCAGGCAATGCACTTAGCAAAGCAGGAACAAAAATTGACTCTGGACAGCAAAATAAAATTAAACCCGACACTGATGCGTTTCGCACTAAAACTAGTGCTTAGTCTTAGATTAAGCTTGAAATGCGTCAGCCGGGCTTTATTTTATTTTGCTGTGACTTGTAGTGCAGTCCTTCTTTTAATAAAGGCTACAATTTGTTCAGCGTACGGCTCTCCAGAGACAATTTTTTTTCTAAGGTTGGTGACATAGCGTCCCCATTTTGGACCCCAAAGAGTTTGTGACAAAATGCAGTGAACAAAGGGAATCGGCGTGAATTATATCATGTGCAACAAAATAAACATTATGTATTGTATAGCTTACAGCACCATGTACAAAGTGCAGAAGTATGGAGTATATATACCATACTGCACAATGCAGAAAGTGGAGAGGTATGAAATATCCATTGATCAGCCATAACATTATGACCACTGATAGGTTAAAGGAATAACGTTAATGATGTCATTACAATGGCACCTGAAAGTGGGTGGGATTTATTAGGCAGCAACTGAACTTGTTGTCCCTGAAGTTGATTTTTTTTAAAAGCAGAAAAAATGGGCAAGCGTAAGGATTTGGGCAACTTTGACAAGAGCCGAATTGTAATGGTAAGACCTGGGGTCTCCAAACTGCGGCCCTGGGGCTGAATACGCCCTTTGCCTGCCTTAATGTGGCCCTTGGGGCACTATTCCATCCAACTCCAATGGGGCATAATTCTTGTTGCTGACACCAATGGGGCACTATTCCTCCTAATGACATCAATTCTTTCCATTGACACCAACAATTAGGCACTAGTCCTGCCACTGTCACTAAAGATATGGTATTATTTACTTCCACTGGACACTCCCAATGGCCCTAGTCTGGCCCACCCTAAAGTCTGAAGGACCGTAAACTGGCCCATTGTTTATAAAGTTTGGAGACCCCTGGGTTAGACGACTGGGTAAGATCAACTCCAAAATTGCAGAGCTTGTGGGATGTTCCCAGTTTATCAACCGAAAAACCAACAACAGAGTCATGGGTGGTCAAAGCTCATTGATGTGGGTGGGGTGGGGAGGCTTATGCGTAGCACTACCCCCGAAGGAGCTGCTGGTTTGTTTTGGGCGGTATGTTACCTCTATTTCCTCGCCGTCTAGGGTATCGGATGAGAGTTGAGAAAAAGTTCAATGTCCACACTTTAGACCTCTTTTTCTTTGATTTATTTGCTGAACTTGGTAAAAGAATAAAATAAGTAGTTGAAGAGGTGGAAGGGTAATAGGTAACAGGTTCAGGTGCACAACTTCTGTCCGGAAACACTCCTGCTTCCAGCAATGTAGCTTTTGTCGCCACTCTAACCAGAGTGGGTATTACGCACCTGGATAGGCCTCTCTCACTAGCCTAGCAGCCTGGATGGTGCACAGAAATTGGTAAAGTCTCTGCCACAGACCTTCCCACAGATGGAGATATATTCGGTCCCAAATCCTCTCAACAAAGGATTCAGCACCCGGATCTCTCCCGATTAACTTCTTGTAAACTTAGAACTGACAGGTGATCATCATCCAGCTTTTTAGTAATTATGCATCCTTTGATGAAGTTCAAGGCCTCTCCTGAGATACCAGCCTCTTGCTAGGTGCCCTCCAAGACAGATTCTTTATCGAGTGGCTTCCTCCCTCCAGGACAGACAGCACAGGAGCACTCTGATAGGTGCTCTCCAAGATAGTGTTCCCCCAGTCCATACCAGGCCCTTCATGTCTGGTATGGTAACCCCACGCCAAAATTTAAAAGAAATGGTGTGGGGGTCCCACCCAAAATCCATACCAGACCCTTATCTGAGCATGCAGCAATGGCAGGCCAGGAAAGGGGCGATGACCGAGCGCCCCCATAGACTCCCTTAAAATAACACCTGCAAGACAAAGGCATATAATGAGCTAGTATACATAGCATACTAGCTCATTATGTAATACTCACCTGGGTTTGAAGTCCCCGCTGTGGTGCCTGACACAGCACTGGCCGCCGACATGTTGTCCCGGAGTTGCTTCCGCCGCTGTGATTGGCTGGAGCCGCGATGACGTTGTGCTAGTCACGGAATGACTTCTTTTAGGAAAGGCACAATTGCAATTTCTAAAGTGCGACTGCATCTTTGTCTATGCAAAGGCGCAAGTCTTTTTTTTATTTTTTATGTCACAATGTAGAGAATGTAGAGAATAAGATTTCCTATCATCTGTGCCCAGTCTTGCCACACGCATGAGCAATCCTCTTTTATTGTTCAGTGAAATACAACAGACTTTCAGATAAAAACCAAAGGGAATCGGCTGTAAAATGTGAAATCTTTGGAGTTGACACTATTTGTGTTTTGCCTGATTGAACGTTGCAGTCACTTATCTTCTTATTTTAGGATAACTAAACCCCAACCTTTTGAATCTAGTGGCTGGTTTTGTTTTTTCAAAAGGTACCAAAAATACCTGTTGGTCCTGCCAGAGATGCCGTGTCCTTGTCCCTAGTGTGAGCTGATTAGAAAGCACAATGTTATCTTCCTACTGTACAACTACTAATCCCATCATCCCCCATGTTATGAGTAACAAGGAAGACATGTTTGGAGTTCAGCCTGTGTGAAAACCATGTTCCCTCCTTCAGGGGCGGATCCAGAGTCTAGTCTTGGGAGGGGCACTGCCACAATTTTTTTTTTGGGGGGGGGGGTTATCAGGGAAATCACTGATGTTAGCGCTTCAATTATCACTTGCCTGCCACCAGATGCAGATTGTCACTTGCCACGTCACCTGCCACATGTTGCGGATTGTCACTTGCCATGTCACCTGCCACATGTTGCGGATTGTCACTTGCCATGTCACCTGCCACATGTTGCGGATTGTCACTTGCCACATGTTGCGGATTGTCACTTGCCATGTCACCTGCCACATGTTGCGGAATGTCACTTGCCACGTCGCTTGCCACATGTTGCGGATTGTCACTTGCCACATGTTGCGGATTGTCACTTGCCATGTGACCTGCCACATGTTGCGGAATGTCACTTGCCACATTATCTGCCACAAGTTGCGGAATGTCACTTTCCACATGTTGCGGATTGTCACTTGCCACATCATCTGCCACAAGTTGCGGAATGTCACTTGCCACGTCGCTTGCCACATGTTGCGGATTGTCACTTACCACATGTTGCGGATTGTAACTTGCCATGTCATCTGCCACAAGTTGCGGAATGTCACTTGCCACACGTTGCGGATTGTCACTTGCCACATCATCTGCCACAAGTTGCGGAATGTCACTTGCCAAGTCGCTTGCCACATGTTGCGGATTGTCACTTGCCATATATTGCGAATTGTCACTTGCCATGTCACCTGTCACATGTTGCGGATTGTCACTTGCCACATCATCTGCCAAAGTTGCGGAATGTCACTTGCCATGTCACTTGCCACACGTTGCGGATTGTCACTTGCCACATCATCTGCCACAAGTTGCGGAATGTCACTTGCCACGTCATCTGCAACAAGTTGCGGAATGTCACTTGCCACGTCGCTTGCCACATGTTGCGGATTGTCACTTGCCACATGTTGCGGATTGTCACTTGCCACATCATCTGCCACAAGTTGCGGAATGTCACTTGCCACGTCACCTGCCACACGTTGCGGATTGTCACTTGTCACATCATCTGCCACAAGTTGCAGATTGTCACTTGCCATGTCACCTGCCACATGTTGCGGATTGTCACCTGCCACATGTTGCGGATTGTCACTTGCCACATCACCTGCCACATGTTGCGGAATGTCACTTGCCACGTCGCTTGCCACATGTTGCGAATTGTCACTTGCCATGTCACCTGCCACATGTTGCGGAATGTCACTTGCCACATCATCTGCCACAAGTTGCGGAATGTCACTTGCCACACGTTGCGGATTGTCACTTGCCACATCATCTGCCAAAGTTGCGGAATGTCACTTGCCATACGTTGCGGATTGTCACTTGCCACATCATCTGCCACAAGTTGCGGAATGTCACTTGCCACGTCATCTGCAACAAGTTGCGGAATGTCACTTGCCACGTCGCTTGCCACATGTTGCGGATTGTCACTTGCCACATGTTGCGGATTGTCACTTGCCACATCATCTGCCACAAGTTGCGGAATGTCACTTGCCACGTCACCTGCCACACGTTGCGGATTGTCACTTGTCAGATCATCTGCCACAAGTTGCGGAATGTCACTTGCCACGTCACTTGCCACAAGTTGCAGATTGTCACTTGCCACACGTTGCAGATTGTCACTTGCCACATCATCTGCCACAAGTTGCGGAATGTCACTTGCCACGTCGCTTGCCACATGTTGCAGATTGTCACTTGCCACACGTTGCGGATTGTCACTTGCCACATCATCTGCCACAAGTTGCGGAATGTCACTTGCCACGTCGCTTGCCACATGTTGCGGATTGTCACTTGCCATGTCACCTGCCACATGTTGCGGATTGTCACCTGCCACATGTTGCGGATTGTCACTTGCCACATCACCTGCCACATGTTGCGGAATGTCACTTGCCACGTCGCTTGCCACATGTTGCGAATTGTCACTTGCCATGTCACCTGCCACATGTTGCGGAATGTCACTTGCCACATCATCTGCCACAAGTTGCGGAATGTCACTTACCACACGTTGCGGATTGTCACTTGCCACATCATCTGCCAAAGTTGCGGAATGTCACTTGCCAATACGTTGCGGATTGTCACTTGCCACATCATCTGCCACAAGTTGCGGAATGTCACTTGCCACGTCATCTGCAACAAGTTGCGGAATGTCACTTGCCACGTAGCTTGCCACATGTTGCGGATTGTCACTTGCCACATGTTGCGGATTGTCACTTGCCACATCATCTGCCACAAGTTGCGGAATGTCACTTGCCACGTCACCTGCCACACGTTGCGGATTGTCACTTGTCAGATCATCTGCCACAAGTTGCGGAATGTCACTTGCCACGTCACTTGCCACAAGTTGCAGATTGTCACTTGCCACACGTTGCAGATTGTCACTTGCCACATCATCTGCCACAAGTTGCGGAATGTCACTTGCCACGTCGCTTGCCACATGTTGCAGATTGTCACTTGCCACACGTTGCGGATTGTCACTTGCCACATCATCTGCCACAAGTTGCGGAATGTCACTTGCCACGTCGCTTGCCACATGTTGCGGATTGTCACTTGCCATGTCACCTGCCACATGTTGCGGATTGTCACCTGCCACATGTTGCGGATTGTCACTTGCCACATCACCTGCCACATGTTGCGGAATGTCACTTGCCACGTCGCTTGCCACATGTTGCGAATTGTCACTTGCCATGTCACCTGCCACATGTTGCGGAATGTCACTTGCCACATCATCTGCCACAAGTTGCGGAATGTCACTTACCACACGTTGCGGATTGTCACTTGCCACATCATCTGCCAAAGTTGCGGAATGTCACTTGCCATACGTTGCGGATTGTCACTTGCCACATCATCTGCCACAAGTTGCGGAATGTCACTTGCCACGTCATCTGCAACAAGTTGCGGAATGTCACTTGCCACGTCGCTTGCCACATGTTGCGGATTGTCACTTGCCACATGTTGGGGATTGTCACTTGCCACATCATCTGCCACAAGTTGCGGAATGTCACTTGCCACGTCACCTGCCACACGTTGCGGATTGTCACTTGTCACATCATCTGCCACAAGTTGCGGAATGTCACTTGCCACGTCACTTGCCACAAGTTGCAGATTGTCACTTGCCACACGTTGCAGATTGTCACTTGCCACATCATCTGCCACAAGTTGCGGAATGTCACTTGCCACGTCGCTTGCCACATGTTGCAGATTGTCACTTGCCACACGTTGCGGATTGTCACTTGCCACATCATCTGCCACAAGTTGCGGAATGTCACTTGCCACGTCGCTTGCCACATGTTGCGGATTGTCACTTGCCATGTCACCTGCCACATGTTGCGGATTGTCACCTGCCACATGTTGCGGATTGTCACTTGCCACATCACCTGCCACATGTTGCGGAATGTCAATTGCCACGTCGCTTGCCACATGTTGCGAATTGTCACTTGCCATGTCACCTGCCACATGTTGCGGAATGTCACTTGCCACATCATCTGCCACAAGTTGCGGAATGTCACTTGCCACACGTTGCGCATTGTCACTTGCCACATCATCTGCCAAAGTTGCGGAATGTCACTTGCCATGTCACTTGCCACACGTTGCGGATTGTCACTTGCCACATCATCTGCCACAAGTTGCGGAATGTCACTTGCCACGTCATCTGCAACAAGTTGCAGAATATCACTTGCCACGTCGCTTGCCACATGTTGCGGATTGTCACTTGCCACATCATCTGCCACAAGTTGCGGAATGTCACTTGCTGCGTCACCTGCCACACGTTGCGGATTGTCACTTGTCACATCATCTGCCACAAGTTGCGGAATGTCACTTGCCACGTCACCTGCCACATGTCGCGGATTGTCACTTGCCACTTCACCTGCCACATGTTGCGGATTGTCACTTGCCACATCACCTGCCACAAGTTGCGGAATATCACTTGCCACGTCGCCTGCCACACGTTGCGAATTGTCAATTGCTAAGGTGGTGTTTTGCTTGTCAGAGTCAGGTAGCAGAATGATGATGTAATCTCTCTGCTGCCTGCACAGTGAGGGCAGAAGTTACTGCAGGGATGCAAGGCGGGCACGGGGGGTGAGAGATGATGTCATCTCTCTGCTCTCTTGTGCTCCCCCTGTGCCACACGCTTGTTGATTGTATTGGCCGCCCGCACACACACAGAGCACAGAGCCAACCAGCTGACTGCCCATTCTCTGACTCTCAGGCCCCGTACACACGGCAGAGATTCTCAGCAGAAACCAGCGAGAAGCTCGCTGGGATCCTCATTCTGCCGAGAACCTCGGCCGTGTGTACGGTTTCGGTGAGCATCCCGTCGGGAAAGCCGTCGAGCCAAAATAGAGAGCAGGTTCTCTATTTGCTCGATGGCCCATCGAGAACCATGGCTCGACGCCTTTCCCACTGGCTTGGTCGACGATTTCGACGGCCGGGCAAAAACCTCGACGGGCGGAACGATGTGTTTGGCCGGTCGAGGTTCTCGTACGTGTGTACGCGGCCTCACTCGCCGCCTCCGATCCACTCGCTCAGACTCTCCAGCGCCCGCAAATTCCGCAACTAAAACAAATTTTTTACCCTGTTGCCCCCCCCCCCTGGATCCGCCCCTGCCCTCCTTAGATACAGTGGAGAAGTGAGTGTTGTATCTTGAACAGGAAGGGGGGTATTTTCAGGATCACCTGCTGAAAATAAAGGGGAAAAGTGTGCAACAGAAAAATAATGCACCACACCACATCTAATAGCTAATGATCAGCGTGTGTGTACAATTTAATGTGTCTGGCCTCTGTGTTGGTGACCAATGGCTGATGGTGACTGTCCTTCTCCTGATAATTTAGATCCAGTTCTCATCTCCAACATCACCAGTAATGGCAGCCGGCTGGGCGAGGAGACGGCGGTGAGCGTCCAGTTCTCTGGAGAAGAGAGCGCTGTGACCTGGGAGGTGGACGGGGAGCCTCTCCCTGAAAGATACCGACTGATAGATGACAATAGGACTCTGATTATCCCCGATGTGCAGAGAGACGACGCCGAGAGGAGATTCCGGGTCAGGATCACAAACCCGGTCAGTGAGGAGATCCGGGAATACCGGCTGGAGAGCAGAGGTGAGAGGGGCAATTACTGGAGGGGATAATCTCATCTGTTTAGAAAATTATCATAGTGGGAATGTGACACAGAATAGTAACATTGGGGTTTATTTACTAAAGCTGGAGAGTGCAAGATCAGACTCACTTCTGCATAGAAACCAATCAGCTTCTAACCTCAGCTTGTTCAGTTAAGCTTTGGCAATAAAACCTTCAAACTGATTTTGCACTCTCCAGCTTTATTAAATAAACCCCATAGGGTCCTGTTGTCTGATACATTGTATATTTACCACGTGTATAGTTTATTATGTGTGTACATTTTTTTTTTTTACAGATTTGGATTCATATAGATGGAGGCTGGGTCTCATTGGATTCGGTGTAGTGTCGATAGTTTTCCTTATAGGGGTGAGTGATATTCCCTCTCTATATAGTACACTATTACACTGTTAAAGGAGTTGTAAAGGAAAATGTTTTTTCACCTTAATGCAATCTATGCATTAAAGTGGATGGCCCCTTAAAAAAAATATTAAAAGCGAGCAGATACAAATACTGCAGCTGCTGACTTTTAATATTAGGACACTTACCTGTCCTGGAGTCCAGCGGCGTCCGCAGCAGAGGATGAGCGTTCGCTCGTCACCCTGCTTCTCCCCCCTCCATCCACGGTGAGGGAACCAGGAAGTGAAGCGCTCCGGCTCCACTGCCCGGTTCCCTACGGCGCATGCACGAGTCGCGCTGCGCCCGCCGATTGGCCCCCCGCTGTGTGCTGGGAGCCGAGAGTTCCCAGCACACAATGGGAAAAACCCGTCTTTTGCCCGAGACTGCGGGCCGGAAGTGGGTGCAAATATATGTCTTTAGACAGGTATCTGCACCCCCCTCCCCCCTGAAAGGGGGTTCCAATCAGCGGAACTTCACTTTAGGGTGGAGATCCGCTTTAAGGTGAAAAAACATCTGATGATGCCGGCCCCCCTTATACTTACCTGACCCCACGAAAGTCCCGCGCGCGGTCCCGGGATCCTCTTCGCCGCTCAGCCTGGCCGTTGATTGGCTAGAGCGGATGGATTGAGAGCAGCGCAGCCATTGGGGCGGGGGGGCGAGTGATACAGTGAGCGGCTTTGGGCCAAAATTAGTGACCACCATGTGAGCTCTCGCACGACTAGGGTTGCCACCTTTTCCTCAAGCCAAACCCGAACACGCCACTACATATGGTGGGTGTGGCCATATTGAGGGAGGGGCCTCACGAGGCATGATTAAATTAAACAAAATAATTATTTTACCTATAAAATATGCTTACTTTGCTGTGCCACAAGTAAGAGTCTCACTGACATGAATAAACCTAGCACAATCATTTAAAAAAAAATAAAAAACTCTCCATTACTACAGAGGTAAGTGCAGTGGAGATCAGGGGCATTAGTTCACCTTTTAATTTTCATTAAGTACAGAGGGTATTACAGTATGTGCAGGGAGGGAGTGCAGAATTTAAAACAGTATATACAAGAGTGTGGCGCGTATGTTGGTATGTGTAGGAAAGGAGTGCAAAGTGTAAGACATTATGTACAGGAAATGAGTGCAGAGGGTAGGTATTACTTGCAGTAAAGGAGAGAAGAGGGTGTAACAGTGACCAGTATATGCAGTAGAGGAGTGTGGAGGGTATGATGGGAGCACTATGTACAGGAGAGGAGTGTGAGAGGTATGACAGTGGGCAGTAATGTACAAGAGAGGGAGTGTGGAGGGTATGATGCGGGGCAGTATGAACAGGGCGGAGTGTGGAGGGTATGACAGTGGGCACTATGTACAGAGAGGAGTGCGTGCGAGGGTATGATGGGGGCAGTATGAACAGGAGAGGAGTGTGGAGGGTATGACAGTGGGCAGTATGTACAGGAGAGGAGTGTGGAGGGTATGACAGAGGGCAGTATGTACAGGAGAGGAGTGTGGAGAGGGTATGACAGTGGGCAGTATGAACAGGAGAGGAGTGTGGAGGGTCATGACAGTGGGCAGTATGTACAGGAGAGGAGTTGTGGAGGGTATAACAGTGGGCAGTATGTACAGGAGAGGAGTGTGGAGGGTATGATGGGGCAGTATGAACAGGAGAGGAGTGTGGAGGGTATGACAGTGGGGCACTATGTACAGGAGAGGAGTGTGGAGGGTATGATAGTGGGCACTATGTACAGGAGAGGAGTGTGGAGGGTATGACAGTGGGCACTATGTACAGAGAGAGAGGTGTGGAGGTGTATGACAGTGGGCACAATGTACAGGAGAGGAGTGTGGAGGGTATGACAGTGGGCACTATGTACAGGAGAGGGGTGTGGAGGGTATGACAGTGGGCAGTATGTACAGGAGAGGAGTGTGGAGGGTATGACAGTGGGCAGTATGTACAGGAGAGGAGTGTGGAGGGTATGACAGTGGGCAGTATGTACAGGAGAGGAGTGTGGAGGGTATGACAGAGGTGGCAGTATGTACATGAGAGGAGTGTGGAGGGTATGACAGGGGCAGTATGTACAGGAGAGGAGTGTGGAGGGTATGATGGGGGCAGTATGAACAGGAGAGGAGTGGTGGAGAGGTTATGACAGTGGGCACTATGTACAGGAGAGGAGTGTGGAGGGTATAATAGTGGGCACTATGTACAGGAGAGGAGTGTGGAGGGTATGATAGTGGGGCCAGTATGTACAGGAGGAGAGTGTGGAGGGTATGACAGTGGCAGTATAACAGGAGAGAGAGTGGAGGGGGTAATGACAGTGGGCAGTATGTACAGGAGAGGAGTGTGGAGGGTATTGACAGAGTGGCAGTATGTACAGGAGAGGAGTGTGGAGGGTATGACAGTGGGCAGTATGTACAGGAGAGGAGTGTGGAGGGTATGATGGGGGCATATGAACAGGAGAGGAGTGTGGAGGGTATGACAGTGGGCACTATGTACAGAGAGGAGTGTGGAGGGTATGATGGGGGAAGTATGAACAAGGAGAGGAGTGTGGAGGGTATGACAGTGGGCACTATGTACAGGAGAGGAGTGTGGGAGGGTATGACAGTGGGCACTATGTACAGGAGGAGTGTGGAGGGTATGACAGTGGGCAGTATGTACAGGAGAGGAGTGTGGAGTTATGACAGTGGGCACTATGTACAGGAGAGGAGTGTGGAGGGTATGAACAGTGGGCACAATGTATAGGAGTGGAAGGATGTTTAGGGACTGAAGCGTAGTGGTTTTGAGCGGGTCATACATGAATTGAAATGACACCAATTCTGCAGAGGACCAGCCATAGTCGATCTATGTATGGGCTAGCTGGTTTTACACAAGTCAATCTATTAACTGACTTGAGTACAACCAGCCTGTTTTTCCAAAAACAATCAGTGCTGCCAGCTATAGATAGCAACACTGATCATTGTACTCACTGGCAGAACACAGCAGACAAACTACAGGAGTGATTCCCCCATCCACAGGTCAGCAGGTGAGAGGGTGTGTGTGGGGGGGGGGGAGGACTGGCCTGGGGAGAGATACCAGTCAGTGGCTGGGTAGGCACTGGCTAGTATCAGAGCCAGATAACACACAGGTTACATACGTCGCGATCGTTAGAGCGAGAGCAATATAATTCTAACACTAGATCTCCTCTGTAGCTCTAAACATGTAACCTAAAAAAAATTTAAAGCATCGCTTAGGATACCAAAAAAAATCGTGCTAACTTTAGTGGGGTTTTTTTAATGAATGAAACAGTTTATTCCAAAAAAAAAACACGTTTGAAAAATTGCTGCCAAATACAGTACGGTTGCTAGAGCTGCACAATTAATCGTTAAAAAATTGTGATGTCGATTCCCCCCCTCCCCCCTGACATCTCCAATGCAGAGTTTGCTGATTCTTTCATATAACAAGTGGAGAGACTTTCAGCTGTCAAAAGAAAATATCTGGTCAGTCTGCTAAGTTAGCAGGAAACATTGTAACTAACACTTTCTTCATAGATCAAAGGGATACACTTCTGTGTGTAAAGAAATTATCCGGGCAGTCTGCCAAGTTTGTAAACAACATGAAACACTGTAACCAACTTCCTTTTTAGATTAAACTTCTGTGTGTAAATGCAAGAAATGTAACCACTTAAAGTCCAACACTTGTTAAAAAGCAATATTTTTTGCTAGAAAATTACTTGGAACCACCAAACATTATATATATATTAGACAAAAATGGAAATTGCTGCAATATTTTATGTCACACTGCATTTGCCCACTTCATTGAATAATAAAAACCATAAAAACAAAACAGTAAAGTTTTAGTCCATTTTTTTTTTTTCATTTTAATGTGAAAGATGATGTTATGTGGAGAGAATCGTCATCTATCTTCTAAGCAAAAAAATTGCAGTTGACGTTTTAGCCAGAATCGTGCAGCTCTATGCCGTGCAACATAAAAAGTTGCAAAGACCACCATAGAGTAATTTTCTAGCAAAAAATTAATGATGATTTTTTTTTCTCAGTCTGCTGCAGTGTGTCAGCTTGTATTTATAATGGCCGCTCTGTATGTAGCTTCTGACAGGCTGTGCAAGCACCCCCATATCTCCAGAACCATAAATGATAGCCATCCCATATTTTGACCAGTTGTGGGGTAGGTCTTCAACTGACTACCCCCCAAATGTGGGGTTTCTGTGACCTCTGGTCATCGAGCTACAACCCCCACTCCATCAGCCCCTCTGTTAATCCGGCCCTGTATGGAGGGGGGGCAGAACTGTATATACGGCTGTGGATGGTAATGGTATATGCAGGGGGGGGCATAACTGTATGTTTAGTGTATGGTGGGGGTAGTGTATGGTCCGCCCATCCACCCACCTCCATGTGTATTCTGTAGCCAGTCAGAGAAGAGCTGAGCACTCTGTGTCCCATGTGTCCTCTTCCACTCTGCAGCACACAATGCAGACGGAGGCGCGCCGGAGGGAGGGAGAGGGAGGGGCTAGCACAGTGAGAAGTTGCACACATGTTTACAGCCCGGTCGGGGGGCTAACAGAGAGCACTGCTGCGGGCGGCACACCTTCTACTAACACTCAGGAAAGCTGGTGGAGCCGGGGATGTGCAGCTCTGTTGCGGCCGGGCCAGGATGGACAGCTAAAAAAAAAAAAAAAAAAAAAAAAAATTTTTTTTTTTTTTTTTTTTAAATGTGCCCGGGTTTCAGGAGGCTTCAAAACCGGGCACATGTGTCCAAACCCGGACTGTCCGGGTCAAAACCGGACAGGTGGCAACCCTACGCACGACTGTGGTGACTAATTGCGGGGAGGACCAGAGACAGTTGCCGAGGGACCCCAGAAGACGTGGATCGGGGCCAATCTGTGCAAAACGAACTGCAAAGTGGAGGTAAGTATGACATGTTTGTTATTTAAAATGATACCAAAACAGATGTCCCATTATTGTCCCCTGCTGGCTGTGAGCTGACACTGAATGTAATAATTTATAATGAATGGATCCAGGATCATTTATCAGCCCAGATTAGTCATCTCAGTGTTGCCAACCGTCCGTATTTTTACAGACAGTTAGTAAAAACTGGCACTTTTTTCCCCCCCGTTCGTAAATGTCTGTGGTTGTAGGAATGTGCCAGTAAAAATAGCCGAGATCGGTTCGGCTTGGAACTGCACATAGGGATTGGAGGCAGGGGGTGATGGTGGCTGCAGTGGCACCGCAGAGGGGGATGGAGGCAGGGGGCAATGGAGGCAGGGGGTGTTAGTGGCAGGAGGTGATTGGAGGCAGGGGGTGATGGTGGCTGCAGTGGCACCGCAGAGGGGGATGGAGGCATGGGGCAATGGAGGCAGGGGGTGATTGGAGGCAGGGGGTGTTGGTGGCACCGAAGAGGGTGGAGGATGGAGACAGGGGTTGTTGGTGGCACCGCAGGGGGTGATTGGAGGCAGGGTGTGATTGGAGACGGAAGATTGTGGCACCACAGAGGGGGGTGATGTGACTAAATAATTATATAAATAAATAACAAAAATATTTTTTACAACTCCTTTAAAGAAAAAAAAAAGAAAAAAAGGTTAATTAAATCCACATGGGCTTTTTTTTTACCACTGCCATTCCTTTATATTGGCTTCTAAAATTTACAAAAGCAGCAATTTAGAGACTGGATGAAAGGTTTAGCGCTGGGAAACACTGTTTGAAAGATAAAAAGTGAATTATATATATATATATATATATCTATATGGATCAGACCAAAATGAGGGACAAATGAGGAGGAAAGAGGGACAGAGGGACTTTGCTCCAAATCAGGGACAGTCCCTCGAAATCAGGGACAGTTGGGAGCTATGTGGAAGGGATACTCACCCAAGTTTACCATCTAGAGCGAGGCGTGGGCTGCACGCTGGAGCAAGCCTGCTGGTATGCCTATCCACACCTAGTGCCCGGACACTGCAATAAGATAAATAACCATAATCCTTCATATATCAGGGTAGGGATAAATTCCAATTCCAAAACAGTAAGCAATTGTGTCCTCTTCCCCTGGAGCAATGTCCCAGGAGTGCTGTGGGACACCAGGGTGGTTTTTCCAGAATTACTGTGCCATGTGTAAATAAGAAAAAGGAGGAAATGAACAGCTTATTATACAGGATTTACATACCACGGGGCAGAAGGGAACAACTGAGACCGGAGCATGCACAGTTCTTATGGCAATATACCAGTTTTTTTGCAATTTACGGTTAACAAACACTCTAGTGAATGTGTGAGTATTGGGGGTTATTTACCAAAGGCAAATCCACTCTGCACTACAAGTGCACTGCACGTGCACCAACGCTGTATCCTGGCCTAGGGCAGCACTTTGCAGGGGGGCAGCACTGAAAGAGTCTCTGCCGGCTTGTGCTACACTGTTAGTGTAACGCAAGCTGCTTCTAATTTGGACTGTCCTATCAGCCTGGAACACAAACCTTCCTCACTGTGTTATGTTTCCTGCTGCACCATTGGCCTGGCTATATCCTCTAAGGCCGCGTACACACGAGGGGATATGTCCGCTGAAAACGGTCCGATGGACCGTTTCAGCAGACATCTCCGCTCGTGTGTATGGGCTAGCGGACAGATTTCTCCACCCGACAGATTTCAAAGCATGCTTTGAAATCTATCCGGTGGGAATCTGTCCGCCCGACATGTCGGCTGGTTAGTACACTTACCAGCAGACATGTCGGCTCCCACCACCGCCGCGCCGCTGCCGAATGGATTCGGCGCATGCGCGGAAGTGTTTTACTTCCTGGTGCGGTGACGTGGCGGTGACGCGGCGGGTGGCGTCAACGTCACCGCCGCGTCACCACTACGTCACCGCGCCGTCCGGCGGCGGGGAATTTGATCCGATGGTGTGTACACGCCATCGGATCAAACTCCCGATCGGACATATCCGATGGAAATGGTCCGCGGACCGTTTTCATCGGATATATCCGATCGTCTGTACGCCGCCTTAGTCCTCTCAATAAAATGATCAGAAATTTGTGCTTAAAAGTAGAACTAAAGTAGAACCTTTTTTTTTTGTTGGGGATAGAGTAAGGGAGGGTTATAGCCCCTGTCAGTTTATTTTTTTTACCATCCCTGTCCCATTGCAAAGATTTCCCTTCACTTCCTGCCCCATAGCCAAACAGGAAGTGAGAGGAGATCTATGCAAATTAAAGCGGGGGTTCACCCTAAAACAACTCTGTCCCATCCCATTCAGCATACTGGCGTCAGCGCCAGTATGCTGTTTTTTTTTTTTTTTAATCGCTCTAGTTGCTGTGTCATGGATAATTTTATTTTCTTCCTTCCCGCGGGGAATGGCGCATCACTCCTTCCGAAAATAGCCGGACTAGGACTCAGCTCTTGCCGGAGCTATACGGCGCCTGCGCACAGACCTAGGAGCTGACTGCGCAGGCGCCATATATAGCCGAGTCCTATTTCGACAATTTTCGGAGGGCGTGACGCGCCATAGCCGCGCCATTCCCCGCGGGAGGGAGAAAATAAAATTATACATGACAAAGTAAGTAGAGCGATTAAAAAAAAAAAAGCATACTGGCACTGACGCCAGTATGCTGGATGGGATGGGACAGAGTTGTTTTAGGGTGAACCCCCGCTTTAAGGAAATCCATTGCCCCCCCCCCTCCCAGGCATTAACTCAAAATTGTCAGGGTGGGTCTTAAACATAAAGGGGTGTGGCCTTGACAGGAAGGGGTGTGTCATAATTAAATTAGGAGGTGCACGAGTTCAGTCAGGCCTTGTACACACCCCTTGTCCCTAGTGGTCTGCCCTGTGCACTACATGTCATTTTATATAATAAAAACTGTTCTTTCTCCCTGCAAACTGTAGATTGCCCATAGCAACCAAAAGTGTCCCTTTATGGCAAAAATTGTTTTAGAGCAGCTAAAAAACAGCGATAATAAATCAGAATCACTTGCAGAATTTAGCGATAGCGATTTGTGGGGAAATTCGTCATAAAAAAAAAAAAAAAATAATGACAGCAAAAATTCTGCAACTGAGCAAATTTCAGTGATTTTGATTTGATTACATTATTGAATAATTTTTACTATAATTATATTATTTGTTATAATTTTTTATAATTATTTATTATATTATAATTTTTAATAAGAAAAAAAAAAAAAAATCATACCCGGGATGCCTATTAGACTCTTGTTTGGATAGATTTCAGTGAGTCATTCCTAAGAATTACAAGCCTACAGTATAAAACGCCAAATTCCCTTGCAAATAATGGTACCGCTTTTAGCACCTAAAATCTGAAAGAATCATACCGCCAGGGAGGTTAACAGAACTGAACTGCATCTACCTAGCAATAGTATATAATGACAGTCTTACCTTGCTGTAACAGTCCCTTTTTATCCCACTGGCTAGTGAATGAAAAAATAACATTGGGCTGAAAAGTTGGGGCCCTTGAGGAAAGCACAACAATTCTCAGCAGACAACAGACTCGCCAGACACAGGGCGCCCCTCCTCTGGGTCTCCGGACATGTACTCTGATTCAGTTGGAGGCCTCTGAAGGAAATACGAGTAGCTGTGATTCTTTTTTCAATCTTGCTGGGACAGTCCCTCCTTTCCTTCCTTACAAGCTGTGGGAGTGCTCTGTAGTATAGTCTGATCTTGCCAGCAGGGGCGCACCTGGACTAGAGCATTTGCCACCCAGGATGGATCCTATATTTGGCACCCCCCTGAGCCCTGGCACCCCCCTGAGCCCTGGCACCCCCCTGGGCCCTGGCACCCCCCTGGGCCCTGGCACCCCCCTGAGCCCTGGCACCCCCCTGAGCCCTGGCACCCCCCTGGGCCCTGGCACCCCCCTGGGCCCTGGCACCCCCCCTGAGCCCTGGCACCCCCCTAAACCCTGGCACCCCCCTGGGCCCTGGCACCCCCCTGGGCCCTGGCACCCCCCTGAGCCCTGGCACCCCCCTGAGCCCTGGCACCCCCCTGGGCCCTGGCACCCCCCTGAGCCCTGGCACCCCCCTGGGCCCTGGCACCCCCCTGAGACCTGGCACCCCCCTGAGCCCTGGCACCCCCCTGGGCCCTGGCACCCCCCTGGGCCCTGGAATAATCTAAGGGAAATACTGCTGTGCGCACACTTATCACAGGGATACTTTACAAGACTAGAAGGTGTGGTATGATGCGCTTAGTGACAGTGGAATCAGGATGTATACATTTCTGGAGTGTTCGCTGGGGTGCAAAGCATGAAGAAAGGCAATGTGGAACACCAACCAAAAAAATGGGTCGGGAAATGCGTTCCAGGGGGACGCTGACAGCATGAGGAAGTGAGAAGAGAGCCAATAACTGGCTTCTCTAAAAGAGACATGTACACTCATAACAGTGCCCACCAGTGCTGCCAATCAGTGCCCACCAGTGCTGCCAATCAGTGCCCACCAGTGCTGCCAATCAGTGCCCACCTGTGCCCCCCTCATCAGTGTTGCCCATCAGTGCCGCCTCATCAATGTAACCTATTAGTGCCCATCAGTGCCGCCTCATTGGTGCCCATCAGTGCCGCCTCATTGGTGCCCATCAGTGCCGCCTCATTGGTGCCCATCAGTGCCGCCTCATTGGTGCCCATCAGTGCCGCCTCATTGGTGCCCATCAGTGCCGCCTCATCGGTGCACATTAGTGAAGGGGAAAAATTACCTGTTTGCTAAATTTTATAACAACTATGATTTAAAAAAATTAAATAAAATCTTTGGTCTTTTTTTGTTTGTTTTGTGGTGATTAAATACCACCAAAAGAAAGCTCTATTTGTGCAAAACAATGTATAACATTTTTATATAAGTACAGTGCAGCATGATCGTTCAATTGCAATTTAAAGTGTGACAGCGCTGAAAGCTGAAAATTGGCCTGGGCAGGAAGGGGGTGAAAGTGCCCGGTAGGCAAGTGGTTAAAGATGGCTGCCGGACTTCTGCATTAATGAATGTTCAGTGTAACCCTGTCCACACTGCAGAAAGATAACACAACATCAAAAGAAGGTATCGGCTAAGGTCCAAGTTTAATTAGACTAGAGATTTAAACAAAATGGGCCAGATCCACAAAGGGCTGGCGCTGGCGTAGCCTATCCCAGTTACACTACGCCGATGTAAGTTACAGCGGCGTATCCTAATCCACTAACACTTTCCGCTGTGACTTACGGCGGCGTAGTGTAAGTGTTGCAGCATAAGGCCGCGCAATTCAAATAAGGTGGCTGTGGGTGTGATGTCATGTAAATCAATATGACCTCACGTATTTGACGGGTTTTTTTTTTGAACGACGCATGCGCCGTCCGTGGACATATCCCAGTGCGCATGCGCGAAATCACGTTGCAAAACATCAATGAAAACGACGTGAACGTAACGTACGCAAATCCCTATTCGCGAACGGTTTACGCAAACGACGTGAATGACGGAAAATTCGACGCTGACCCGACGTCCATACTTAACATTACGTACACCTGTATACAGCAGGGGTAACTTTACGCCGGACCGACGCTTACGCAAACGACGTAAAAACACTGCGCCGTACGTACGTACGTTCGTGAATCGGCGTATCTAGCTCATTTGCATATTTTACGTGGACACACAACGGAAGCGCACCTAGCGTCCAGCGTAAGTATGCAACTAAGATACGACGGTGTAATAACGTTACGCCAGTCGCATCTTAGCGTAATTCCGGCGTATCTTGTTTTGTGAATACAAAACAAAGATACGCTGGCGGGAATTTGAAATTACAGCGACGTATCTGGAGATGCAAACAATTCGACGCATGCTCGGAAGCATTGAACTTATTTTTCTCGGCTCGTCGTAGTTTTGTACATTTCTGCGTTCTTGACGAAAGTTCAGAGAACTTGTGTGACCCGTGTGTATGCAAGACAAGCTTGAGCGGAATTCCGTTGGAAAAACCACCCAAGGTTTTTCCGATGAAAAATCCGATCGTATGTACGCAGGATAAGTGTCATTTCCGTCTGCTGCCTCCTCTCTCTGCTATCAGCGTGAGCCACTTCTGACAAGTGTTCCTGACACCAAGAGAAAAATGGTGACGGGAGGGCACAGCTCGTGATTGACAGCCTCAGCTCTATTCCTGTGTTCTTATTTTTTTTTACAGGACAATGAAGTCAACTGTGCCACGGGGAGGGGGTGGTGCATTACAGTCACAGGGGGCACACGGGTGGATCAGAAGTAGGCAGAACAAGGAAGGAATTACATGAACGGTGCCCTGTGTCTGTGTCTCTCTCTGCAGCAACGGCAATCCAGCAGGAGGGAGAGAAACTGACTTTCAACAGCTGCAGAGAGCCTCACAGGGCATCTTTCTGTAATTGCACCTCTGCCCAACCACACCCATTCCTACTGCTGTTTGGGCCCCCCTGTGTGCCTGGGCCCCCTACAGGAGGGCTGGTGGTCCCACCCTATCAGCGGCCCTGCGTACACCTGACCAGTTTTCCTGCCAGCTGCTCCGAAGCTTTGTGAATGCGCCCACGCTCCCCGTGGACCCGATCGCTGTCGGTTTCCCGCAATCGGTCACAGGAGCTCAAGAACGGGGAGAGGTGAGTGTAAACACAGCTTCCCCGTTCTTCTGTGTGGCAGTGGCAGTGATTGTCTGTTCCCTGATATAGGCAAAGACGATCACTGACATCACACGTCCAGCCCCTCTACAGTAAGAAACACACATGAGGTCACACTTAACCACTTCAGCGCCCACTAGTGGTTAACTCCTTCACAGCCATTGTCATTTTCACAGTAATCAGTGCATTTTATTTGCACTTTTCACTGTGAAAATGACAATGGTTCCAAAATTGTGTCAAAAGTATCCAATGTGTCCGCCGTAATGTCGCAGTTACGAAAAAAAATCGCTGATCACCACCATTAGTAGTAAAAAATGTTTTTTATAAAAATGCCATAAAACTTTCCCCAATTTTGTAAACGCTATAACTTTTGTGCAAACCAATCGATAAACGCTTATTGCGATTTTTTTTTTTTTACGAAAATATGTAGAAGAATACGTATCGGCCTAAACTGAGGAACAATAATATTTTTTTATATCTTTTTGGGGGATATTTATTATAGCAAAAAGTTAAAAATATTGCATTTTTTTCAAAATTGTCGCTCTATTTTTATTTATTGCGCAAAAAAAAAAAAACGCAGAGATGATCAAATACCATCAAAAGAAAGCTCTATTTGTGGGAAAAAAAGGACGCCAAATTTTGTTTAGGTGCCACATCGCATGACCGCGCAATTGTCAGTTAAAGCGACGCAATGCTAAATCGCAAAAAGGGGCAAGGTCCTTAACCTGCATAATGGTCCGGGTCTTAAGTAGTTAAATGGCTAGTAGATAAACAGGTACAACTTATGTAGGAGGATTTGTTTAATCTCTGAGCATCCCCTGAGGCCAGTCACTGCACTGGGTATATGGAAGAGTTTACAACCACTTTAACCACTTTAATACCGGCCCATAGACAATTGACGTCCAAAGATGGGATCTCCCATCCTAAGTGGCTGTCAAATGACGGCCTGGGCATTGCAGGCGAATATCTGGATGATGGGTGCAGCCAGAGGCATCATCCAGATATCCTCTTCTTCTGCCGGCGATTCTGCACGACATAAGAACGATCATAGCGGCGGTTCCGCTGCTTGATCGTTCTTACAGGCCGCGGGAGGGGACATCCCCCCCCTCCCGCCGCCATCTGGTGCTTCTCCGGGCTCTCCCGTGCCTTCGGGGGCCCGGAGAACGAATCGTCGGCGTCGGCAGGAAGTATAGAGATGACTGGTGACCAGGTGGTCGCCAGTCATCTCTATGACCGTTGGAGGACCCGGGCGCGATGTGATGACGTCACGCCCGGGTCCCGTAAGTAAACAAAGCCGCGATTGCGGCTAAGCAACAATTCATGAGATCGGTGAATTTTTTTTCACCGATCTCATGGTTTCCAGCCTGGAGGAGAGATATAAGGTCTTATTGACCCCACATCTCTCCATAAAGAGGACCTGTCACACACATTTCCTATTACAAGGGATGTTTACATTCCTTGTAATAGGAATAAAAGTGGGGAAAAAAATTTGAAAAAAAGTGTAAAAATTAATAAAAAATAAGTAAAAAAAATAAATAAAAGATAAAAAAATTAAAACGCCCCTGTCCCTGGTAGCTCGCGTGCAGAAGCGAACGCACACGTAAGTCCCGCCGACATATGTAAACGCCGTTTAAACCACATATGTGAGGTATCGTCGCGTGCGTTAGAGTGCCAGCAACTAATCTAGCACTAGATCTCCTCTGTAAATCTAAACTGTAACCTGTAAAAAATAAATAGCGTTGCCTATGGAGATTTTTAAGTACCGAAGTTTGGCGCCATTCCACGAGTGTGCGCATAATTAAAGCACGACATGTTGGATATCTATTCACTCGGTGTAACATAATCTTTCACATAATACAAAAAAATTGGGCTAACTTTAGTGTTTTTTGTTATTTTTTTAATTCATGAGACAATTTTTTTTACAAAAAAAAGGCGTTTGAAAAATGTTTGCGTAAATACCGTGCGAGATAAAACGTTGCAATGACCGTTGTTTTATTCCCTAGGGTGTCTGCTAAAAATACATATATAATGATTGGGGGTTCTGCGTAATTTTCTAGCAAAAAAATGATTATTACATGTAGGAGAGAAGTGTCAGAATAGGCCCGGTATGGAGGTGGTATAAAAGCCCGGGATTGAAGGGGTTAAATAAATATCAGATAACATTGTAGGCACATTTCCTAGAGGAAATTCCTGCCCAATATTTCTCCCCACATCTGGGGGGGTCATCTACTGTGTGTGGGGTAAAGAAAACTCCCGCGTCTATACATGAAATTCCTCCTTATAGGGACAGTGAGTGTATGACTAGAGGCTGAATGCTTTGTGGAAAGTGGAGGGGATCAGGGATGTTGAGGGCCATCAGAATGTTTTGGGGGTACCAGTGGGTTTCTGATGCAGTAAACACTCCATTAGTCACATAACCCCAGGAATGGTCAGTAAATGGATGAGGGGTCACTGCTATTAATCCTGTGTGATCTGTGATAATGATCTGTGCTCTCATCTCACCTGTTATACTGGGTTTTTGTATTTATAGATCATTTACACAAGGAAAGAGAGTCATACAAGTCAAGTCCCTGAAAACGAAGCATGAATTTGTGCCCACTACCGGGAATAAACCCAGAGACCATCATGGGGAAGGGATCTGTGGCCACTATGAAGAAGGGATCTGTGGCCACTATGAAGAAGGGATCTGTGCTCACTATGAAGAAGGGATCTGTGCTCACTATGAAGAATGGAGCTGTGCCCGCTATGGGGAATGGAGCTGTGCCCGCTATGGAGAATGGAGCTGTGGCCACTATGGAGAACGGAGCTGTGGCCACTATGGAGAATGGAGCTGTGGCCACTATGGAGAATGGAGCTGTGGCCACTATGGAGAATGGAGCTGTGTCCTCTAAGGAGAATTGAGATGTGCCCGATATGGAGAATGGAGCTGTGCCCGATATGGAGAATTGAGATGTGCCCGATATGGAGAATGGCGCTGTGCACACTATGGGGAACTGAGCTGTGGCCACTATAGAGAATGGAGCTGTGCCCTCTATGGAGAATGGCGCTGTGCCCTCTATGGAGAATGGCGCTGTGCCCCCTGTGGAGAATGGCGCTGTGCCCACTGTGGAGAATGGCGCTGTGCCCACTGTGGAGAATAGCGCTGTGCCCACTATGGAGAATGGAGCTGTGCCCACTATGGAGAATGGCGCTGTGCCCTCTATGGAGAATGGTGCTGTGCCCTCTATGGAGAATAGAGCTGTGCCCTCTATGGAGAATGGCGCTGTGCCCTCTATGAAGAATGGTGCTGTGCCCTCTATGGAGAATGGCGTTGTGCCCTCTATGAAGAACGGTATGGTGCTGTGGCCACTATGGAGAACGGAGCTGTGCCCTCTATGGAGAATGGCGCTGTGCCCTCTATGGAGAATGACGCTGTGCCCACTATGGAGAATGGCGCTGTGCCCACTATGGAGAATGGCGCTGTGCCCACTATGGAGAATGGCGCTGTGCCCACTATGGAGAATGGCGCTGTGCCCACTATGGAGAATGTAGCTGTGCCCTCTATGGAGAATGGCGCTGTGCCCTCTATGGAGAATGGAGCTGTGCCCTCTATGGAGAATGGCGTTGTGCCCTCTATGAAGAACGGTGCTGTGGCCACTATGGAGAACGGAGCTGTGCCCTCTATGGGGAACTGAGCTGTGCCCTCTTTGGAGAATGGCGCTGTGCCCTCTTTGGAGAATGGCGCTGTGCCCTCTTTGGAGAATGGCGCTGTGCCCTCTTTGGAGAATGGCGCTGTGCCCTCTATGGAGAATGGCGCTGTGCCCTCTGTGACGGTCGTCGAACATATCTCCGCCATCCATTCCCTTCTTCTCCCATAAAAGAAATCACCCAATATTCCCCGACTGGGAATATCCCTGGAATCGCTGAATAATCCACACATGAGCCATGGCTTAATGCTGAATGTAACAGGACACACTTTATTGAAGTACACAGCACACTTTATACAGGATTTGGAACATCCCGCCCCCAACAACCGCTTTCCTATTGGTCCATTGTAAAGTATGCAGTCTTCATCCTGGTCCTCTTAAACCATGCAAATGAGGACTTGAAAATGTCTCTGGGGATCTGGGCCAACTGGCCACCATTTATGGGGTATACCCGTGGAGACTGAAGTCCCATCCACTGATGTGAGGTGAAAATCCCCCCAGTGCTTGCAAAGCAAAGCCGACATCCTCCTGTTTCAGTCCTGTACCATTTTCTGGGGTTGTGCCAGTGGAGACTGAAGTCCCATCCACTACCCCAGGAACCCCTTCTTCTGTTAGGTGAAAGCAGAGGCCCGGGGCACTCTGCTCTGTTGCCAGCTCTTCTGCTGGGTTGCTGTGAGTGGAGACCACAGTCCCATCCACTGATATCCACTCAAGCTGTAGTGGGGTGCAGCCGCCAGTAGCATCCTGTCCTGCTGCCAGTGGTTCAGCTGGGAGTAAGAGCTTTACCACCTCAGCTGGTTGCTGGGGAGGGGGGCCAACCGCCCCGGCTCCCTGGAACTCCACAGTTGGTCCCGGTGCTGGGCAGAGATGGCTGGCACTCTGCCCTGTTGCCAGCACTTCTGCTGGGGGCGCATAATCCAGAACATCCTCTGAACAGTCCATGCATTCTGTAATCTGTGGCTGGGGAGTGATCGCCATCTTCTCACCCTGAGCCTCCGAAACTGCCACAGGGGTGGGGCAGAGGTCTTGAACCCTCTGTCCGGTGACCAGCGCTTCAGCTGGGGAAGTTCCTTGTAACTCCACAAATACTGCTCTTGGTGCTGGGCAGAGCACAGTGAAGTTTGGCCCTGATACCAGCTCTTCTGCTGGAGGCCCATCAGGTTGTTTGTCCTCAGCAGAAAAATCTATTAAATCCCCTGTCTCTGGTGTCTGGGGATAGAGGTTCACCATCTCCTGTCCATGGAACCCAGAAGATGCTATAGGTACTGAGCAGAGGTTAGAAGAGCTCGGCCCTGCCGTCAGAACTTCAGCTTTGGGAATGGCAATCTCCAAATTTTCCACTGCCGATTCACTGGCATACTGCTGGACAGGCACATTCCTCCCTTCAAGATCATCCCATGCAGAAACGGGATCATCAAGGTCAGTCGGCACTTGCTGCATCCGCCATAAGACCTCCGCATCCATAGCTGCAGGGGCAGGTTGGAAGAGCACACTGTTACCCTGCCACATGGACGATTCTTCAGCCAGGATTTCCGCATTGTCCACTGGTATTTTCTGATAGTCCCAGGCAAAGGGAGCCCGGCCCTGGCGCTGAGCAGAGTCTAGCAGCTGTTTGTAGGCGATCTCCAGGTCCCATTCCCGAGCAGCCAGAAATTCCAAATCTTCCTGTAGCCAGTGCGCTTCCGAGATATTCAATTTTTTCTCTCTGTGCTCCATTATGTCCTCCAAGCGCCACTCCCGATCATCCCCAAAGTCGAGATCACTGGACATCCTCCAATACAACAATCCCAGGCCATCATAGTCATAGTCTTCTGTGGGGCTGTCATCCGCTGACCACGGGCACCCTTGGGCTACATACCACCGGAGGGCTCTGTAGCTCTCATCCAGCTGCATCTCTGCCCGGATCAGCCTGTTTAATTCCGCTATCCACTCCTGCTTCGGTTGTTCCCCCCAACAACGGCAGTCGTACGTCATACGTCATACGTCATGCATAGATGTAGGGCAGGACCTCTCCTTGGTGTTGCTGCTCCAGAGCTAGCGCTTCCTTCCAGAGTTGGCACCGAATCACATCCGCCAATCCCAGCAGGACCTCCTCTGATTCTGGTCCTGTGTGCTGTATCCGCATCTCTTATAACCTTCTTCTGAATTCCTCTTCCATGATTACTGGTATCTGTACCTCTCCTCGTCTTTCATTTGGTGCTGCTTCTTTAGGCGTTGTCACCGATCGTCGTATTTCTGCAATTCTCAGCTCATGTTGCCGCTCTCGTTCTTTCTCATCAAAAGCTTCAAAAGCGCTAAACGGAATCTTCCTTGTGTCTGCTGTGCTGTACTCACTGTTTGGAGAATGTGCGGCTGCTTGTTGGACTGCTGCCAGTTTTAACTGTAGCTCTGCGTCTCTTATTTGTTTAGCCTCCTCCGCTAACAGGGTCATCACTTTCAGCACCACATCCGCTGTTGGGTTCGGACCGAACCATGCTAATTTCTCTCTTATTAGCTTGTTGGCTGGTGATTCCTCATCCTGAATCACTGGTGTCCCCATCTCTTGTACTGCTGGCGTTGCTGCAACCGAGTTCTCCTGGTCTAGCTCCATTTATTCTGCTATGATGACACGCTCGGTTTTGTTGCTAGCAATCCTTCCACAAACTTCCAGTAGTTCTTTCAGTGTATTTCTTTTAAGCAGGGTGTACCGGTCTTCCATTCACTGTTCCCAGTGTCTGCTTGGAATCCTGGTGTAAAGGAAAGTAGAAGGGAAAATCCCGCTGCTGCCAACCAGTTGTGACGGTCGTCGAACATATCTCCGCCATCCATTCCCTTCTTCTCCCATAAAAGAAATCACCCAATATTCCCCCACTAGGAATATCCCTGGAATCGCTGAATAATCCACACATGAGCCATGGCTTAATGCTGAATGTAACAGGACACACTTTATTAAAGTATACAGCACACCTATTGGTCCATTGTAAAGTATGCAGTCTTCATTCTGGTCCTCTTAAACCATGCAAATGAGGACTTGAAAATGTCTCCGCAGAGATTGGTCCCAATGCTTGAATAGCCTGAATATGTGTGGCCAGAATCCTGTGATGTGTTTTCAGACAAAAGCCCCAGGGGGTCAATCAATGTACACAATAGCCAGCCACAGAACAATGGAGCCGTCTGGAGAATTGAGACAGGGCAGAAGTCATTTACACCTGATAATAGAAAGGCTTTAGATAGGGTTATCACACAATGGACAATGAGTATTTCTTCTGAGTCTATTGACCTGGCTGAGGTTCAGAATTAAATCTGTAATACATGAATTAGGATTTCAGTATTTCATGGTCCATGACACCCTCTATGGAGAATGGCGATGTGCCCTCTATGGAGAATGGCGCTGTGCCCACTATGGAGAATGGCGCTGTGCCCACTATGGAGAATGGCGCTGTGCCCACTATGGAGAATGGCGCTGTGCCCTCTATGAAGAATGGTGCTGTGGCCACTATGGAGAATGGAGCTGTGCCCACTATGGGGAACTGAGCTGTGCCCTCTATGGAGAATGGCGCTGTGCCCTCTATGGAGAATGGCGTTGTGCCCTCTATGGAGAATGGCGCTGTGCCCTCTATGGAGAATGGCGCTGTGCCCTCTATGAAGAATGGTGCTGTGGCCACTATGAAGAATGGAGCTGTGCCCACTATGGAGAATGGCGCTGTGCTCACTATGGAGAATGGAGCTGTGCCCACTATGGAAAATGGAGCTGTGCTCACTATGGAGAATGGCGCTGTGCTCACTATGGAGAATGGCGCTGTGCCCTCTATGGAGAATGGCGCTGTGCCCACTATGGACAATTGGAGCTGTGCTCACTATGGAGAATGGCGCTGTGCCCTCTATGGAGAATGGCACTGTAGAAAATTGCTTAATGTTTGAAATAAATCTTCTGAACTGGCTAAACTGCCAAAAGATTTACAAACAACTAGTCTTGTGATCCATCCCACCCCTCCCAGGAAGCATAGCCAGGTCGATGATTTCCTTTTTCTTTACAGCAGTTGGGCAGTATAGCTTGGTCACCAACCTGCCTACAGCCGACTTAGAGGACTGCGAAGAAGCATCAGCACAATGATGAGGTCATAGGCATGCACACAAGGTGTGCCGGGTGTGCCTGAGCATGCCCTAATTACCCTGTGCTGTCTCTGAAGATCTGCCCTGAAATGTTGCATCCAAGGCGCGTGTAGCCCACACTTCCTGGGAAACAGTTTCACATGCATCGGATGCAGAGAGAAAGACCAGCTGTAAAAACTCTATGGTGATGTCGGTGGTGGGCGGGACCAAACAGCAATCAAACACCAGCCAATGGGATGGGATCTGGGTGGTCGCCACATTCCCTAAGCCGCCCAATCATTGGCTGGTGTTTGATAGCCGCTTGGTCCCGCCCATCTTCAACATTGCCGCTCAGTTGTGACAGCTGGTCTCTCTCACAGTAAGCATTTACATTACATGGCACACACTGAGTGGCTCTTGCAAGCCTCACGATCTACTGATTATGAAACTCCCCCCTCTCCTCTGTCAGTGCCAATCAATTCTGCCTATCAGTGCCCATCAGTGCTGCCTATCAGTAGTCATCAGTGTTGCCAATTAATGCTGCCTATCAGTGCCAATCAATGATGCCAAACAGTGCTGCCAATCAGTAGCCACCAGCGTTGCCAACCAGTGCTGTCTATCAGTGCCAATCAATGCTGCCCCTCAGTGCTGCCCATCAGTGCTGCCAATTAGTGCACAGTGCCAATCAGTGTTACCAATCAGTGCCAATCAATGCTTCCAATCAGTGGTGCCAATCAGTGCTGCCTGTCAGTGCCAATCAAGGCTGTCAATCAATGCTGCCTATCAGTGCACATCAGTGCTGCTATCAGTACCAATCAATACTGCCAATCAGTGCTGCCTATCAGTGCCCATCAGAAATTCCAATCAGTGCTGCCTATCAGTGCCAATCAGTATTTATTAGTGCTGCCAATCAGTGTTCATCTGTGCCAATCAGTGCTGCCAATCAGTGCCTATCAGTGCTGCCAATCAGTGCCCAGTGCTAATCAATGCTTCCAATTAGTGCCAATCAGTGGTGCCAATCAGTGCTGCTAATCAGTGCCAACAAGTGCTGCCAATCAGTGCCAAACTAGGCTTCCTATCAGTACCAATCCATACTGCCAATCAGTGTTGCCTATCGGTGCCAATTAATGCTGCCAATCAGTGCCCATCAATGCTACCTATCAGTGCTTTCTATCAGTGTCCATCAAAAATTCCAATCAGTGCCCATGTGCTGCCTATTAGTGCTACCTAACAGTACCAATCAGTGCCGCCTATTAGTGCCCATCCGTGCTGCCTATCGGTGCCCATTAGCACTCCCTATCAGTGTCAATCAGTTTTGCCAATCCATGCTACCTATCAGTGCCAATCAGGGCCCTTCAGTGACCAACAGTGCTGCCAATCAGTGCCTATTAGTGCTGCCAATCAGTCCTAACAATCTGTGCTGCCTATAAGTGGACATCAGTGCTGCCCATCAGTGCTGCTTATCAGTGCCCAGTGTCAATCTGTGCTGCCTATCAGTGCCAATCAATGCTACCAATCAGTGCCAAACAATGCTTCCAATCAGTGCTGCCAATCAGTGTCAATCAATGCCAACCAGTGAAGCCTATCAGAACCAATCAATGCTGCCTATCAGTGCCAAACTAGGCTTCCTACCAGTACCAATCAATACTGCCAATAAGTGCTGCCTATCCGTGCCAATAAATGCTGCCAATCACTGTCTAGTGCTGCCTATCAGTGCCCATCAGTACTGCATGCTTTTGATGTGAAAATCCCGAGATTTTAGCTGCCCCGCCTCTGCACTGCCTCCTGGCGTGGTGGCCATCTGTAAGCCCAGGGGCCCCATAATCTTCTATTGCCCGGGGGCCCCATGGGTTGTCAGTCCGCCCCTGATATATACAGGGCTTTTTTCCCTCAGACAATAGGTGCATGAACTCCCCCTTTCCGAGTCACCCATTTTCTCCGCCTCTACCTACCTCCCAATACCGCCCCTTTTAGACAATACAGAACCAGGTATCATTTTGTGGTGCTGAGTAATTTACATGGAATTTGGTAATGATATCAACAAAAGCAGTAAAATAGATCCCCTGCAGCCAGCAACAGTAAATGGGGGATCTACTGTTGCTGGCTGCAGGGGATCTACCGTATTTATCGGGGTATTGCGTGCCCCGGCGTATAGCGCGCACCCCTAAAGTGGACCCGCATTCCTGTGGAAAAAAGATGTTTGTACTTAGTTTTGGTGTCTTGCGCGGCGTCCATCGGCGGCCTCGTCGGGTCCGGCGTCCGTCTGCGGCTTCGGGTGTCCTCTTCGTCGGGTCCAGCGTCCTTCTGCAGCGTCCTCCCCGCTCGATCCCCGCTTTCCCGCGCCAAGTTTGAATACTGCGCCTGCATATACCGAGCGCAGTACACTTGTGTATAGTCGGGCAGGCTCGGCTCCTCTCGCGGTCACATCCTGTGCGTTCTG
Organism: Rana kukunoris; assembly: GCA_029574335.1. Taxonomy (NCBI): domain Eukaryota; kingdom Metazoa; phylum Chordata; class Amphibia; order Anura; family Ranidae; genus Rana; species Rana kukunoris. The sequence goes on along the minus strand of JAJQKJ010002949.1, from coordinate 95,041 downwards.
TACGTCCAGGACGTGAGCACAAGAGGAGCCGAGCCTGCCTGACTATACACGAGTGTACTGCGCACCCACGATTTTGCCCTGAAAATTTTCAGGGCAAAAAAGTGCGCGGTATACGCCGATAAATACGGTATATATACAGGGCTTTTTTTCTCAGACAATAGGTGCAGGAACTCCCCCTTTCCGAGTCATCCCTTTTCTCCGCCCCATACTCACCTCCCAGTACCGCCCCTTTTAGACAATACAGAACCAGGTATCATTTTGTGGTGCTGAGTAATTTATATGGAATTTGGTAATGATATCAACAAAAGCAGTAAAATAGATCCCCTGCAGCCAGCAACAGTAAATGGGGGATCTATTGTTGCTGGCTGCAGGGGATCTATTTTACTGCTTTTGTTGATAACAACAATGGACCACCCACAACAAAATTTCCCCATCAGCAACAATACACAATACACGGCAGCATCAACAGATCTCCATAGAGCAAGCATTAATAGACTCTCTGGTAGGGTGACACATTTTCAAACTACCATTCAGGGACACCCCTCTTCCAAAAACTCAGCCTGAGCTGTAACCAATCACAGAACAGTGATTGGACACAAGAGGCGGGATTTATGATTTCTCCAATCACAAGCAGGGGGCGGGAATTGTGCTCCTCCCGGCAATCCGGGACACGTGGTCACCCTACTCTCTGGCTGCCATCAACAATAGACCCCTCCCCCAACAGTAGATCTCTTTCAGCAACAACTGACCCCCCCCCCTCACCCTCTAGAAACAATAGGTCCCCCAACAGCAACAATCAGGGGTGGACTGACCATTGAGGAACTCGGGCACTGCCCGAGGGCCCCATGCCACTAGGGGGCCCCATCAGGGTTGCCAGGCTCATTAAAACCAGGGACAGTATGTAAAAATCTGTGTTTTTTTTACATCTGTCCCTGATATGTCCGAAACCGACATGCTTTTGATGTGAAAATCCCAAAATTTTAGCTGCCCCGCCTCTGTACTGCCACCTGGCTTGGTGACCATCTGTAAGCCTGGGGGGGCCCCATAATCTTCTATTGCCCGGGGCCCCATGAGTTGTCAGTCTGCCCCTGGCAACCATAGACCCCCCCTTGCAAAAATAGATCCACAGCATTGAGCATCAATACCCTGCAGCACACCCCAGCATCCCTTGCCTTACAGCCATACAGTCAGTCCAGAAGACGCCGGAACTGCGTTCCCCCGCATTCCAGCTGAAAAATGCCCTGTGTATATATATATATATATATATATATATATATATATATATACACACACACACACATGTAAACTAAGCACTACCTCTACAATGAGCCCCACACCTCATAGGCTGTGATTAGGGTGACTGCCCTGTTTATACTGTAGACCCCTGGTGACTGTGGGGATTTGGGCTTATTTTATCTGTTTCGCTATGTTCTCATGAGTGAGGTTACACCAATTCTGCATGTTCATGATGTTCAATTACCTTCTGTTTGTATAAAAATTGTGTATTAATACATATTCTTATAATAAAAAATTCATATGGAAAAAGTGATCATGAAATTTGTGTAAAAATAAAATGTATATGAAATCCAGATGTTCCCTGAATGGAGCCAATACATTTCATTACCTTCAGTTTCCCTTCTGCGATGCGGATTACCAGCCATAAAGAGAACCTGTGCTGTGCAGAGTCAAAGCCAACTACAGTCTACAGATATCTCCATGTGTCTAAACAAACCTTCAAACTGCTGCAAAACCTCTTATGTGCATATGGCCTCATGCACACGGGTCAGAACTTGGCAGAAACAATGCTGTATATGTACAGTACAGACCAAAAGTTTGGACACACCTTCTCATTCCAAGAGTTTTCTTTATTTTCATGACTATGAAAATTGTAGCGTCAAACTGAAGACATCAAAACTATGAATGTAACACATGTGGAATTCTATACATAACAAAAAAGTGTGACACAACTGAAAATATGTCATATTCTAGGTCAGTGATGGAGAACCTTGGCACCCCAGATGTTTTGGAACTACATTTCCCATGATGCTCACCTACACTGCAATGTAGCTGAGCATCATGGGAAATGTAGTTCCAAAACATCTGGGGTGCCAAGGTTCTCCATCACTGTTCTAGGTCCTTTTGCAGCAGACACATCTCTAGAAGAACTGATAAGAGGAGACGGTGTGAATCCGGCCTTCATGGTAGAATATCTGCTAGGAAACCACTGCTAAAGAAAGGCAACAAGCAGAAGAGACTTGTTTGGGGTAAAGAACACAAGGGATGGACATTAGACCAGTGGAAATCTGTGCTTTGGTCTGATGAGTCCAAACTTGAGACCTTTGGTTCCAACCAACCGTGTCTTTGTGCGACGCAGAAAAGGTGAACGGATGGACTCTACATGCCTGGTTCCCACCGTGAAGCATGGAGGAGGAGGTGTGATGGTGTGGGGGTGCTTTGCTGGTGACACTGTTGGGGATTTATACTGAACCAGCATGGCTACCACAGCATCTTGCAGCGGCATGATATTCCATCCGGTTTGCGTTTAGTTGGACCATCATTTATTTTTCAACAGGACTATGACCCCAAATACACCTCCAGGCGGGGGAAGGGCTATTTGACCAAGAAGGAGAGTGATGGGGTGCTGCGCCAGATGACCTGGCCTCCAAAGTCACCGGACCTGAACCCAATCCAGATGGTTTGGGGTGAGCTGGACCGCAGAGTGAAGGCAAAAGGGCCAACAAGTGCCGAGCATCTCTGGGAACTCCTTCAAGACTGTTGGAAGAGCATTTCAGGTGACAAGAGAATGCCAAGAGTGTGCAAAGCAGGAATCAAAGCAAAAGGACCTAGAATATGACATATTTTCAGTTGTTTCACACTTTTGTTATGTATATAATTCCACATGTGTTACATTCATAGTTTTGATGCCTTCAGTGTGACTCTACAATTTTCATAGTCATGAAAATAAAGAAAACTCTTGGAATGAGAAGGTGTGTCCAAACTTTTGGTCTGTACTGTATATATGTTTATGAGCAAATGATGTTGAGCAAAAATGCATTCTACTGACCAAGGATATAAATTAATTCTAGCCATTGTATTATATTCTCACAAAAAATATGTGAAAATCATTAGTGGACACAAACATTTTGTCATACATAAAAAAACATAAATTCTATCTGTAGCACCCCCTTACTTTCAGTACAGGCACTACGCTAAAGTTAGTGGGTGAATGGGAGAGTTACTTTTGCTCCCATTCGTGATTTGTTAAATTACAGGTTGCTGTTGTTCCAGAACTGTCCTGTGGGTCAGTCTGTGTTCCAGGGGTGCTATCCCACCCCTGGGCGACAGTTGGCGCTAGAGGGGTTCTGGCGGAGCTTCCCAGCAGCCAATTGGAGGAGTTTTTTCCCTCGCTGGACATGCTGGAGGAGGGTATATCTGGGACAGACGCCATGATTCTGGGTCTTCTCTCTCTTTGCGGGGTCCACGTTCCAGGTGCGGCATCCACCTTCAGGGTGCGCGTGCATCCACGGACCCCGCCGGCATGGCCCACCTGGCCAGAGCTGCATGCTCCACGGGACCCATCCAGATGTTGAAGGGGGCCCCAGAGACTTGCTGGGTCCCCAACTTTGCTGAAAGGTCCCAAGTTGTGAACCGTTCGGTGGGGGATCGGCTTGAGGAGAACCCGGAGGCAGGTTGTCCAAAGGGGCTTGAACGAACCATCGGGAATGTGGTCATCAAGACGTGACAGGTACATGACAGCTGTCAGTCAGTGACCATTCATTGCATTTACTGGGGAGATTCGCTCAAGATCTAATTTGTTCTCTGAAGTACTGAAGTACCAGGTCTGTGGCAGAGGCCCGAGCCAGGTCTGTGGCAGAGGCCTGTTCCTCTCAGCGATCTATAAGTGACATTTCGGCTGCCAGGCTGGTGGCGGAGGTCTGTCCGGGAGCACTTCACCCACCCGGACTGGAGTGGCGACGAGTTCTACATATAGCTGAAAGCAGGCTTGCGTTCCTTGTTATCCTGATACCGCACTGTTCTCTACTGCTTCATCAACCTCTTCTATCCTGCCTCCTGTTGATGTTGGCCGTGTTGGGCCCAGAAATAAAGCATTGAAAACCCATTTGGTGACTGGACATTTGCTCACTGCTACTACTCACTGCTACTACCCCTAGACACATCACAGGGTAACTTAATACGCCGATCCCAAACAACAACCAGCGGCTCTTTTGGGGGGTAGCGCTATATGTCTTCAAACCAAAATAAACAAATAATAATGCACGTATTTCACCAACTCCCAGTTCCAATCCCCCTTCCTAGCACAAATATTTGCCCCCAATCCCACCCCAGCTTAAATCCCACCCGAATCTTCTCTCCTATCACAAATTTTTGCTAATAAAAATAAAATTGAAAAAATAAATTAAGCCGCCCCTGTCCCCCTGTACTAATAAGCCATAATGAATGCGTGTGCATATGTAAATGGTGACACATCTGCATAGGTGGGGACAGGGGAGGGGCCTGGGGTGGGGTTGAGGGCGGTATTAAAGGGGGCCCCGTCAGGTAGGCCCATGATTTGTAACAGCGGCCCTGCCTCCAGACAAAGCTATCTACCCATGCTGTTACCTTACAGCAGTAAGGTGAGAGTCTTGAGTGCATCTAGGTTTCACAGCACTTGAAAGAAAAAACACCAGTCACTCAATTGCACTACGGTGAAGGGATTTTATTATGAAATAAAACACCAGATTATTTTTGATTTTTCATATTGATTTTTTTTTTCACCTTCGTTCATCATCCTTACAATTGTATATGGATTTTAATAGATATTTTTTATGCTGTATATACACTAGTCACACATATATATATATATATAAATTCTATTTTTATTATACATTTGTTGGCATCTAACAGTGCAACACCCTCATCACAATACTAGTTAAAATTAATACTTTCTTTCCAGCAATTCTTTTTAATGTCTATACCGTGTTTTTAAAATGAATAAATACCAACAAATAGTAAAACTGACAATTTCATTCATAAAGTATATGCAGAAGCCCGTGCTCGGGAATGGCGTGCACGTAGGGACGTGACGCTTCTGTAGGTGGGAGGAGCCACGGGAACGCCGCGACGAGGGAGCGCCGGGTTGAGGGGTCGTGGGAAGCCGCGAGCAATGTCCATAGTGCGTGCTGGAAGGAAACCTCCCCCGCCCGGAGCCCCCGAGTAGCCCAGCTGTGTGCGGATATCGGTCAGCAGCCCGTCCCGTCCCGTCGGATGCTCGGCGTGCTGAGTGACATGCCGAGATACACGCCGCAGTAACGGACGCTGGCGTACCCCCCCCCCCTCTCTCACCTCCATACCCCCGGGGGAACGTGGATTAGGGAACTCCCCAGAAGACATCGGTACCTCTCGAGAGAAGAAAAAAAAAAAAAAAACACTTCAGCAAACAAATGCGAACCAACGCTGCTGGCTCTAGGGAGAACTGATCAGGATCGCTCTTTAACCCCTTCCTCCTCCGCATCGCATTTGCCTCAATAAGGTAAAAAGGCTGAAGACACCATAGAGAAGGTGAAAAGGTAAGCCTCCCTGGGATCATTCCCAGAGAGTAATCAACATGGACTACTGAAAGAGCAGAACTGTACAGCAGGTTCGTTTCCCTTTTCTGAGTCCTATCTAAAGTGTCTTTACTTGTATCTACAAAATGTGTTTACAAAACGTGTGAAAGAAAAAAGTGGAGACTTAAAGCGGTATTTCACCCTAAATATAAGATCTCCCATGCGCTTCAGCATACTGGCGTCAGCGCCAGTATGCTGGTTTTTTTTTTTTTTTATAGCACACTTACTGTTTTATCGTAGAAATCCTTTTCTGTCCCCCGTGGTGGACGGCGCCAGTACAGCGCGTCACATCTTCCTAAGATACCCGATATGGACTCGGGTATTTCCGGCGCTATGCGGCGCCTGCGCACAGACCTAGGAGCTGACTGCGCAGGCGCCGTATTTCTCCGAAATAGGACTCGGAGAAATACGGCGCCTGCGCAGTCAGCTCCTAGGTCTGTGCGCAGGCGCCGCATAGCGCCGGAAATACCCGAGTCCATATCGGGTATCTTAGGAAGATGTGACGCGCTGTACTGGCGCCGTCCAACGCGGGGGACAGAAAAGGATTTCTACGATAAAACAGTAAGTGTGCTATAAAAAAAAAAAAAACCCAGCATACTGGCGCTGACGCCAGTATGCTGAAGCGCATGGGAGATCTTATATTTAGGGTGAAACTCCGCTTTAAGAAAGGAAAAAAAATGTTCCCACAGAAAACATCTGCTATCACTGCCTGCCTGATATTTTATTGAGGAAAAATTGTGTGTTGGGTGGTCTTAAAGGGGTAGCATAATTAGTCTGCTCACTCCGACCTATGCATCCCCCTCTTTTATCCATCTCCCTTTTTTATCTATATGCTTCTTTTTTTTTTTTTTTCTCTCTGCTATTCTGGCCTCTCTTAGTCCAGCTTTGATGTAAAAGGGCATGAAAGAGGTGATAGAGGGGAAAATTTGAAAAGACCACTGCATGAACAACATCTACCTCGCCTTTCGGGTATAGGGAAAGTAATAGGATTGGGGGAAGGGGAAGCCGGGAGAGACGTATTGGGGGAGCTGCGTGGAAAGGCATAGAGACTGCCCAAACAACAAACGAATAAGGGGGGAGAGAGTGGTGAGGTTTTAAAACTACTAAGGGGTAACAAGAAATGCCCCCCAGACCCATCCCTACCCAGATTGTGCACTTGGGAAGAGTAGAGGGATCCGCCATCTGAAGATTTATAGAGGACCTACAGTGATTAAAGCACAAAAAGGAGCTAAAAGACCACCTGATGCTCTTTAGGACTGAGTGGCAGGACATAGGAGGGAAAGACCCAAGAGAGCAAACTGGGGAAGAGAATTCGAAGAAGTGCATTTACTATGCAAAGGATGACGAGTAGATCTACAAGGGAGGCCCCCCAAAAACACCCCCAAGTGTGGCAAATAACTCATTGACAACAAGTTCTATCAGACAGTATATGACAAAAGAGGACAGTCCACGAACCCAAGATATACAAAAACAACAACAACAACATCAAATAAATAAAGATAAAAAGACAGACAACAAGAACCCCCAAAATAAGATGTCGAAGGACAAACCTATAGACCCAAGAGGAGAAGGACTATCAGGTAAAGAAGCGGAGCAAAGGTGGACAGAGGAGCAGAGGCTAGAAGAATCAGGGCCATCTAAGAGAGAAATGGCAGAAATGTTGCAGAGCCTGGAAAACACCATCAAGGGAGAAATACAATCACTACGGGCGGATCTTAGGCATCTGCTATCTAGAATAGAGGCAGTGGAAGAAAAAAACGGAAAAACAAGAACAAGAGTCACTCAACACACTTACACGATCAAATAGAGCAGATAAAATTACAGCAGAGGCAGATCCTGTACAAATTGGAAGCTCAAGAAAATAGAAATCGCAGGAAAAATTTAAGAATTAAACTTTTACCGGAGGAGCAAGGGGAGGAGTTAAGGAAGAAGATGCAGGAAATATTAAATCCATTAGTGGAAAATCCCTAGAGGACCCAATCGGGATAGAAAGAGTACATCGCATTGGAAATCCCAGAAGAACAGACACCGAGAGGCCAAGAGACATTATAGTCCGATTCAGGGGGTTTGAAGAAAAGGACAAGTTTTGGAGAAATTTAAAAGGAAAACCACCGCTGGTGTTCAGAGGAGCAGAATTACAGGTCTTTTCAGACCTGGCGCCAGAGACATTGGCAAGACGTCGACTTTTAAAACCTCTGCTGAATCAATTGACAACTCAGAAAATAAAATATAACTGGGGTTTCCCAGCCTGCCTAGTAGGAATCAAAGAAGGAAAATCCACGATTCTGAGATTCCGGAGGACCTTAAAATGTTCTGTACCAGAATGGACATTCAAATCCCAGACCTCCCGGGCTGGGAGTAGGGAGGGGGAGGTTGAGAGGGGGAGGGGCAAGGGAAGCACCAACTGGAGGCGACGACTGACAAATCCCAGGCCCCACCTAGAGAAAACTGAGCCACACTCAATATGGAGTGGGCCCAGAGGCCGTTAGAAGGCCAACGAGGGGAGGGGAGGAGGGGGGGGGAGGGAGGGAGGGAGGGAGGAAGGGGGGGGGGACGGGAGGGCGGGGAGGGGAAGGGGGAGGGCAGGGAGGAGGGGAGGGAACGGGAGGGGATCCGAGGGAGGGAGGAGAGGGAGGGAGTTTAGAGGTAGTATCTCGCCAAATGTGCCAAGGGGTAAAAACAGCCCAAGGAGAATAGAAGTGTCCCCTGAGAAAAGAGAAAGGGAAAGGGGTAACTGGAAGAGATGCCGATAATTAAAATTCTATCATATAATGTAAAAGGTTTGAATAGTCCAACAAAAAGACATAAGGTCTTAAAGGAATTGAAAAGCCTTAGAACAAATGTGGCCTTCCTGCAAGAAACACACCTCTCAACAGAATCCAATATTAAGTTATATTCAACAGAATCCCTGTCTGGTTTTATGGAGACACCATATCCAAACGGGCTAGGGGGGGTAGCAATAGGCCTAGCCAAAGGAGTTCGGTTCACATTGGTAGACAGGCTGACAGACCCAGAGGGGAGATTTCTCTTCCTTAAAGGGGAACTAGAAGGGATGGACTGTACATTAGTGAACATCTACGCCCCTAACACACAGCAGATAAACTACCTTGGGGATGTATTAGTGAAATTGAATGACTTTAAACGAGGGAAGGTCATTATGGCAGGAGATTTAAACTTCTGCCTTGACCCGAGGATAGATAAGACCACACCACAAGGAGACAACAAGAAGCTTTTAAAAAAAATAAAAAATAGCCTGTTTAGAAGCCAATTGGTAGATGTTTGGAGAGTCCTAAATCCGGAACAGCGGGATTATACGTTTTATTCCCCGGTGCATGGAAGCTACTCCCGTATTGACCACATCTTTGTGGATCATAGTTGCTTGGAAATGGTCGAGGGTGCGGAGATAGGGGCCATGACACTCTCAGACCACGCCCCAATTAGTGTATCCCTAAAAATACGAGGAAACCAGAAAATATTCCAAAATTGGAAGCTCAACGAGGAATTAATGATGGACGAGAATAGCTTAGAGAGGATCAAAAAGGAGCTAGAGGAATATTTCAAGATCAACGATACAAATGAAATCTCGGGAGCAACTCTTTGGGACGCTCACAAAACGGTAATAAGAGGGATCCTGATATCAGAAGGGACAAGAAAGAAAAAAAAAAAAAGTTGTAAACGAGAAAAAATAATAGAAGAGATATTAAAGTTGGAGCAAAAACATAAAAAAGCGGGTAAAACAACGAGAAGTATATCAGGCCCTGGTGAATAAAAGAAATGAATTAAAAGAGCTAATAGACCAAGAAACAAAAAGGGAATTAAATTTAATAGCAAAAGAAAGATATATGTGGGGGAATAAAACAAATAAACACTTGGCTAGGATGGTCCGGAAAAAAAAAACAAGAAATGTTATAGAAAAAATTAAAAACGAGAAAGGGGGAGAAAGTGCACACAACAACAGAATAGCAGCAGAAACGTTTAGAGCGTACTACGAGAAACTGTACGCAGTGGAACAGAGAAATTGGAAGCAGGGGGAGAAAGAGAATAAAATAATAGACTTTTTAAAAGGAGCGGGGATCCCAAAATGTAGTCAAGAGGATAGATCAAAGATGGACAGGCCTATTACAGAAAATGAATCAGGACGGCCCTAGCAGAATCAGCGCTAGGAAAGAGCCCAGGACCAGACGGTTTCACTGTTCTATACTACAAAAAATGCAAGGAGATACTTATCCCCAGACTCTGCCAGTACTTCAATGGGCTAGGGAAAGACTTCCCCTTAAGTGGAGAAGCAGCAGAGGCGACTATAACACTCATTCCCAAGGAAGGAAACGATGGGGAAAACATGTGCAGGGTTATAAACACTCATTCCCAATATCCTGCTGAATATAGACACGAAACTCTTCGCAAAAGTATTAGCTGGGAAGAGTTGGAACAGGAGATGACAAAACTTGCCATCCTGACCAGACAGGTTTTATCCAGGGGGAGAGAGGGAAGAGACAATGGAGTAAGGGCTCTCCTTGTCCTTAAAAAAATGAAAGAAAGTTGCCTCCCCAGTCTACTCCTGTCGATAGATGCCGAAAAAGCATTCAACAGGGTAGACTGGGGACTCATGTTAAATACACTAGAGAAATGGCTTTGGTCAGACAATAATGGGGAGGATTAGAACTTTATACCAAGCCCCGACAGCAAGGATAAAAAAAATGGAAGTCTCTCCCAAAGGTTTGAAATGAAAACACGGAACAAGACAGGGATGCCCCCTGTCCCCCATGCTGTTTGTGCTATCAATTGAACCCCTGCTGGCCAGGATACGTAGGTGCACAGAAATTGAAGGAGTGAGAATAAAAAGAGGAGGAACATAAACTTTCGGCCTTTGCGGACGATGTCCTCTTCTATTTAGTCAATCCAAAGAAATCAATCCCCCAAATTACTGGATATATGTAGCCAATACGGAGAAATATCAAATTTTAAATTAAATATGACCAAAACAGAAGTCCTGAACGTAAACACGTCTAGATCCGAAGAACAAAGAACTTAGATTCAAGTATCAATTCCCATGGGTAGAAACCTAGGGGTTAAGTTAACGAACTCAATTAAAAAAATCTACGAGATAAAACTATATTCCCCTCCTGGACGGAAATAAAAAGCAGAAATAACAAGGGTAAAGAACAGGCCATTATCATGGATCGGCAGAATTAATTTCTGTAAAATGTCCTTACGCAAAAGTCCTATATAAATTCCAGATGCTCCCTATCATACTACCAAGCGCATGGCTACAAACTATGAAAAATATGATCATGAAATACATCTGGAGGAATAAAAAGCATAAAATATCGCTCCAGGTCCTAAAACAACCAAAAGAGAAGGGGGGGCTGGCTGTCCCCGACATCAAAAAGTTACTATGACGCCGGTAGTATTATCGAGAGTGGTGGATGGGCCAGAGGAAATAGAGAAAAACGGTGGATCAGTATTGAAAATTGCAGAGGTGGAATTAGGAAAAATAATATGGAATCCCCCTCAAATAAGGTGTTTGGGTGAAGCACACACGAGATCACTAGGAACGCACTTAAGATTTGGGACACTGTATATAAAAGAATTGATAAAGAATACAACTCACATTTTATTGCTTTAAAAGATAATGATTATTTTGAACCAGGTAAAGTTTCAGTAGGAGGAAACTGGATTACAAAGGACACAGCACAAATAAGAGAAGTTTAAAGGATGGTCACTTACTCTCACTGCATGAAATAGAAAAAAATATTTATTTTTTGAAGATAAATGACTGGAGGTACCAAAGCTCAGACACTTTTATAGTAAAACTGCCACAACCCTTAATGACAGGAGATCAGCTAACAGATCTGGGAAAGTTATGTTCCCCAGAAAAATACCAAAGGAACGATCTCAAAGCTATATAAAATTCTCCTAAAGGTGGAAGAGCTGGAGGGTACCCCCGTATATTAAAAAATGGGAGAGGGAATTAGGGTCACATAGGGACATGGGCACAATAAAGAAAATACTGAAATTGACACACGCCTCGGCAACCGACATCAGGACGGCAGAAATGAACTTTAAGTGCCTTTCCGGGTGGTACATCACCCCTGACAAATTAAGCAAATACAAAGAAGGACAATCAGCAGAGTGCTGGAGGGGATGCGGATCCATAGGATCAATGGCCCACTTATGGTGGGAATGCCCCAAAATAAGAAAATACTGGGAGACGATCATAGGCTTCATAGAGGAAATCACAGAGATAAAAATTAAGATGGACCCATGGACAGTTCTCTTCCATGGAGGGGAAGAAGGTATAAAAGGTTATAAAACTCCTTAGTCCCGCACTACTTAATGCGGCCAAAAGGCTTATCCCCTGTAAATGGCAAGAGAATGAAGCCCCCCAGATATGGGAATGGATTGATATGGTGGAAGGGACGTACATTATGGAAGATGTAAAAAGTAGTATGGAGGACAGTGAAATGAACCAAAACCAGAAATGGGACAAATGGAGGAGTTTTAAGAGATCCTGGAGTTATGCTGAAAACCTCAGGGACGAACATAAGGAAAAAGTGGCAAAGACAGGAGAAAGAGCACATGGGGAACTTGGCGAGATCAAGGAGAGGGGGCGCACGGGTTGGCGAATCAAGGGGAGGCGTGGGAGGAGGGTGGGGGGAGGAGGGGGGGGAGGAGGAAAAAAAAAAAAAAAACTTCACTTTTTTTTTTCACTGATGATGCGAAACCTAAAGAGAGACGCTCAAGACAGCTTCAAAGGGATAAAATGAGTGTCCTTCGTAAAATGTAAAACATACGAAAACTCTATGAGGCGGAGTCTGAAGGTGAATGGGAAAAAAAAAAACTGACTCGCGGCTATAATGAATTGTCGGCTCCGGCAATTGCAGGAGAATTCATTCTTAAAAAACCCGAACAAAAAAAGCGTGGGGGTCCCCCCAAATTCAATAACCAGACCCTTTAGGTCTGGTATGGATATTAAGGGGAACCCCGCCGTCAATTTTAAAAAAAAATGACGTGGGGTTCCCCCAAATATCCATAACCAGACCCTTCAGGTCTGGTGTGGAATTCAAGGGGAACTCCACCCAAATTAATAAAAAAAAAGGCATGGAGTCCCCCTAAAATCCCACACCAGACCCCTTATCCGAGCACGTTGACCTGGCCGGCCGCAGAAAAGAGGGGGGGACAGAGCGCGGCCCCCGCCCTCTCCTCAACCGCACCAGGCCACATGGCCCTCAACATTGGGAGGGTGTTTTGGGGTGCCCCAAAACACCTTGTCCCCATGTTGATGAGGACAAGGGTCTCTCCCCACAACCCTTGCCGGTGGTTGTGGGGGTCTGCGGGCAGGAGGCTTATCGAAATCTGGAAGACCCCTTTAACAAAGGGGCCCCCCAGATCCCGCCCCCCCCCCCTGTGTGAGAAATGGTAATGGGGTACACTGTACCTCTACCATTTCACGAGAAAAAAAAAAGTGTGAAGTGAAAAAACGACAAAAGCCGTTTTTGACAAGTCCTTTATTATCTTCTTTCTTCTTCTTTTCTTCTTTCCTTCGGGTTCTTCTCCTTCTTCTTCCTCTGCTTCTGTCTTGGGTCTTCTATTCCCGCATCTAGCCTGGCGTGTTCTTCCACCTTCTTCTCCTTCCGCTGTCCTTCTCGTCCGCATCTTCTTCTTCTTTGTTTTCCTTCGCCGGAGGCGCCGCTTCCAATTGAAATCCCCGCTGTCTGCCGGACCACGCCCCCTCTGACGCCACGGACAAGCTCTTAGAAAAGTTCCCGTGTGGTGCCTGTGCGTCAGGAGGGGGGCGTGGTCACATGTTCCAGAAAAGGGGCAATTCAATTGGAAGCGGCGACTCCGGCAAAGAAAAAGCCGCGCACAAGCTTCAAATTGAATTGCCCGCCCTCTGACATGTGACCACGCCCCCCTCTGACGCACTTGGAGCACACTCCTAAGAGCTTGCCCGTGGCATCAGAGGGGGGCGTGGTCGGCAGACAGCGGGGATTTCAATTGGAAGCGGCGCCTCCGGCGAAGAAGAAGAAGGAGAAGATGCGGACGAGAGAAGGGACAGCGGGAGGAGAAGATGGAAGAACACGCCGGGGCAAGATGCGGGAATAGAAGACCCAAAGACAAAAGCAGAGAAGAAGAAGGAGGAGGAAGAAGAAACCCGAAGGAAAGAAGAAGATAATAAAGGACTTGTCAAAAACCGGCTCTTGTCGTTTTTAACCCTTTACTCGTGAAATGGTAGAGGTACAAGGTACCCCATTACCATTTCACACAGGGGGGGTTGGGATCTGGGGGGCCCCTTTGTTAAAGGGTCTTCCAGATTTCGATAAGCCTCCTGCCCGCAGACCCCCACAACCACCGGGCAAGGGTTGTGGGGAAGAGACCCTTGTCCTCATCAACATGGGGACAAGGTGTTTTGGGGGGCACCCCAAAACACCCTCCCAATGTTGAGGGCATGTGGCCTGGTTCGGTTCAGGAGAGGGGGGGGCCGCGCTCTGTCCCCCCTCTTTTCTGCGGTCCGGCCCAGGGTCAACGTGCTCGGATAAGGGTCTCTGGTGTGGATTTTAGGGGGACTTCACGCCATTTTTTTTTAATTTGGGGTGGAGTTCCCTTAAATTTCCACACCAGACCTGAAGGGTCTGGTTATGGATATTTGGGGGGAACCCCACGTCATTTTTTTTTTTGGAAAATTGACGGCGGGGTTCCCCTTAATATCCATACCAGACCTAAAGGGTCTGGTTATTGAATTTGGAGGGAACCCCCACGCTTTTTTTTGGTGGTTTTTATATGAATGAATTCTCCTGCAATTGCCGGGAGCCGAAAATTCATTATTGCCGCGAGTCAGTTTTAAATGGCTTTTTTCCTTCAGAATGTCATTTTTCACATGCTGACATTACACCCAGGGCCGCCATCAGGGGGGTACAGGCAGTACACCTGCAGGGCCGCCATTAGGGGGGTAAAGGCATTACACCTGTAAAGGGGCCCGGGGGTCCCCAGGGGCCCGGATGGGAACCACCTAAAAAAAAAAAAATGTTTTATTTTTTTATTTTTTTAGGGGTCCGAAGGTCCCCAGGGGCCCGGAGGCCACTAAGGGCCCCAGATGGCAAGGCCTTTTTTTTTTAAAAATATATATATATTTTTAAAAAAATATATATTTTTTTATATATTTTTTCTTTTATTTTTTATTAAAGGGCCAATTTTTTGTTGTTTTTTTTTTTTAGAGGTCCGAAGGTCCCCAGGGGCCCGGAGGCCACTAAGGGCCCCAAATGGCAAGCCCTTTTTTTATAAAAAAAATATATATATTTTTAAAAATATATATTTTTTTTTTTAATATATTTTTCTTTTATTTTTTATTAAAGGGCCAATTTTTTGTTGTTTTATTTTTTTAGAGGTCCGGAGGTCCACAGGGACCTGGAGATGACAACCCCCCTTTTTTTCTAAATAAATATTTGTTTAATATATTTTTTTATTTCTTTTATTTTCATATTTTATATATATATATATTTATATATTATATATATATATATATATATATATATTATTAAAGTGGCCCAGAGGTCCCCAGGGCCCCATGTGTCAACCCCCTTTTTTTATAATTGTTTATTTTTTTTATTTTTTTAAACATTTTTTTTATATTTTTTTTTTTATTAAAGGGCCCCAGGGCCTGGAAGGCAACCCCTTGTTTTTTTTTTTTTTAGAAAAATGTTATATTTAAAAAATATATATATATATATTTTCTCTCTTTTTTCTTTTTATTTTATAAAGGGCACAGAGGTCCCCAGGGCCAGGCCCGGATGGCTACCCCCAGGGGGCCCATGCCTGAAGCTGTGTGAGGGGCCCCAAAATTCTGATGGCGGCCCTGTACACCTGTAAGGGGCCCGGGGGTCCGGAGGTGCCCAGATGCCTGGAGGCCCCCCAGCGCCCCAGATGGTAACCCCCCCCCTTTTTTTTTGTATATATATTTATTTATATATTTAGTTGTTTTTTTTAGGATTTTTTATTAAAGGGCCAATTTTTGGAATTTAATGTTTTTTAGCAGTCCGGAGGTCCCCAGGGGCCCAGAGGCCCCCAGGGCCCCGGGTGGCAACCCCCCATATTTTTTGTTATTAAAGGGCCAATGTTTTGTTTTAGGGGTCTGGAGGTCCCCAGTGGCCCGGAGATCCCCAGGGCTCCAGATGACAACCCCCCCCCCCTTTAAAAAAAAAAAGACTAAAAATTATATATTTTTATATATTTTTTGGTTATTTTTTTAACATATATAACATTATATATAATATAATTATGAAAGGGCCCAGAGGGCCCCAGATGACAACCTTTTTGCTTATAAAAATGTTATAAAATTTTATATTTTCCCCAGGTTTTTTTTTTTTCTTTCATTTCTTTTTTAAAGTGTATTTTGTGCGTGAAGTCGAGAGAGAGGAGCTGGACTTGCAATCGCCATCCTTCTCCATGCCCTGGTGGCAATGGTGGGTGTGAGGGGGGCCCTCCCACTCACCCCCCTACCTGCTACACTTGGGAGCCCGATGGGACAGAGGGACTCCCCCTATGAGGGAGTCTAGCCCACCCAGCCAGCCCTGTAGGTCCTTCACCTCTCTTTGTTTTAGGAGACCTCATGGCCAAAGTGCGTTTTGTGCGTGCAAGTGTGGTGTTTTTTTTTGGGGGGGGGGGTGGGCGTACTAAGCACAGGCGTTCTATACAAAGGGTACCTTGCATAGCACACCCACCGGGAGCCGGGCTGAGACCACCAAACTCAATTCACATGTAGCCGAGACCGTTCACCTCTGCAGCCAAGGATCCCGGTCTCGGCTACATGTGAATTGAGTTTGGTGGTCTCAGCCCGGCTCCCGGTGGGTGTGCTATGCAAGGTACGCCTGTGCTTAGTACGCCCACCCCCCCCCAAAAAAAACAGCGCAGTGCCATTCACGTTGAGCCACCGCAGCTCCCACCCCATGTTATTTTTTTTAGATTTTTGGTAGTTATTTTTTAATAAAGGGCCCAGAGCTCCCAAGGCAACCCCCTTTTTTATTATTTTATATATATATATATATATATATCGATATTTTAATTTATTTTTTATTAAAGGGCCCAGAGGTTTATTTTTATTAAAGGGCCCAGTGGTCCCCAGGGCCCCCGGGTGGCTACCATCCTTTTTTAATATATATTTTTCTATATGTATTTTTTTGTAAAGGAACCCCCCGCTTATCAAATTGCGGCAGCCCCCCCCTTCTCAATATCAGGCGGCAGCACCCCCCCCCTGTTCTCTGCTCCATGCCTGAAGCTGTGTAAGGGGCCCCATAATTCCTGATGGCGGCCCTGATTCCCCCCCCCCCCCCATGGTACGAAATTTCAAGGAGTTTTTCACTTTTATTGTTGCACTTTAACCACTTCCATACCGCGCCTATTCTGGCACTTCTCTCCTTCATGTAACAATTATATTTTCTTCCTTGAAAATCACTCAGGACCCCCAAACATTATATATATTTTATTAACAAACACCCTAGGGAATAAAGTGGCGGACATTTTTTCGTACACATTTCCAACAGTATTTGCGCCAAAATTTTTCATAATTTTTTATTTTTTTTTGGCTTTCAAAAAAAAACCTGTTTCATGAATGACAAAATAAGAAAGCAGTAAAGCTAGCCCAATTTTTAGGGATAAGGTCAAAGATGATGTTACACCGAGTAAATAGATACCTAACTAGTGGATTGGATTGGATTGGATTAAATACTTATAGAGCGCCAAATGCAAGTTGTGATACTCGTAGTCACGCTTTCATATTGCGCACACTCATGGAATGGCGCTAAACTTCGTTATTAAAAATCTCATAGGCAACGCTTGACTTTTTTTCTCAGGTTACCACTTTTGAGTTACAGAGGAGGTCTAGTGCTAAAATTATTGCTCTCACTCTAACGCACGCTATGATACCTCACATGTGGGGTTTGAAGGATGTTTACATATGTGGGTGGGACTTTGCATGCGTGTTCGCTTCTGAGTGCGAGCTACTAGGGACAGGAGCATTTAAATTCCTTTTTTATTTTATTTTTTAACTTAATATTTTCATTTTTGCACTTGTTTGTCCCTTTTTTTGTATTATTTTTCACTTTTCTTCCTATTACAAGGAATGTAAACATCCCTTGTAATAGGACTAGTGTGTGACAGGTCCTCTTTATAGAGAAAGGCGGGGTCAATTAGACCCCACATCTGTCCTCCAGGCTGGAAAGCATGGAATTGGTAAAAAAAAAAAAAAAAAAAAAAAAACATCTCATGCTTTCAGCTGCGATTATGTTCGTTCAGCACAGTAGTGTAGTGTGTAGCATGTTCACCTAGCAGCAAAAGGGTTGCTGGTTCGAATCCCGCCCGTGACACTATCTGCCTGGAGTTTGCATGTTCTCCCTGTGCGTGTTTCCTCCCACAATCTAAAAACAGGCTGTAAATTGGATCCTGTCTAAATAAGCCCTAATATGCAGTAGGATATTTAGGTTTTGTGCTTCCCTAGGCCTGACCAAATTTTGGCACCCCCTAATAGAAAAATGACCCACCCTTCCTGTCAAGGCCACACCCTGTTTTTTTATGACCCACCCAGGAATTTTCAGGGGACACACACAAGTTCTGTGGGGGGGGGGACCCGGGGGGGCCCTTAATTTGCCTAGTTTTTCGATCACTTCCTGTTTGGCTATGGGGCAGGAAGTGAAGGCCAATCTCCCCAAACGGACAGGGATAATACAAAATAAACTGACAGAGCTTCTAACCCCCCCCCCCCAACTCTATCCAAAATGAAAGAAATCAAAAAAATAAAAGTGATTATTATAGTTCCAGTTTAACCCCAAATTTCAGATCATTCTATTGAGAGGCTTAAGAAAATATAACCATGCCAATGGGCCAGGATCCAGCGTTGCTAATATGTATGAATGTGTGTTAGGGACCCCCACAAACACCACCCAATGTTAAATCAACAATTTTCTTGTTTGTTTTGGGGATGCCTGCACCCCTGATAGGGTAAAGACACCTCACAAATGTTGTCACTTTCTACTTAATTCATTCACTTCCTGCCACACAGCCAAACAGGAAGTGAGGGAAACACCTGAGTAATGTTTTGTTGGGAACACAGATCAATCTAAATAGTTTCCCATTTTGGAAATTGCATTTTGCTGTGTACACCCCAAATTAGTAGGAATCTTGGACTTTGGGGTCCATTTACTAAAGGCAAATCCACTTTGCACTACAAGTGGACAAGCAAGGAAGAAAAATAAAAACTTGGCAGGATTGGAAGTAAAAACCATCAGTGCTTCCCTTCTGATTTTCATTGCCTACGCTTCTACTGCAGAGCGGCTTTGCCTTTACTAAACCCCAAAATAACTAATCATTTGGGGTGTACACTGCAGTGCAATTTGCTTAATGGTGACACTAGTTAGATTGACCTGTGTCCCGAAGAAAAGACCATTGGTAGGGTTTTAACCTCACTTCCTGTTCAGCTGTGTGACAGAAAGTGAAGCCAATTTTAGGAAAAAGGACACAAAGCCCAACCTAAAAACACTAGCAGGGGTTCTAACACTCAATTGGCTTCCCTCAAACAACCCACAATTAGAATAGGATTGTCTTGTGCTAGTTTCAAGCACAGCGCTGTAAATCAGCACTTCAAGCCTGTCCACCAATACACCACCCCCCCCCCAGGCCATGTTTGCAGCTTTTCTTGCATCTTCCAGACCAAACCCTTCTCCCAGGCACGCAGTCTGGCCGGACAGGAATGGGGGTGGGGACGAGCGAGCGGCCCCCCCCTCCTGAGCCGTATCAGACCACATGCCCTCGACATGGGGGAGTGTGTGCTGTGGGGCACCTCTTCCCGACAACCCTGGCTGTTGGTTGTCGGGGTATGCGGGCGGGGGGCTTATCAGAATCTGAGAGCCCCCTATAATAAGGGGGCCCCCAGATTCTGGCCCCCCACCCTATGTGAATGAGTATGGGGTACATCGTACACCTACCGATTCACCGGGTGGAAAAGTGTAAACACAAATAAACCACACAGAAAAAAAAAATTTATTAGTCAGCTTTGGGGGTCTTCTGCCGGGACCCCCCACCACCAGCCCATTGGGCCCCGGGCTTCGCCGTTTTCTGCCGGGGGGACACCCACCGATGCTCTCCGCCATGTCCAGCCAGGCCCCCACCCCAAAATAAGCTCTTGTACATCCGGGGGGGGGGGGCGGCCGAAACCAGCTGAGAACAACGGGGGGCGGAGCCCCTCGGTCTTCCAGACGTTTTCTGCCGGGGGGGCTCCAGCCCCACACCGGTCTTCGCCGCCGCCTTCCGCCGGGGGGGTACACCTACCCCCCCCCCCCGGTCTTCGCCGCCGCCTTCCGCCGGGGAGAGAGACACCCACCGATGCTCTCCGCCATGTTCGGCCAGGCCCCTACCCCAAATTAAGCTCTTTCACATTCCGGGGGGGGGGGGGCGGCGGAAATGGCGGAGAACAATGGGGGTGTCCTCGGTCTTCTAGCCGTTTTCTGCCAGGGGGGGGGGAAACACCCACCCATGCTCTCCGCCATGCTCGACTGGGCCCCACCCCAAAATTAAGCTCCTTTACATCCGGGGGGGGGCCGGCCGAAAACAGCGGAGAACAACGGGGGTGTCGCCCCACCTCGGGCTCCTCCGCTTCTGCCTGGCTCCTCCCGAGGCCAGGGCTTCTTTCGCCGTCTTCCGCCGGAGGGTGCCACTCTCCGGGCTTCTCGTGGCTGTCTTCCGCCGCGGGGCACTGTATTTCTCCAGCACTTCCAGACTGTCTCTGGCCTTTCTCTGTTGGTGACAGAAGTAGGAGGTCATCTGCATACAGCAGGAACTTCACCTCGGTGTCATGTAGAGTCAGTCCTGGAGCTGGGGAGGATTCTAGAGACTTAGGCTGCAGCCCTGTCTGACTCCTCGGGCCTGCCGGAAGTGTTCCGTTCTTTTCCCGTTCACCTTTATGCTGCAGCTGTTCTCAGTGAACTTTTGATGATATCGTATGTTTTCCCTCCTATTCCACTCTCCAATAGTTTGAGGAACAGGCCTGGGTGCCACACTGAGTCAAATGCCTTCTTAAAAGTCCACAAAGCAGGCGAATAGGTTCCCATGTTTTGTTTGGTGGACGTGGTTCTTGATGAGGCTGTGCAGGGTGTAGATGTGGTCTGTAGTGCGATGGTTTGGCATGAACCCTGCCTGACTTCTGCTGAGGACATTGTGTTGTGTCAGGAAGTTGAGGATCCGTTTGTTTCCCTAGTGTGCTGCTGACACATATCCCCCTGTAGCTGGCTGGATCGTATTGGTCTCCACTCTTATGGATGGGTGTTATGAGGCCTTGGTTCCATACTGTAGGGTAGTAACCAGCACTCAGGACCACACCACATTGAACAGTTTACACATTGCAGCGTGTACCTCTGGGGAGCCGTGTTTAATCATCTCTGGCAGGATTCCATCCATCCCACTGGATTTTTTGGTTTGCAGGTTTTGGATTTTCTCCCCAATTTCTTGTGGTACATCTAGGGGGCTCTGGAAGTCCTTAATTTTTCCTCCATATCATTAAGTCTTTTGATGATGTCTTTTTGTTCTACAGTTAAAGCCTCCTCTGGGATATTTTTGTAGAGGTCCTTGAAGTAATTGAGCCAGATGTCGCCATTTTGGATGTGGAGATTGTTTTTCCTGGGTGCTGAGCCAATATTCTTCCATATTTCCCAGAAAGAATTTTCCTGAAGTGCCTCTTCCAGCTGTTGTAGGTTTTTGGAGATGAGGTTTTGCTTTTTCTTTTTAAGGGTTTGTTTGTATTTTTTCTGTAGGGTGCTATGGGCTATCCTTAGGTCAGCATTGTCAGGGTCTCTGTGTTTGTTGTTGGAGACGGTCCGTAAGTTGTTCCTTAATGCTTTGCATTCTTTGTCAAACCATTTATTGGATTGTTTGTTGGATGGTTTCTTATAGTTGGTTTTTCACACCTTATCTCATAGGTGGTGTTTTGGAAGTTTTCAAGTTTTTTTTTTTAATGTCGGTTCAGTTACCTCTCTGTATTTTGTGGTAGAATGTTTGGACCATTTAAATGATGGTGGCAGGTTGCGGAGAGACGCCCGATGGAGTTTCGGTGATGGTTTACTGGAAGATTTGATGTATAGCAGTAGTTGGTTGTGGTCTGATAGGTGTGTTTGTGGGGTGACTGTAAAACCATTGATGAGTGTGGGGTTCATATCTGTGATGGCATAGTCTACCACACTGCTGCCTACATGGGAGCTAAATGTGTACCTTCCTGGAGAGTCTCCCTGGGTACGGCCGTTGAGGATGTAGAGGCCCAGACTGCGACACACATTCAGCAATTTTCTTCCGTTTTTATTGGTTGTACAGTCATAGCTGTTTCTTTGATTCTGTATGGACTCCTGGTCGTAATTTGCATGGCCGTGTTGCCATGTACGTGTTGCCATCAGAACTTCGTACATCAGTCCTTTTCCCTTCCTGTCCTGGCATTGAGGTCTCCGCATATGAGCACTTGTCCCAGGGATTGGAAGTGGGTGATCTCATTTTGTAGGATCTCATAGGTGTCTGGCCTGAAATATGGAGACTCTGCTGGGACAATGTATGCTGCACACAGGTATATGTCAGACTGGGAGGTGAGGATGGAGCTGCTTATTCTTAGCCAGATGTGGCTCTCTCCTTTTTTGATTGCATTGATGTTCCCATGTAGCTCCTCTTTGTACCAGACTAGTATTCCTCCTGAACATCGACCATGTTTTTATCTTTCTGTGCGGGGACAGAGAATTCCCTATAGCCTATAGTAGGTACTGATGGGTTATCCTGTGCCCTGGTCCATGTTTCCAGGAGGATTTGTATGTCCGTCTCATATAGTCTTTGCTTGAAATCTGGATCATCTACTTTGGATCCGAAGGCTGAAGCGTTCAGACCCTGAATGTTCCAGCTACTGATTTAGTAGGATAAACCGGTTGATCCCGAGAAATTCACCCATTACAAGGTATATAAATATACAAACAAAAAATGACATCATTAGTATGATGTCATTTTTTTGTTTGTATATTTATATACCTTGTAATGGGTGAATTTCTCGGGATCAACCGGTTTATCCTGCGTTGATTTGTTCGATTATGTTGTTTGGTACGTCCCTCCTTGGAAGAAGGGAGGACAGAATTACTTTGGACTGTGGGAATTTTTGTTGGGCAGTCTCTTAAGACAATTTCAGGATTTTGTTGTCTGTTCTTGTGGTTTGATGGTTTGTTTGGAGTTTCTGGATTTTTGCAGTTGTCTTGGCTGTTGCTGGGCTTTGGGATGTTAATTTTAAGAGGTTGATGAGTCTCACCCGTCTGTTTGTTGATGGGCACTTTGTCTGTACAGACCATTCCTTTTAGTTCAGGTTCCTGATTGTGGGGCATCGTCTGTGATTTGAGTATATTTATCTCTTCTCTTAACTGGGTGTTATCTTGCTGTAGTTGTTGCATTGTAGATCGTATTTCTAGTAGGGCAGACTTGAGTGTGTTCAGCTCTTCCCTCAGACGGTCATTTGCATTTCCATTGTCTCCTAACTGTCTTTGGAGCTGCTCTCTGGAGTGTACAAAATCCCTCTCCAGGTGAGATAAACAATCTCTGAGCATGTTGGCTGAGGGGACATCAGGCATGTCTATGGACAATGTCTTGGCTGCCATTTGTTTCCGATCATTTTTGTCTGTAGTTTTTAAATCCTTATAAACCTTGGCCTGATCTTTCATTTGGGGAAAGCATGCTCATACTCCTCTAGTTGCTCCTCAATGCCTTGTGCCATGATGGTGCCATTGTGATAAATATTCAGGGTACTCACAATTGTCTTCCTCATCCCTGACCTTGATCTGTCTGCCCATGCAGATACCTCCCTTTGTAATATTCTTTTAATATTTACAGAACGTTACAACATGCCAGGCTTCAGTATTCTCAGTATTGAATAAAAAATCAGTTTTCTTTCTGCCATTTTCCATATTGGAGAAGTCTGCAGAGTCTCTGGATTTTGCTCAAGTTGTTCTTTTTTCATGGCTTTCTTTGCTTGTTTATTCTTTTCTCCCTCTGAGTAAACAATCTCTAAGACATCAGACCCCCTGCTGGCTTTAGCTGTAATGGGGTCTGTGTCTGGAATACATGCATTCTGCTGTTCCATTTTTAAGTGTAGAAGTTTGCTTAAATGATATTTTCTATATGTTTCAGTGTGTGCTGTTATAGCAGGATTGTCCTACCTTGTGTCTGTTTGCTTTAGTCCTTTCAGCCCTGGATGCTCTCTCATGCTGGATGCTTGTCTGCTAGATGGTCTTGTTGTTTTGAATTTTTTGTCTTTATTCTCCTCTTTTCGTTGAGTTATTTCTTCTTGTTCATCTCCTTCTTGTGTGTAGTCTCAATTTTCCTGGTTTTGTCCTTCAATTTTGCCCATTACAAGGTGAAGTGGTGAAGTTTCAGGAGCTCATTCTTAGTGCTGCTGCTGCTCTCTCTCTCTACTC
The DNA here is from genome assembly GCA_029574335.1 of Rana kukunoris. Taxonomy (NCBI): domain Eukaryota; kingdom Metazoa; phylum Chordata; class Amphibia; order Anura; family Ranidae; genus Rana; species Rana kukunoris. The sequence continues at coordinate 70,965 of JAJQKJ010002949.1, read as the reverse complement.
TCTCTCCTCTCTCTCTCCCCTCTCTCTCTCCCCCTCTCTCCCCGCTCTCTCTCTCCCCCCTCTCTCCCCCCTCTCTCTCTCCCCCTCTCTCTCTCTCCCCTCTCTCTCTCTCCCCCCTAACTCTCTCTCCCCCTCTCTCTCTCCATCCTCTCTCTCTCTCCCTCTCTCTCTCTCTCTCCCCTCTCTCTCTAACGGGGAGGGGGGTAATATAAAGGGTCATAAGTCTGTGAAAGGACTAAGTCCTCAGTTTCTCATGTCCCTCTCAGTCGGTGACACGCTTTCACATATTGGGCAGCTATCTTCACTGTTGGCTCCTCTTCTCCCAGTAGAAATTGTAGTTTCCTCTTCTCTTCTGTAGAGTTGAAGTCCGGGATGAGAGCGGATAGTCTCTGTAAGCGAGTGTCTCTCACTGATGAGCATTTGGGGCAATGTAGCAGGAAGTGTTCCTCATCCTCCGGGACCCCCTGGTGACATTGCTGTCACAGTCTCCTCTCCCTGGGCTTGTAGGTCTGTCTGTGCCGTCCTAATTCCATTTCCAGGCTGTGGGCGCTCAGTCTGTACATTGTCTGTCTGTCTTTGGGGTATTTTAGCACCTCCAGGTACGGGGCCAGTTTATAGTCTCTCTGCAGTGATTGGTAAATTGTTAGTTTTTGGAGTTTGTTATTTCGTATCTCCATTTTCCAACATGTTTTTCTTTGTGCTGATGCGCCGACGTTTCTATGTGCCCGTACCCACCAAACTAGATGCGCCCAATAACGGCTCATTTGCGACCGGCGGAACGTTCCGACGCCAGAGTATCGTCAGCGTTTATTTTCGCTGGGCGCATCAGTCGCGCCCATTAAATCAAATGTGCAAATATGCAAATGAGGGATTTTTCACAATTCACGAACGGATTAGCACCATACGCTGGCTACATGCGCCGCGCGTATCTGATCCGTCCGGCGCAAAGTTATTTCTACAAAAGGCTGCTTTATCTTTACTCCAGACGGTCACAGGTCAGCAGGAGAGCAGCTACAGCAGCGTTACCGACGAAACTAGCAAGCTGAACAACAACACTTGCAAGGACAACACCTCTGTGTGCCAACATGCCAGGGGCACTCGTGGTCCTAAGACTAGTACTGGGTCCCTCGCTACGGAGGAGGCGGGCACGTGAGAGGATATACCGCACTCGTATGAACCTCTTTGGCATGGGGGATGAGGAGGTGTATCGCCTCTTCAGATTCAGCCCTGATGTAATACTTGAACTAACCACAACCCTGCAGGATGACATCACCAGCAAGACACACCGCTCACAAGCAGTGCAGCCACTGGTGAAGGTCCTGGCAACACTTCATTTCCTTGCCAGTGGATCATTCCAGCGTACAAGTGGAGTGGTGGCTGGGATGTCACAGTCCTCCATAAGCAGATGTGTGCACCAGGTTGTCCCTGCAATCCTCAGACGCATGTCCAACCAGTTCATCAGACCCACCACTGAGGAGCTGCGGCTGAAAACAATGACAGATTTCTACAACATTGCCAGATTCCCACGCACCATCGGGGCCATTGATTGCACACATGTGGCCCTACAGCCCCCCAGTGCCACAGAGCACATATACCGCAATCGGAAGCATTGGCATTCCATCAACGTACAGGTGATAGCTGATGCCCAACGCCTCATATGGCACGTCCGTGCCAAACACCCCGGGTCCAGCCATGACAGCTTCATATACCGTCAGAGCCCCATCCCAGCAGAATTCGAGCAGAACATGTATGGGGACAGCTGGCTGGTTGGTGAGTGACAAGGGAGTCAGGCATGACTATCCCCTCCCGTGATGCACAACAGAAGTCGCACATGCATGACTAACATTCTCCTGTCTTTTACCTTACAGGTGACTCTGCATATGCACTGGGACCCCATCTAATGACTCCTTTCCGGAACCCCCAAACCAGAGGAGAGAGAAAATACAATGAAGCACACATCAAAACCCGTGGAGTGGTGGAGCAAACATTCGGGCTCCTGAAGTCCCGTTTCCGATGCCTGGATAAGTCTGGGGGGACCCTATTGTATTCCCCTACCTTCGTGTGTCAGATCATCGCTGCATGTTGTATTCTGCACAACTTTGCTATGAGAAAAGGCCTGCAGATTGACATACGTGATGACCTGACCCCCGACCTACACAGTCCCCACCTGCCAGAGGACACCCAGTCTGCTGATGGAAGAGCAGTCAGGAGGGTCCTCGCCGTAGGCATCTTTGGATACTAAACCAAAACATTAATCACACAGACAATGCACGCGTGTACACCACTGATGTCCCAAGATCACACACACCACATGCACATCGCATTGGATTAGCCCAAGTCCAGCATGTAGGAGTTGGGAGCAGCAACGCCAGCGTCAAGGCCCCAATGATGTCACTGTCCATTCACACACCTTTCACACGTCATTCATACAGCCGTGGGGTTAACTTCACCACCACGGCCGAGGGTGACACCCCTTACTTTCAGGAGTGCCACCCTCTCACATTCACACACCATTCACACTGCAACGTGTGCAGTATCAAAAAAAAAAAAATATCTCATAACCTGAGAACCAAAAAATAAACAAAAACTCATGTCCTGAGTATAAACAATAATAATAAAAAATAAACAAAAACTCATGTCCTGAGTATAAACAAAAATATATAACAACCAAAAAAAAAAAACAACCCTCATCTGGGATGACGGGGGCTCCTCCTTGGGGGCACTCTCGGGCTCCTCATCTGCCTGGAGGGAGTGGGTGGTGGTGGGGGCTGATCCCCGGGTCCTAGGTGCCCGGTTGAGTGTGACCTTGTGACTCCCCCTCCCCAGGCTCCCCCAGAATACTGAAACGGCCTTACCGCACCGCGTCTCCTTCGTCCTGGTCCCCCTGCCGGCTCTCCTGCCGTCTGGTGCTCCCGCTGACGCACCGGAGGATCCCGTTTCTGCTCCCGACCACGGGAGTGTGGTCCGCTCTGTACGAGCGGAGGGGTCGAGGCGCTCGCGGTGCTCGCGGTGCAGCCATCTCGGCGGCGTCCTCCACCGGGCTCGCTGTGCCCTGCGCCGTTGCCGCTCCGAAGTCACGTGACCCGAGGTGAGGAGCGAGCGTACGACCACGAGCCGGAGGTACAGGTGGCCGTGAGGGGGTGGAGGGCGCTGACCAGGGGGGGGTCCGCCGGCGGTGGTGACGGAGGGAGACTTGCAAGCTTTGCTTGACATCCTGCTTGCCCTGTTGGGGAGTTGGCTGCGGAGGGGTGTAGCAGCGGGACAGACCTGCGGTGAACCCGTGGACGTGCAAAACTCTCTCGGAATTGTAAACCCATAGACTAAGGACTAAGAGATCAGAAATGCTTTTTGTGTTTTTGCACTGCCTATATCCAAGTCCACTGCTAGCATATACTATTATAATTCCACTCAGCAGCCATACAGCAGAACGCATAAAATGCAATAAAGGAAAAGTAAGTATTAAATTCAAAGAAAAGTCAGAACCAGGAAGCCGGATCGGACAGGGGGAAGGTGAATCACAGGACTGTAAGTAACCATCTACCTCACTTTATTCATTCTTGTGTGTACCTTGTACCGAACCATAGACTACAAATAAACTGTAAACAAAATGAGAGCTTGTTGTGAGCAGTAGAGGTGGCGGCCTAAGAGATCAACAAAAAGAGGTAGCACCCGACTGGATACCGCTGGGTGACTCAATTAAAACAGCATAAATAAACTGTGATATATATCGACAACTAATGAAAATGGTACGGACTGTTGTCTCTTGAATATCTTTAGAAAATCTTTAGAAAATCTCTGGATAAACATGAATGGTAAATGGTAATAGGTGAAGTGGGTGAAGCAAGAGGGGGCACCCCAGCTTGTCCCTGAGTTTATCCCTACCTCCCTCGCATATCCCTCGTATAATCTATTTTAGATTTGAACCACACTGGGTTACAGCGCTGGATTATCGCGGTCTATAAAAACAAAATAGTAAACAGTAAAATAGGGATGGACAGTTGATAAAAGTAAGGAACAGAAGAAGAACCAAGGAGTACATAAATATAGTGGGAACAGTTGGGAAAACTTAAGAAAATGAGCACCAGAGCAAGGGCCCCCGTATGAGTCAAAGTCCGGGGCCAATGAATAAATTCGTAACCCAGGGGGCGAACGAGAAAGAAAAGGAAAAAAGAAAGGACAAAACAAAAACTACTCTAACCAATCTAAATACCTCTGCAAACCCAGAAGCCCTCCCAGAGTCAGTAACAGAACACGAAACAGCGACAATACTCGACGTAGAGGAACAAATATCAGGCTTGGCCCTACCAACAAAAATAGAAATGCAGGGAATGTTTGCCGCCCTTGAAAAAGCATTATCAACCCAAATGGAGAGGATGGAGAGAAATATGGGATTTATGTTGGAAAGACTAGAGGAAGCTGAAAAAAAAATAGATCACAATTCCCATACTATTAAAAAATTAGAATCGGAAATCTTGGAAATAAAAAAAGAAGATCAAGAAAACAGAGACAGACGGAAAAATATTAGGATACGTGGAGTCCCCGACTCCTCCCAGTCAGAAAATCTTTCAGAAATTATCCGAAAAATATGTAACCCATTATTGGATAGGGAAATATCTCTTCCATTAAAAATCGAACGCGCTCACAGAGTCAGGAGGCCCAGAGAAATCCCCCAAGAAAAACCCAGAGATATTATAATAAGATTCGAAAACTGGGAGGAAAAAAATCTACTATGGAAGAACCGACTAAAGAAAGGGATTAGAGTTGGGGGGGTTAGGGGGAGGGAGTTGGTCCAGGGAGGGAGGGGGGATGGGGAGAAGAGAGGGGGGCGGAAGAGAGTGGGAGGGGACGGGGTGGGGAGAGGTGGGGTGGGGGAGGGGAGAGGAAGGCAAGGGGGAGGGAGAACAACAAGAGAACAACAAGATCGGGCGACTATCAGAAAACAACGAGAAGAAAGTACAGAGAGGGAAAGAGTAAAAGAAAGAGAGGGAAAAAAAAAATATATATACATAAATATTTTCACTTATGTCTAAGGTAAATTTAATTACATACAATGTAAGAGGTCTTAGTTCCCCCCGGAAAAGACATATGATCCTAAAGGAGATCGAAAGATTTTCCCGCAGATGTGATTTTTCTTCAGGAGACACACATAACTCTCGATTCGAGAGTGAGGCTCAACTCTCGGACAGTCCCAATATGGTACTATGGAGATTCCCCGCAGAAAGGATCCAGAGGAGTGGCCATAGGGATAGGGAAAAATTTAAATTTTACAGTAGAAGACAGAATAGTAGACCCAGAAGGTCGATATTTATTCCTAAAAGGTCTTTTGTACGGGAAACGGTATACGTTAGCCAACGTGTATTGTCCTAACAAGCACCCCCAGAAGTACTTATCAATGATTCTGAATAAATTGACTGAATTTAAACAAGGAAATGTCATTCTAGGAGGGGACTTTAATTTTACGTTAGACCTACAACTAGACAGAGTATCAACAGTTAGCATAGGGAACACCAAACAACATCAAATGGTGAAAAAAAAACTTACTAATAGACCCTTGGAGAATTCTCAACCCAAATAAAAGGGATTATACATTCTATTCCACTGTACATAAAATGTATTCGAGGTTAGATTAATAATAATGATAGACCATGCAACTTTAGAATACGTAGACAATGCAGCAATAGGGGAGGTGACAATTTCGGATACATCTTCCCGATTATGAAGAGATAAAGGGGACCTGGGCTCTAAATGAGGACATAGAAGAATACTTTACCATAAAAAATATCCCCGAAGTAAATACAGCTACTATCTGGGAAGCGCATAAGGCGTATATTCGAGGGAAATTAATCTCTCTAGGGGCGTACAAAAAGAAGGCTAGAGAAATAAACAGAAATAAGATAATTAAAGAGTTGCAAGAATTAGAAACCAAACATAAAAATCAACAAAACAATAAAGTCTATCGGGAAATGGTAATGAAGAGGACCCAACTAAGAGACTTAATGGAGATTGAAGCCAGGAAAACCTTTAAAAATGTAGCGAAATTTATGGGGGAACAAACCGGGGAAGTATTTAGCAAAAATCTCAAAAGAAAAAAGAAACATAAACTACATAGAAAAAATAAAGGATCAGGAAGGACAGGTGAGATATAGGGCGTCTGAGATAGCGGAGGCCTTTCGGACGTACTATGCCTCACTATACACAATCCGAATAGACGAGACCCAAGAAGAAAAGGAGAATAGGGGAAAAAAAATAAGAGAGTACCTAAGAGAAGTTAATTTACCAAAACTAACACCGGAAATAGTGGAAACATTAGAAGACCCAATCACACACGCAGAAATCAGCCAAGCGATTGTTGAAACACCAGGAGGGAAAAGCCCAGGCCCCGATGGACTGTCAATCAAATATTACAAAAAAATTTAGATACTGATCCCTGAAATGTGCACCTATTTTAATAAATTAGGGGGAATGGAAGATGTGAGGAAAGAATCTCTTCTTGCTAATATTACTGTTATCGCTAAAGCAGGAAAAGACAAGACCCTTTGCGCAAACTACCGCCCGATCGCATTGTTAAACGCAGACATAAAAATCTTCGCAAAGATCCTGGCAACAAGGATAAAACCATACATGCCTGACTTAATAAGGCCAGATCAGACTGTATTTGTAAGTGGCAGAGAGGGAAGGGATAACAGCTTAAGAACAATTTTACTATTACAAGAAGTGAAGAAGAAAAAACCCCCAGTCGTACTCATGTCACTAGATGCTGAAAAAGCCTTTGACAGAGTCGACTGGGGGTTTATGATGGAGACCTTGAGAAATATAGGAATGGGTCCCAGATATATGGAATGGGTGGGAAATCTATACAAGTCCCCTACGGCTAAAGTAAAGGTAAATGGGAGGGTATCGTTGGAGATAGAGATGATGAATGGAACAAGACAGGGTTGCCCGCTCTCCCCCCTCCTATATGTAATAGCGCTGGAACCACTGTTGTGTAAGATAAGGAACAACCCAGATATAGGGGGGGTGAGAGTAGGAGACGAAGAACAGAAATTGGCTGCATACGCCGACGATGTTCTCTTATACGTGACCAAACCTAAAATATCAATTCCCAAAATAATAGATGAAATAGGAAGATATGGGAGTCTTTCCAACTTTAAAATAAACCCAGTTAAAACGGTAATTATGAATATAGGAATAGAAAAAAATGAGGAGGAGATCCTACGCAGAGCATTCCCCTTCACGTGGGAACAAAAATCACTCATTTATCTCGGGATAAAAATAACCCCCTTACTTAATACAATAAGACGAGAGTTAATTAACTTAATCCATAAACAGATTACTTGGGTGGGGAGGATCAACACTTTTAAAATGATGGTATTACCAAAGATATTATACATATTTCAAATGCTACCTATAAATATACCACAAAGTTTCTTTAAGGTAATAAAAACCATAATTTCAAAATACATATGGCACGATAAAAAACCAAGAATAAATTATGCAACTCTTGCCCGGGGGAAAAAAAGAGGTGGACTAGCTCTCCCAGACATAAAAAGATACTATCAGGCGGTACTATTAGCAAGATTAGTAGAATGGACAAATAGGAACACGTCAAAAAAATGGGCACAAATAGAAAATGAGATAAGTAAACAGCACCTAATCACAAACATATGGATTCCACCAAAATTTAGAATAATTAATTCGGAAACACATAGCATCACAAAACAGGTTTTTAGGATATGGGATAAGATAATTAAACGGGAAAAATGGGAATACAATTCTCCTTTAATCCCACTAGCAAACGCTAAAATGGGGAAAAAATTACGAAGTAATAGACTAGGTGACATAGTCACACAAGGGAAAAAAAAAAAAAAGAAGAGATACACATATTAGAAAGTATACAACAAATAACGGACTGGGAATATCTACAACTAAAACACTTTGTTAACACCCTGCCAGCACCAATAAGAGATATAACTGCACAGAACGCATTTGAAAAACTTTGTTCCACAGGTGTGAATCACTACAGCACGGAATCGCAGCAATTTATAAAATCCTCACAGAATTAGGGACAAAGGGCCCAATACAAAGCATAGAGATGTGGGAGAAAGAAATGGGAGAAAAGATAGAAGAAATACACATGATTAAAGCCACTTTTTATTATGCCAAAGACATAACAACAGTAGAAGCAAATTATAAATGCATGATGCGGTGGCACTTGACCCCAGTAAAACTTAACAAAATACACACAACGAATTCCCCCCTATGCTGGAGGGAATGCAATCAAGTAGGGACAACAAAACACATATGGTGGGACTGTCCGAGAGTTCAGGAATACTGGAAAGAAGTACTCAAATTAATTGAAGAAATCACTGGAGAAAAGATCCCTCTAGATCCTATGTCCTGCCTTTTCCACAGACAAGGCCTAGTTAAAGGGGAAAAAAAAATACGCTTCCCCACACTGCTAAATGCAGCAAAGGCCTTGATCCCGAAGTTTTGGCTCCACCCACAGAAACCACCCCTAAAAGAATTAATACATCGGGTCGATCACATCGCAGAGTTGGAGTACCTTAGAGGGGAAGATCTGGGAGAGGAAGAGGGAGGAAGAGGCGGGAGGATCTGGGAACAATGGAGAAACTTCAAGACAACGGAGGGGTTTATTCAGGTATTATCAGAAATAGATAGTTAATAAAAGGGAAAAAAAAAAAAAAAAGTTCTATCCTAATAAAAAAAAAAAAGAAAATAGGAAAAAAAGGTAGAGACAGTCGACCCGATCTAATAGAGTAAACATGGAAACAGGGAGGGGGGGGAGAGGGGGGAGGGGGGGGGTCCAGAGATAAATAATGGGATTGAGGGGTTCATGACAAGATACTAATTATATAAGAGCCAAACTGCTAGATTCACTATGTGTTACTACTATTGTTCATAAAAAAAAAAAGAAACGTACGTATACATAATATACATCACAAGTTTTTAAAAAAAAAAAAAAAATCTTATTATTAAAGTATCCACAAGTGATGCAAATCCGAGGACTATATACGAAGGGCGGAACAAAGATGAACCCCTCCGTAAGCCTCAAATTTCGGGTTAAGTCTGATGTGGACAAAAAAAAAAAAGATGGATAGGCCTATCACAGAAAACGAAATCAGGACGGCCCTAGCAGACTCAGCGCTAGGAAAGAGCCCAGGACCGGACGGTTTCACTGTTCTATACTACAAAAAATGCAAGGAGATACTTATCCCCAGACTCTGCCAGTACTTCAATGGGTTAGGGAAAGACTTCCCGTTAAGTGGAGAAGCAGCGGAGGCGATTATAACACTCATTCCCAATATCCTTGCTGAATATAGACACGAAACTCTTCGCAAAAGTATTAGCTGGGAAGAGTGGAACAGGAGATGACAAAACTTGCCATCCTGACCAGACAGGTTTTATCCAGGGGAGAGAGGGAAGAGACAATGGAGTAAGGGCTCTCCTTGTCCTTAAAAAAATGAAAGAAAGTGGCCTCCCCAGTCTACTCCTGTCGATAGATGCCGAAAAAGCATTCAACAGGGTAGACTGGGGACTCATGTTAAATACACTAGAAGAAATGGGCTTTGGTCAGACAATAATGGGGAGGATTAGAACTTTATACCAAGCCCCGACAGCAAGGATAAAAATAAATGGAAGTCTCTCCCAAAGGTTTGAAATGAAAAACGGAACAAGACAGGGATGCCCCCTGTCCCCCATGCTGTTTGTGCTATCAATTGAACCCCTGCTGGCCAGGATACGTAGGTGCACAGAAATTGAAGGAGTGAGAATAAAAGAGGAGGAACATAAACTTTCGGCCTTTGCGGACGATGTCCTCTTCTATTTAGTCAATCCAAAGAAATCAATCCCCAAATTACTGGATATATGTAGCCAATACGGAGAAATATCAAATTTTAAATTAAATATGACCAAAACAGAAGTCCTGAACGTAAACACGTCTAGATCCGAAGAACAAGAACTTAGAATCAAGTATCAATTCCCATGGGTAGAAAACCTAGGGGTTAAGTTAACGAACTCAATTAAAAAAATCTACGAGATAAACTATATCCCCCTCCTGGACGAAATAAAAGCAGAAATAACAAGGGTAAAGAACAGGCCATTATCATGGATCGGCAGAATTAATTTCTGTAAAATGGTCCTTACGCCAAAAGTCCTATATAAATTCCAGATGCTCCCTATCATACTACCAAGCGCATGGCTACAAACTATGAAAAATATGATCATGAAATACATCTGGAGGAATAAAAAGCATAAAATATCGCTCCAGGTCCTAAAACAACCAAAAGAGAAGGGGGGGCTGGCTGTCCCCGACATCAAAAAGTACTATGACGCGGTAGTATTATCGAGAGTGGTGGAATGGGCCAGAGGAAATAGAGAAAAACGGTGGATCAGTATTGAAAATGCAGAGGTGGAATTAGGAAAAATAATATGGAATCCCCCTCAAATAAGGTGTTTGGGTGAAAGCACACACGAGATCACTAGGAACGCACTTAAGATTTGGGACACTGTATATAAAAGAATTGATAAAGAATACAACTCACATTTTATTGCTTTAAAAGATAATGATTATTTTGAACCAGGTAAAGTTTCAGTAGGAGGAAACTGGATTACAAAGGACACAGCACAAATAAGAGAAGTTATAAAGGATGGTCACTTACTCTCACTGCATGAAATAGAAAAAAATATTTATTTTTTGAAGATAAATGACTGGAGGTACCAACAGCTCAGACACTTTATAGTAAAACTGCCACAACCCTTAATGACAGGAGATCAGCTAACAGATCTGGGAAAGTTATGTTCCCCAGAAAATACCAAAGGAACGATCTCAAAGCTATATAAAATTCTCCTAAAGGTGGAAGAGCTGGAGGTACCCCCGTATATTAAAAAATGGGAGAGGGAATTAGGGTCACATAGGGACATGGGCACAATAAAGAAAATACTGAAATTGACACACGCCTCGGCAACCGACATCAGGACGGCAGAAATGAACTTTAAGTGCCTTTCCGGGTGGTACATCACCCCTGACAAATTAAGCAAATACAAAGAAGGACAATCAGCAGAGTGCTGGAGGGGATGCGGATCCATAGGATCAATGGCCCACTTATGGTGGGAATGCCCCAAAATAAGAAAATACTGGGAGACGATCATAGGCTTCATAGAGGAAATCACAGAGATAAAAATTAAGATGGACCCATGGACAGTTCTCTTCCATGGAGGGGAAGAAGGTATAAAAAGGTATAAAAACTCCTTAGTCCCGCACCTACTTAATGCGGCCAAAAGGCTTATCCCCTGTAAATGGCAAGAGAATGAAGCCCCCCAGATATGGGAATGGATTGATATGGTGGAAGGGACGTACATTATGGAAGATGTAAAAAGTAGTATGGAGGACAGTGAAATGAACCAAAACCAGAAATGGGACAAATGGAGGAGTTTTAAGAGATCCTGGAGTTATGCTGAAAACCTCAGGGACGAAACATAAGGAAAAGTGGCAAAGACAGGAGAAAGAGCACATGGGGGGAAAAACTTGGCGAGATCAAGGGGATGGGGAGGGGGGGGGGAGAGGAAAAAAAAAAAAAAAAACTTCACTTTTTTTTTTTCACTGATGATGCGAAACCTAAAGAGAGACGCTCAAGACAGCTTCAAAGGGATAAAATGAGTGTCCTTCGTAAAATGTAAAACATACGAAAACTCTATGAGGCGGAGTCTGAAGTGAATGGGAAAAAAAAAAAACTGACTCGCGGCTATAATGAATTGTCGGCTCCCGGCAATTGCAGGAGAATTCATTCTTAAAAAACCCGAACAAAAAAAGCGTGGGGGTCCCCCCAAATTCAATAACCAGACCCTTTAGGTCTGGTATGGATATTAAGGGGAACCCCGCCGTCAATTTTAAAAAAAAATGACGTGGGGTTCCCCCCAAATATCCATAACCAGACCCTTCAGGTCTGGTGTGGAATTCAAGGGGAACTCCACCCCAAATTAATAAAAAAAAGGCATGGAGTCCCCCCTAAAATCCACACCAGACCCCTTATCCGAGCACGTTGACCTGGCCGGCCGCAGAAAAGAGGGGGGGACAGAGCGCGGCCCCCGCCCTCTCCTCAACCGCACCAGGCCACATGCCCTCAACATTGGGAGGGTGTTTTGGGGTGCCCCCAAAACACCTTGTCCCCATGTTGATGAGGACAAGGGTCTCTTCCCCACAACCCTTGCCCGGTGGTTGTGGGGGTCTGCGGGCAGGAGGCTTATCGAAATCTGGAAGACCCCTTTAACAAAGGGGCCCCCCAGATCCCGCCCCCCCCCCCCTGTGTGAAATGGTAATGGGGTACACTGTACCTCTACCATTTCACGAGAAAAAAAAAGTGTGAAGTGAAAAAAACGACAAAAGCCGGTTTTTGACAAGTCCTTTATTATCTTCTTTCTTCTTCTTTTCTTCTTTCCTTCGGGTTCTTCCTCCTTCTTCTTCCTCTGCTTCTGTCTTGGGTCTTCTATTCCCGCATCTAGCCTGGCGTGTTCTTCCACCTTCTTCTCCTTCCGCTGTCCTTCTCGTCCGCATCTTCTTCTTCTTGTTTTCCTTCGCCGGAGGCGCCGCTTCCAATTGAAATCCCCGCTGTCTGCCGGACCACGCCCCCCTCTGACGCCACGGACAAGCTCTTAGAAAAGTCCCCGTGTGGTGCCTGTGCGTCAGAGGGGGGCGTGGTCACATGTTCCAGAAAGCGGGCAATTCAATTGGAAGCGGCGACTCCGGCAAAGAAAAAGCCGCGCACAAGCTTCAAATTGAATTGCCCGCCCTCTGACATGTGACCACGCCCCCCTCTGACGCACTTGGAGCACACTCCTAAGAGCTTGCCCGTGGCATCAGAGGGGGGCGTGGTCCGGCAGACAGCGGGGATTTCAATTGGAAGCGGCGCCTCCGGCGAAGAAGAAGAAGGAGAAGATGCGGACGAGAAGGACAGCGGGAGGAGAAGATGGAAGAACACGCCGGGGCAAGATGCGGGAATAGAAGACCCAAGACAAAAGCAGAGGAAGAAGAAGGAGGAGGAAGAAGAAACCCGAAGGAAAGAAGAAGATAATAAAGGACTTGTCAAAAACCGGCTCTTGTCGTTTTTAACCCTTTACTCGTGAAATGGTAGAGGTACAAGGTACCCCATTACCATTTCACACAGGGGGGGGTTGGGATCTGGGGGGCCCCTTTGTTAAAGGGGTCTTCCAGATTTCGATAAGCCTCCTGCCCGCAGACCCCCACAACCACCGGGCAAGGGTTGTGGGGAAGAGACCCTTGTCCTCATCAACATGGGGACAAGGTGTTTTGGGGGGCACCCCAAAACACCCTCCCAATGTTGAGGGCATGTGGCCTGGTTCGGTTCAGGAGAGGGGGGGGGCCGCGCTCTGTCCCCCCTCTTTTCTGCGGCCGGCCAGGTCAACGTGCTCGGATAAGGGGTCTGGTGTGGATTTTAGGGGGGACTTCACGCCATTTTTTTTTAATTTGGGGTGGAGTTCCCCTTAAATTCCACACCAGACCTGAAGGGTCTGGTTATGGATATTTGGGGGGAACCCCACGTCATTTTTTTTTTTGGAAAATTGACGGCGGGGTTCCCCTTAATATCCATACCAGACCTAAAGGGTCTGGTTATTGAATTTGGAGGGACCCCCACGCTTTTTTTTTGGTGTTTTTTATGAATGAATTCTCCTGCAATTGCCGGGAGCCGAAAATTCATTATTGCCGCGAGTCAGTTTTAAATGGCTTTTTTCCTTCAGAATGTCATTTTTCACATGCTGACATTACACCCAGGGCCGCCATCAGGGGGGTACAGGCAGTACACCTGCAGGGCCGCCATTAGGGGGGTAAAGGCATTACACCTGTAAGGGGCCCGGGGGTCCCCAGGGGCCCGGATGGGAACCACCCTAAAAAAAAAAAAATGTTTTATTTTTTTATTTTTTTAGGGGTCCGAAGGTCCCCAGGGGCCCGGAGGCCACTAAGGGCCCCAGATGGCAAGGCCTTTTTTTTTTAAAAAAATATATATATTTTTAAAAAAATATATATTTTTTTTATATATTTTTCTTTTATTTTTTATTAAAGGGCCAATTTTTTGTTGTTTTATTTTTTTAGAGGTCCGAAGGTCCCCAGGGGCCCGGAGGCCACTAAGGGCCCCAAATGGCAAGCCCTTTTTTTATAAAAAAAATATATATATTTTTAAAAATATATATTTTTTTTTAATATATTTTTCTTTTATTTTTTATTAAAGGGCCAATTTTTTGTTGTTTTATTTTTTTAGAGGTCCGGAGGTCCACAGGGACCTGGAGATGACAACCCCCCCTTTTTTTCTGAAATAAATATTTGTTTTATATATTTTTTTATTTCTTTTATTTTCATATTTTATATATATATATATATATATATATATATATATATATATATATATATATATTATTAAAGTGCCCAGAGGTCCCCAGGGCCCCATGTGTCAAACCCCCTTTTTTTATAATTGTTTATTTTTTTTATTTTTTTAAACATTTTTTTTATATTTTTTTTTTTATTAAAGGGCCCCAGGGCCCTGGAAGGCAACCCCTTGTTTTTTTTTTTTTTTAGATAAATGTTATATTTAAAAAATATATATATATATATTTTCTCTCTTTTTTCTTTTTATTTTATAAAGGGCACAGAGGTCCCCAGGGCCCCAGGGCCCCGGATGGCTACCCCCCAGGGGGCCCATGCCTGAAGCTGTGTGAGGGGCCCCAAAATTCCTGATGGCGGCCCTGTACACCTGTAAGGGGCCCGGGGGTCCGGAGGTGCCCAGATGCCTGGAGGCCCCCCAGCGCCCCAGATGGTAACCCCCCCCCCTTTTTTTTTGTATATATATTTATTTATATATTTAGTTGTTTTTTTTAGGATTTTTTTATTAAAGGGCCAATTTTTGGAATTTAATGTTTTTTAGCAGTCCGGAGGTCCCCAGGGGCCCAGAGGCCCCCAGGGCCCCGGGTGGCAACCCCCCATATTTTTTGTTATTAAAGGGCCAATGTTTTGTTTTAGGGGTCTGGAGGTCCCCAGTGGCCCGGAGATCCCCAGGGCTCCAGATGACAACCCCCCCCCCCTTTTAAAAAAAAAAAAAGACTAAAAATTATATATTTTTATATATTTTTTGGTTATTTTTTTAACATATATAACATTATATATAATATAATTATGAAAGGGCCCAGAGGGCCCCAGATGACAACCTTTTTGCTTATAAAAATGTTATAAACATTTTATATTTTCCCCAGGTTTTTTTTTTTTCTTTCATTTCTTTTTTAAAGTGTATTTTGTGCGTGAAGTCGAGAGAGAGGAGCTGGACTTGCAATCGCCATCCTTCTCCATGCCCCTGGTGGCAATGGTGGGTGTGAGGGGGGCCCTCCCACTCACCCCACCCTACCTGCTACACTTGGGAGCCCGATGGGACAGAGGGACTCCCCCTATGAGGGAGTCTAGCCCACCCAGCCAGCCCTGTAGGTCCTTCACCTCTCTTTGTTTTAGGAGACCTCATGGCCAAAGTGCGTTTGTGTGCGTGCAAGTGTGGTGTTTTTTTTTTGGGGGGGGGGGGTGGGCGTACTAAGCACAGGCGTACCTTGCATAGCACACCCACCGGGAGCCGGGCTGAGACCACCAAACTCAATTCACATGTAGCCGAGACCGTTCACCTCTGCAGCCAAGGATCCCGGTCTCGGCTACATGTGAATTGAGTTTGGTGGTCTCAGCCCGGCTCCCGGTGGGTGTGCTATGCAAGGTACGCCTGTGCTTAGTACGCCCACCCCCCCCCCAAAAAAAACAGCGCAGTGCCATTCACGTTGAGCCACCGCAGCTCCCACCCCATGTTATTTTTTTTAGATTTTTGGTAGTTATTTTTTAATAAAGGGCCCAGAGCTCCCAAGGCAACCCCCTTTTTTATTATTTTTTATATATATATATATATATATATATCGATATTTTAATTTATTTTTTATTAAAGGGCCCAGAGGTTTATTTTTATTAAAGGGCCCAGTGGTCCCCAGGGCCCCCGGGTGGCTACCATCCTTTTTTAATATATATTTTTCTATATGTATTTTTTTGTAAAGGAACCCCCCGCTTATCAAATTGCGGCAGCCCCCCCCCTTCTCAATATCAGGCGGCAGCACCCCCCCCCCTGTTCTCTGCTCCATGCCTGAAGCTGTGTAAGGGGCCCCATAATTCCTGATGGCGGCCCTGATTCCCCCCCCCCCCCCATGGTACGAAATTTCAAGGAGTTTTTCACTTTTATTGTTGCACTTTAACCACTTCCATACCGCGCCTATTCTGGCACTTCTCTCCTTCATGTAACAATTATATTTTCTTCCTTGAAAATCACTCAGGACCCCCAAACATTATATATATTTTATTAACAAACACCCTAGGGAATAAAGTGGCGGACATTTTTTCGTACACATTTCCAACAGTATTTGCGCCAAAATTTTTCATAATTTTTTATTTTTTTTTGGCTTTCAAAAAAAAACCTGTTTCATGAATGACAAAATAAGAAAGCAGTAAAGCTAGCCCAATTTTTAGGGATAAGGTCAAAGATGATGTTACACCGAGTAAATAGATACCTAACTAGTGGATTGGATTGGATTGGATTAAATACTTATAGAGCGCCAAATGCAAGTTGTGATACTCGTAGTCACGCTTTCATATTGCGCACACTCATGGAATGGCGCTAAACTTCGTTATTAAAAATCTCCATAGGCAACGCTTGACTTTTTTTCTCAGGTTACCACTTTTGAGTTACAGAGGAGGTCTAGTGCTAAAATTATTGCTCTCACTCTAACGCACGCTATGATACCTCACATGTGGGGTTTGAAGGATGTTTACATATGTGGGTGGGACTTGCATGCGTGTTCGCTTCTGAGTGCGAGCTACTAGGGACAGGAGCATTTAAATTCCTTTTTTATTTTATTTTTTAACTTAATATTTTCATTTTTGCACTTGTTTGTCCCTTTTTTTGTATTATTTTTCACTTTTCTTCCTATTACAAGGAATGTAAACATCCCTTGTAATAGGACTAGTGTGTGACAGGTCCTCTTTATAGAGAAAGGCGGGGTCAATTAGACCCCACATCTGTCCTCCAGGCTGGAAAGCATGGAATTGGTAAAAAAAAAAAAAAAAAAAAAAAAAACATCTCATGCTTTCAGCTGCGATTATGTTCGTTCAGCACAGTAGTGTAGTGTGTAGCATGTTCACCTAGCAGCAAAAGGGTTGCTGGTTCGAATCCCGCCCGTGACACTATCTGCCTGGAGTTTGCATGTTCTCCCTGTGCGTGTTTCCTCCCACAATCTAAAAACAGGCTGTAAATTGGATCCTGTCTAAATAAGCCCTAATATGCAGTAGGATATTTAGGTTTTGTGCTTCCCTAGGCCTGACCAAATTTTGGCACCCCCTAATAGAAAAATGACCCACCCTTCCTGTCAAGGCCACACCCTGTTTTTTTATGACCCACCCAGGAATTTTCAGGGGACACACACAAGTTCTGTGGGGGGGGGGACCCGGGGGGGCCCTTAATTTGCCTAGTTTTTCGATCACTTCCTGTTTGGCTATGGGGCAGGAAGTGAAGGCCAATCTCCCCAAACGGACAGGGATAATACAAAATAAACTGACAGAGCTTCTAACCCCCCCCCCCCCAACTCTATCCAAAATGAAAGAAATCAAAAAAATAAAAGTGATTATTATAGTTCCAGTTTAACCCCAAATTTCAGATCATTCTATTGAGAGGCTTAAGAAAATATAACCATGCCAATGGGCCAGGATCCAGCGTTGCTAATATGTATGAATGTGTGTTAGGGACCCCCACAAACACCACCCAATGTTAAATCAACAATTTTCTTGTTTGTTTTGGGGATGCCTGCACCCCTGATAGGGTAAAGACACCTCACAAATGTTGTCACTTTCTACTTAATTCATTCACTTCCTGCCACACAGCCAAACAGGAAGTGAGGGAAACACCTGAGTAATGTTTTGTTGGGAACACAGATCAATCTAAATAGTTTCCCATTTTGGAAATTGCATTTTGCTGTGTACACCCCAAATTAGTAGGAATCTTGGACTTTGGGGTCCATTTACTAAAGGCAAATCCACTTTGCACTACAAGTGGACAAGCAAGGAAGAAAAATAAAAACTTGGCAGGATTGGAAGTAAAAACCATCAGTGCTTCCCTTCTGATTTTCATTGCCTACGCTTCTACTGCAGAGCGGCTTTGCCTTTACTAAACCCCAAAATAACTAATCATTTGGGGTGTACACTGCAGTGCAATTTGCTTAATGGTGACACTAGTTAGATTGACCTGTGTCCCGAAGAAAAGACCATTGGTAGGGTTTTAACCTCACTTCCTGTTCAGCTGTGTGACAGAAAGTGAAGCCAATTTTAGGAAAAAGGACACAAAGCCCAACCTAAAAACACTAGCAGGGGTTCTAACACTCAATTGGCTTCCCTCAAACAACCCACAATTAGAATAGGATTGTCTTGTGCTAGTTTCAAGCACAGCGCTGTAAATCAGCACTTCAAGCCTGTCCACCAATACACCACCCCCCCACCCCCCCCCCAGGCCATGTTTGCAGCTTTTCTTGCATCTTCCAGACCAAACCCTTCTCCCAGGCACGCAGTCTGGCCGGACAGGAATGGGGGTGGGGACGAGCGAGCGGCCCCCCCCTCCTGAGCCGTATCAGACCACATGCCCTCGACATGGGGGAGTGTGTGCTGTGGGGCACCTCTTCCCGACAACCCTGGCTGTTGGTTGTCGGGGTATGCGGGCGGGGGGCTTATCAGAATCTGAGAGCCCCCTATAATAAGGGGGCCCCCAGATTCTGGCCCCCCACCCTATGTGAATGAGTATGGGGTACATCGTACACCTACCGATTCACCGGGTGGAAAAGTGTAAACACAAATAAACCACACAGAAAAAAAAAATTTATTAGTCAGCTTTGGGGGTCTTCTGCCGGGACCCCCCACCACCAGCCCATTGGGCCCCGGGCTTCGCCGTTTTCTGCCGGGGGGACACCCACCGATGCTCTCCGCCATGTCCAGCCAGGCCCCCACCCCAAAATAAGCTCTTGTACATCCGGGGGGGGGGGGGCGGCCGAAACCAGCTGAGAACAACGGGGGGCGGAGCCCCTCGGTCTTCCAGACGTTTTCTGCCGGGGGGGCTCCAGCCCCACACCGGTCTTCGCCGCCGCCTTCCGCCGGGGGGGTACACCTACCCCCCCCCCGGTCTTCGCCGCCGCCTTCCGCCGGGGAGAGAGACACCCACCGATGCTCTCCGCCATGTTCGGCCAGGCCCCCTACCCCAAATTAAGCTCTTTCACATCCGGGGGGGGGGGGGCGGCGGAAATGGCGGAGAACAATGGGGGTGTCCTCGGTCTTCTAGCCGTTTTCTGCCAGGGGGGGGGGAAACACCCACCCATGCTCTCCGCCATGCTCGACTGGGCCCCCACCCCAAAATTAAGCTCCTTTACATCCGGGGGGGGGGCCGGCCGAAAACAGCGGAGAACAACGGGGGTGTCGCCCCACCTCGGGCTCCTCCGCTTCTGCCTGGCTCCTCCCGAGGCCAGGGCTTCTTTCGCCGTCTTCCGCCGGAGGGTGCCACTCTCCGGGCTTCTCGTGGCTGTCTTCCGCCGCGGGGCACCACCCGCGGGGGCCAGGCCTTCTTCCGCCGCCGCCCCCTTCGATTTCTTCTGCCTGGACGAGGGTCGCACATCCCATCCAGGACTTGGACGTGGCGGGCTTCTCGTCGCTGTCTTCTGCCGTGACCTTGATGTCACATCACATCACTGTCACATGGGTTAAGGTAACATGTTGGCATAACCACGCCCACGCCCTATGCCAATATAAGTCCCTGCCCGCCGCTCAGAAGGCATTTCAGCTCTGGACCTCGCCGTGTCAACATCGAATGGAAGAAGAAGCCCGCGAGTGTCACCCTGCGGCGGAAGAGAGCGACGAGAAGCCCTGGCCCCAGGAGGAGCCAGGCAGAAGCCGGCGAAGAAATCCGGAGTGGGATGTACGACCCTCGCTCCGGTCGAAGACGTCGGAAGCCTCCCTCCATAAGCAGGAGCTTCGTGGTGAAGGGGGCAGCGGCAGAAGACGGCGACACAGCGACGAGAAGCCCTGGCCCCTGCGGAAGAGCCAGGCAGAAGAGGCTATCGAGAGCCCCCCCGGCAGAAAACTACGAAGCTTCATGGTGAAGGGGGCCGCGGCGGAAGACGCCTAGAAAACCGGGGTGAGATGTGCGACCCTCCCCCCGGAGAAAACTTCGAAGCCCGCTGCCCTCATCAAACAAGCACGGAGCTTCGTGGTGAAGGGGGCCGCGGCGGAAGACAGCGGCGGCGAAGACCGGGGTGGGTTGGCGGAAGACCCCCGGAGCTGGCTAATAAATTATTTTATTCTTGTGTGGTTTATTTGTGTTAACACATTTCCCACCAGGTGAATGGGTAGGGGTACCATGTACCCCATACTCATTCACATAGGGTGGGGGGCCAGAATCTGGGGGCTGCCTTATTAAAGTGGCTCTCAGATTCTGATTGGCTCCCGCCCGCATACCCCGACAACCAATGGCCAGGGTTGTCGGGAAGAGGCTCTTGTCCCTCTTGCCCCTCAAAGCACACACTCCCCCATGTCGAGGGCATGTGGTCTGGTACGGCTCAGGAGGGGGGGGCGCTCGCTCTTCCCCACCCCCATTCCTGTCCGGCCAGACTGCATGCTTGGGATGAGGGCTTGGTACGGATCTGGGGGGGGGGAACCCCACGCCGATTTTGGCGTGGGTTAACCCCTCACGTTCCGGACCAAGCCGAAGAGCCTATTGTGCCCCTGGGGGGGAAGCCGCGCCGGTTTCAAATTTGAAATTTGGCGCGGAGTTCCCCTTCAGTGTCAGCGCAGCCCGAGAACACCTCGGAGCTTCCCGTGCGTCGCTTCACGCAGTGTAAACACTGCTACGCCCCTTGGTATTTACCAAGAATTTCCCGGCGTACTGAAGAGGCGCACGCAAAGCCCCGATTTCTCCCTCTGCGCATGCCCAGTATGCAAATGAACCTTCCGAGGTTCTGGCGTACTTGGCAAGCGCACGGGGTCCCAAAAGTCACTTTCGCTTTCAATTCGGCCCGCCACACACGTTCAAACACATGTCACTACACTTCCCCTGCATCACCCCCCTCCCTCCCCTCATAAACTCCCGCCCGAATCCCCGATCTTTACATTACTAAATGCCGCACGCCAGCTCTGTACTGGCGTGCTGTGCGCCCTCTCCTGGGCGCATTAGGCAGTTTAGTAAATGAGGAAACACGCTGCACTGGCAGCGTGTTTCTTTTGTAAATGTCAAAAACAGGTTTACTCCTGCTTGTGCACCATGAGTCATGGCGCACAGGCTTGGTAAATCAGCCCCAATATGACATTTCACTCACTGAGCTGTCTTCCCTCCCACCAAAATATACAATCCCACACATTACAGCACTCATCACATATTTAATCCCAACAGTCTGTCCATGACCAGGTCCACCGGCGAAAGCCGCGGTGTATCCAGCCACGGAGCCCAAAGGTTCTCGTATTTACGGTTACTGCCCCTGTGTTGGTAAATGAGCTTCTCCATGCGTATCATTTCGCCCATACTATCAATCCACTCCTTCAAGGTCGGAGAGGTCTCAGATTTCCAGTGTATCATAATCAACTTCCTGGCCTGAAATAGCACCCTATGCACCGCCTCCCTTGTGTACACCTCCTCCACATATTCCTCCAACACACCCAGTAAACAGACCCTGGGGTCCACAGGTACGGATAAGGTTTCATGAATTTAAAAATAACAAAGCAGTAAAGTTAGCCCAATTTTTATGGATAATGTGAAAGATGATGTAAATTGACCAAGTAAATTGATACCTAACATCTCACGCTTTAATATTGCAAACACTCATGGAATGGCGCTAAACTTCGGTATTAAAAATCTCCATAGGTGACGCTTGAAGTTTTTTTTCAGGTTAAAAGTTTAGAGTTACAGAGGAGGTCTAGTGCTAAAAGTATTGCTCTCGCTCTAACTCACGCGTCAATACCGCATCTGTGTGGTTGAACGGCGCTTACATATGTGTAGGTGGGACTTGTATGTGTGTTCGCTTCTGAGTTCGAGCTACTAGGGACAGGGGCATTTTATTTTTTTTATTTTTTAACATAATATTTTTCTTTTTGCACTTTTCTTCCTATTACAAGGAATGTAAAGATCTCTTGTAATAGGACTAGTGTGTGACAGGTCCTCTTTATGGTCAATAAGGCTGGAAAGCATGGTATTGAATAAAAAAAAAAAGATCTCATGCTTTCAGCTGCGATCATGTTCGTTCAGCACAGTAGTGTAGTGTATAGCACTTTCACCTAGCAGCAAAAGGGTCGCTGGTTCGAATCCCGTCCGTGACACCATCTGCCTGGAGTTTGCATGTTCTCCCTGTGGCTGCGTGGGTTTCCTTCCACAATCTAAAAACATGCTGTAAATCGGATCCTGTCTAAATTCGCCCTAATATGCAGTAGTATATGCTGTACTGACTACATTTCTGCACTTCAAAATGATCCACCCTTCCTGTCAAGGCCACACCCTGTTTTTGTATGACCCGCTCAGGAATTTTCAGGGGACACACACACTAGTTCTGGGGGGGGGGGGGCACAGGATTCCCTTAATTTGCATAGTTTTTCTCTCACTTCCTGTTTAGCTATGGGGCAGGAAGTGAAGGCAAATCTCCCCAATTGGACACGGATAATTAAAAAAAAAAACTGACAGGGTCTAAACCCTCCCTCACTCTATCCAAAATTGAAAGAAAATAATAAGTGTTGATTATAGTTCTAGTTTAAGCACAAATTTCAGAGAGTTTTATTGAGAGGCCTAAGAAAATATAACCATGCCAATAGGCTAATATGTATGAATATGTGTTAGGGACCCCCACAAACACCACCCAATGTTACATAAACTATTTTCTTCATTTGCAAATAAGTATTATTTGCTAATTTTTGGGTGATGCCTGCATCAGTCCTGCGGGGTCCTAGCTAGTTTTAATTACCGTTATTGACTTTTTGTATATGTTTACTGTTTAATGTGTGCGGGTGCCCACAATACCCCACTTAGGACATTCGGCTCCCCTTGAGGTGTGAGCTGAAAGGTTGCTAGCAACAATATTAGTGTGGCCATTCCGGCCCAGTGTTTTCAATGTTTCCCTCTGTTTCCTCTTATCTTTACTTTACCCTGGGCCCTTTGCCCACTGTCGTCTCTCCCTCCCCCTTCCCTATGTTCTGGAGACGGTGTGCTCGTTCCCGGTAAGTAGCTTTTCTTCCCTCCTGCTGTTCCGTTTATGGCTTCTTCTAATTTCCTGACAGTTTCTTCCCTGAACTGCAGGGGTCTTAATGTCCCGGAGAAGCGAAGGCAGATAGTATTACATTTCCATAAATTACGTACCCAGATCCTCCTTCTCCAAGAAACCCACTTTAGATCAGATTCTGCCCCCACCCTTCTTCACAAACAGTACCCCACTTGGTTCCATAACCCTTCTGCGAAATCCAAGGGGGTCTCCATTGCATTTCATGCCTCCTTCACGCCAGATGTTCTAGATACCCTCATAGACACTAAAGGGAGATTTATTTTTCTTAAATTGTCATATCAGAATGTAGTCTATACTGTAATTAACGTGTACTCTCCCAACCAGGACCAACTGCAGTTCCAATACGATCCTGGGCGGTGACTTCAACGTGGCTCTGATACCCCGCATAGACACGTCGGCTGGTAAGTCCTCGCTCTCATTGGCTTCCCTGATCAGGCTGCGCACTCTTTTTACTGATCTCTACCTGGTAGATGTCTGGAGAGTCATTCACCCCTCTGCCGCCAGAAACTATACATACTTGTCACGGTCTGGGGTCAGGCTCAGAGGCCAGTAACTATAGCAGCAGAGCGGTCACCCTGGCTGATGACACGGGGTCACCTGAAGTGCGGAATCTAAGCGCTAACCAGTGTTCACCAGAGCCACGTTCCTGGAAGCCACGCTCCTCTAGATAGGCTTATGCCCGAAAATGCTCTCACGTATCTTTTCCCTGTACTCCACTCCCTCTGCCTCTATATTGGTCAACGGCATGCAGTCAGGCATGCTGTCAATCAAGAATGGCACGCGGCAGGGTTGCCCCCTTGTCCCCTCTCCTGTTCGCTTAGAACATAGAACACTTAGCCCAGCCGATTAGAGCTAACCCGAACATTCACGGGATCCAAACGCCCTCCGCTAATTGCAAGCTCTCCCTGTATGCAGATGACCTGCTTCTTTATGTCACATTAGCATCCCCCTCTATTCTGGCAGAGATAGACAGATTTGGTAAACTTAGCAATTACAAACTAAATTTATTCAAACGGGTGCGTTGAACCTATCCTTACCACAGCATACCCTCGCCCTTCTCAAGTCAAATGTTTCCTTCCACTGGAAGGAGAAATCCATCTCTTACTTGGGAACAGCCATCCCAGCACAATTGACTTACGCCTTGAATCATACCTCGCTCTTAACCAGGCTCCGGCTTCTCACGGAGAAGCGCATGGACCTGCCGGTGTCATGGTTTGGGCGTATGAACACTCTAAAAGCCGAAGTTATTATACTTGTTCCCAGGGCCGGTGTTCTGCCTACACAAGCGAAGCTCCATTTTGGTATATTTTTATTGAAATTTTTTACAAAACCAACAATACAACACATACAAAAACAAAACTTAAACAACACAGAACATACATCTTTAGGAAATAGTATATTTTTATTAAGCACACTAAAATGAATAATAATGTGTTATTAAATTTTGAAAAGGACACCATTCAGAATATTCACGAGGAGGAATCCGTTGAGGAATCAGATGAGTCTTCTGTTTCTAGTGAAATTGATGAAGTAAGCATTCCAACTCATTCGCAGTAGCCTTAATGTCTCTCTGTGAACAATGGGTTGGGGGGGGGGGGGTGGTGTTGGTGTTATCTAACAGCCCACTGGCAATAATCTTTGCTGATAAATTTATCCTTACTAGACTCTCTATTATCACAGCACAGTCTGACCTGAAGTCTTTCCCAAGGGTTGGGGGGGGGGGGACACTTGAAGCCCCCCACCCGAACATTGTGAAAGAGTTCATTAGTATAGCGGTTAGTGTTGTCTACAGTATAGGGGTTAGTGTAGTCTACAGTACAGTGGTAATTATATTGTTTAATATATGTGTTAGGGTAGTGTACAGTATAGTGGTTAGTGCAGTGTATACTATAGGGGTATTGTATTGAATAAGGTTCCAACTTTTGTTTGCATTACATTTGTTTGACTAGTGTACAGTATAGTACTAAGCGTAGTGTACAGAATATGGGGTCACTGTTGGATGCAGTATAAGGATTAATGTAGTGTACATTATAGTGGTTATTGAAGTGTATACTATAGTGATTATTGTAGTGTACAATAAATTTATCCTTACTAGACTCTAGATTATCACAGCACAGTCTGACCTGAAGTCTTTCCCAAGGGTTGGGGGGGGGGGACAGTGCAGTTGTTAAACTAGTGTTTGAGTATTGTATAATATAGGGGTTAGTCTACTTTACAGTATAGGGTTTTTTTGAAACCAGGCGAATGTGTTTTTTGAAAAAAACCCATCCCCCCCCTCTGAGATGCGCGCACATACACACAATTGCATTAATATCCATGACTTAAAAATGAGGCTTTACCCGCAACCACAATTGCAGTAATATACGGACCACAATTGCGGTTATATCAAGCACCATTAAATTAGGACTTATCGGCACATGCAGTAATATCAGCACTCATTTAATGATGCCTTACCCGCACCCACATTTGCGGTAAGATCAGCATCATTAAATGAGGCCTTACCCGACACTAAAAAGATCTCGGGCTGTTCCCCACGGATCAAAAAACAGTGGATAGCGGGTTAAACCGCCCATAATTTTATTATTTACTGCATAGAAGAACTAGGGCTCCCCCACTATTGATGTTTGCGGTTCGGAAGCATAATCCCAGGTATGACACTATAGCACACTCGGTATGTCAAACTATGCTTAAGGTGCCCGAACTGGTAAATAAAAAGAACCAATAAGCAGTGGCAAAAAGGTCCTGCGCACTTCATTCACCTTGTGCGTTGGGTGCAGCCCCCCTCTCTACATAGGAGGTGTAGACGGCTGATAAGACACATAACTGACATATTGACATAAAGAGGCATAAGTTCTACTGGGGTGCTTATACCGTAAGTGCCAAGGGTATAAGACAAGGAACAAATCTTCGAGACGGGTGCCCCCCGCGCCCCCCCCCTCTCCCGTTGGTTAAGAAAGGGAGAGAGAGACGGTACCTGGGGAAAAGAGACCCTGGGACCCCCTTCTTTTGGGTACTTTGAAGGAGAGATAAGGTATAGGTCAAGAAGAGAAGGGGGCAACACGTGTAATCGTGGGACCAAACAAACCCTGTAATGTAAACCAGGAAAGTTCCCGTATCACTTTAAAAACTGGGGAAAAGAATTAGGATCGCGAAGGAATATAATATGAGCAAAACAACTAGGGGTACCACCCCGAAGATACCCAAGGAAAATGCGACTACCAGCACGATCAGACAATATATGACTCAAGAGGGAAACACCAAAAGACCAAAAAAGGAGCAGGAGGATTGAACAGCACAAACACTGATTACATCAATAGAGGGGGAGCAGGATGTAAGCCACCTCGAGGAAGTAAGAGCAGAAGTCCAATTACTTACAAAGAGCGATATGAACATCATGCTAAAGGATTTGGAAGAGGCTCAGGCAGGAAATTAGTACCCTGAGGCAGGAGTTAACACGGGTGGAAGAGATGGAGACTACAAACGAACAACAAACCCTGGAAATCAATCAATTAAAAGATCAACACTGTTCAATGAAACAAAATCAGAGATTATTACAGTACCGACCTCCTGGAACAACCTCCGACCTCCTGGAACAACAACAACAGAAACAGGAGACAAAATTTAAGGATCCGCTCAATTAAGGAAGAAAAAGGGGAGGACTTAAGAAAAATCATGAATGACCTCTTTATACCCATCCTGGCGAAAAACCCTGAAAAAACCCTCAAAATAGAGAGTGTCCATCGGATAGGACAATTAAAGAACAGAGAGAGGGAGTGGCCCAGAGATATTATCGTAAGGTTTAGAAACTACGAAGAAAAAGCGGAAATTTGGGCTCTACTAAGAAGGAGGACTCCCCTAAGTTTTCAGGGAGTAGAGATCCAGATATTCACCGACCTGGCCTGGGAAACACTAGCAAGGAGGAGATTGCTCAAACCATTGTTGGAACAGCTCCGTCAACATAACATCAAATATCAATGGGGCTTCCCAGCATGTCTTATTGGGCAGAAAGAGGGCATCTCGGCTAAGCTAACATTCCCGGAGGAACTAGAAGCCTTCTGCAATAAGCTGGGCATCCCTGTTCCTGAACTACCAGGATGGGTAGACTAAGCAATAATATAAGATTCATAACCTAAAGATAATGATGCTGGGGGGGGGTCTGGGGGGGTGGGGGGGAGGGGGAGGTCGGTGGACGGAGGTGTATCTTCCTCTGGCTCCTGACCAAGATCCCCCCCCGTCCTCCGGTCCCTCACCGGGGGATGGGGGGGGGGTGGCGGGGCTAGACCCACCTCAAATAAAAGAACCGTGGGAAGGGGCGAAATGAGGGATCCATGGTTCAGAGGCCCTTATGTGTTGTGGGCCCAGGGGGGAGGGGGGAGGAGAGAGGGTGAGGGGGTGGGGAAGGGGACTCCCAGCAGGAGGTGGATGGGATTTTACTGCTGTAGAACAAGAAAGAGATGACAGTAATCAAATTTCTGTACTCAGGGTTAAATGCCGCGACTAAAAGACATAGGGTGATGGAAGAAATTAGACAACACAGAGCCGACGTGGTCTCCCTGCAAGAACAGACACATTTGTCCTTAGATTCAAATATAAAACTAGGATCCTCCTCCTATCCAGTATGGTTTTACGGGGACTCCATCTCAAAACGGGCTACAGCATTAGGGTTTGCTAGGGATATGAGATTTACAGTGGAGGATAGAATAACAGACCCCGAAGGAAGATTTTTATTTTTAAAGGGCAAAATCGGAAGCACCGGCCAATATTTATACCAGTAACGCATTACCTGTAATCCTCAATAGGATCCTGACAAAACGTAATGAATTTTCCGAGTGTTATACGATAGTGATGGGCGATTTCAATTTCGGTATAAATCCGGGATTAGATAGTACGTCTCGTGTGCAGGGGAAGAATTGTATGTGGTTACAGAAATTTAAACGGAAATTACACGATAGCCAGTTGGTAGATGTATGGAGGATGTTACATCCAAGGCTCCAGGACTACACTTTCTTTTCCCCGGTACACGGGACCTACTCTAGAATAGACTATATTCTAGCAGACCACAGACTCCTGGATAAAGTGTTGGAGGCTAAAATCGAAATAACGACCCTCCGGATCACGCCCCAATAACCATGACAATTGAAATCCTCCCGCATCAAAATCAGACACCTACTTGGCAAATCTGATAAGAGACGAGGAGGGGGCGAAAATGGTGGAACAAGAACTCAATCACTTTTTCTCAACTAATGACAACGGGGAAATCTCTGGCGCTACTCTATGGGAAGCGCACAAAGCCTATATTCGAATACTAATCGCCGAGGGGGCTAGGAAAAAGAAGAGGAAAGTACGTGTCCCTAGTTAGAGAAATAGCTCACCTGGAACAAGCACATAATAGAGTGAGAACGCCAGAAGTCTACCACAAATTAATGTTAAAAAGAGTGGAATTTAAAAAAAAATGCCCCGGGATCTTGGGTGACCTCTCCAAATAATCCAATATGGTTCAATATATCACTCCCAGAATTTAATTCTCTACCTGACCCTCAGGGATGGATATCTAAGGGAATTAAGTACCTATGCCACCTATATACCTCAGAAGGCTTTAAGTCCGTTTCCCAGTTGACTTTAATCTTCCGCCAAATTATTTAACTAAGACATTAGTTTGGCTCCTTGCGATTCCTGATCTAGAAAAGCTTTTGCGTTCCCCGGACTGAACATAATTAATTTCTACCTATTACTTAGCCTTAATGGTGAATTCTAATCTTAGATTTAAGGCAGCGCTGAGCAAGTAGGAATCCTTAGATATTACCATGATGGAAGATGACTGGACTGAGTTCTGTGATACTTTTAAAACCTCCGTTATAGCCTCCAGGGACAGGGTGATCCAACTAAAACATTTTCACCAATCGCACTTGACCTCGGCCAGGATGCACCCAGAATACTGGCCTCAGCGGATTGTTTCCGCGGATGTGGGCAGGTGGCTGGTTTTATCAACTGCTTTTGGAGTTACCCAGCTATACGAGACTTCTGGAGAGATATAGGATCCTTCCTCTCCTCTGCCTTGGGACTCCTATATAAATTCCATACAATCACTCATCCATCAAATCACTCACTCTACCAGCATTGTGTTCTAAAAACTCCTATACCCATCCATCTATCCATTCATCTTATCCGTCTTCAATGGATTAGTGTGTCCAAGTTCTATTATATACATCCATTCTGTACCTTTCTTACACGTGATTCTGTCCTAATTCTATTATATACATTCATCCATCTGCTAACACTGTCAAGCAGCAGTCTTTGCTATCCACCCATCCTTTCATCTTATTTTTTGAAGCATTGAACTTCTTTTTTTCAGCACGTCGTTATGTTCTACGTCACCGCGTTCTGATCTGCTCGGATTTTTGTCTGACGGTGTGTACGAACATCAAAGAAGTTAAAAGTTTTCTGATGAATACGGTCCATCGGACCAGTCTCTTCAGACCGATTTGATCGTGTGTACAGGGCCTTATATTCACTCATCCCTTCATTTGCTTAGACATCAGTGTGTCCCTTGTCTCAATATATATATGTCCTTCCGTTCATGCTATCCATCGCATAAAAAAAAGTTTATCCCTCAGGAATTTTTTATGTCTTTTATTATATCTATAGTATGTTTTTCTTAAAATTTGATTAATAAACAGATTTTAATTTTTCTACTTTTCAGAATGCCCACTTTTGAAAAGTTGCAGTTCAAATCACAGAACTAAGAATACTAAACTTCATTCATTTCCCCGCAATCGTGAGAGAATTAGACAATGGCTTGAAAGAATAAACATACCAAATGATGAATTAGACTCATTGGTTGAAACCATTTCTATAAATAAATTCTCCAAATTTGTTCCAAACATTTTTCTGAAGATTTCCAAGAAAAAGGTGCGAAAAGACATCTGAAGAAAACCGCTTATCTTTCTCTAATATTAGAAAAAAAAACAATAAAAAGGAATCTTCAGTTGGAACACAATTATTCTAAAGAAAGACGAATGTTGTTCATATATGCAACCGCTCAGACATCAACGGAATCTACAATGTCTAGGTACAATGTCAAATACAGTTAGTGACGTAGAGATGGTAATGTTTGATTATCTTTACTCCAGCTTGTTTGACAGTGAAGTTTGCACCTCTGACCTATAACCTATTGAACCTATGGATCACATCGATGAATCAGCAAATGAAGTTGGAATAGAAAATACCGTAAATTTCTACTCTAAATAAAAAAAAAAGAAGATAACACCAAGATACCAAATTCTTCATCGTTTGATCCAATGCAACCTAAAAATAAAGGAAAACCAAAGAGGATCCAGGCATGCATATCTCTATCTACATATATCTCTGTAGCTATCTAGTGCTCTTTGGTCGAACTGCCAGAATTGACTCTCCTTACCAACTTCACAATGTTCTAATTTTGATGTTGATGTGATATCTTGCAATCATCATTTTCGGAAAAATTCACATCACAAGCTAGAAGTGATGTTTTTGTTCTCGGATTATCACCAATAAAAAGCACTGAACCCAAAACATTGATTTTACCTGAGATTGCAAACAGTGATTTTGACATGTCAATTACTCCTCAAAACCCCCCAAAAAAGACAAAGACCATTCTTATCGTCCTTCACAAGAAGAGGAGGAAGACATGTTTTCCGACGAATCAAATGAAAATCATAGAAGTTTAGATTTACAGGAAAAATATGTTTCGTAAATACGTGTCTACAATGTTAACGATGCGGCCAATGTTTCAAATGAAAACACATTTTTCAATCAAAATGCTCAAAAATTCTGAATTGTCTTGGGAGGACAATCGGTCTTAAAAAATGTGTTCAAGGCTCGGCTTTAATTGTTTATGCGGAGTGCAGTCAACAACATACATTTAAATTGTTGGAAAAATGCCAGTTGAACATTTTTAAAAGTTCAGAATTGTTTTCTCTTTACTAAAAATACATGGTATTTCCTCAACCACACATTACAAAAATCAACAAAAATAAATTTTTCCAACGATCGAACATCATTGGTTAAATGAAAGAACATACAAATAATAGCGAAGAACACTGTTGGATTGATTGGTGATGGTCAATGTGATTCACCTGGCTTCAATGCACATTAATGGATGCAGAAACAGATAAAATTATTGATTTTCAAGTAGAACAATTGCAACCTGGTCTTTCCCTTGAAAAATTAGCGTTTGTTAGGGCCTTGGACCGTGTTTTAAGTGATCAGGTTAAAGTAAAAGTTATAGCAACTGACAGACATGTATTCATCAGAGAAATAAGAGAGAAATAAGAGAAAAATACCCTGAAATTAGTCACAAATTTGACGTATGGCATATGGCAAAATCAATTGGAGGTAAAATCAATAATTCAAGACCAAAGACTGGTAAAAAGACCTTGAACATCTTTCAGGATTTTACCATACTGGAGAGCTTGAAGTATTTCATAGCATGGTGTTGAAGTATAGATCAAAACGACATCACTTCTCGATGGTAGCAAGAACACAACTTGCTGCCCTCGGCCACAATCACAACACAAAAACGAAAAAAAATACCCTTGGCTTTACGTTTTCGTTACGGTTTTAGTAAGGCCAAAAAAGATTGGAATGTTGGAAAAATTTATGAACCAACCAGTCAAGCTTTCATGCAAGAAATCATCTTTGATGTTGTTGATTATGCTGCCGGAATAAAAGCCTTTGCTTGGCATTCTCGAAAAGTAAAAGATTTAGAAAACATTGCAGCCTTTCCAAGTCCTGCAAAACAAGAACTGCTATGTAAATATCTATCTCGTTTTAAATAATATTATTAAAAAATGTTTTTTTTGGATCTGTTAATATAATATAAAATTGATACAGTTAATAATATATGTTATTTTGAAAAAAAAATTAAAAATTCACAAATAAATGTTATTCATTTTTGTAGATAATATATTAGTATAATTTTTTTTTTTATAATTTTTTATGGTTGGAACAATGTAAAGAATTATTTTGAATAATCATCAATCTACGTCTATAGTGTTTTACCTGGATTAGGTATGTAAAGTGGTGATTAGGAGTACAGTGGTTTCTAATCATAATTTTAGCTTTATTAAGATAATAACATAAAAAAAGGACTAATTTTAAGTAAAACATTCTATACATATTTTAATAACTTTTCAAAAATAGAAATCATTTTTAGTATGTAAATAAAACATAATAAACAAATAACAAACAAAACTGAAAACTTAATTATAAAAACATAACAAGTAATGGTCTTCTATAATAATTTTATTCAAATGCCATGTCTGAGGCATTGTAGTCTGAAGACCACTTGAAGCCTGTGTGTTGGTTTTCGACATCAGGATAGGCATCTCTAATGGCCCATATACACACATGATGGGATTGGAATCCTTCTACATTTACCAAGAAAACCGTGAATCATCCGTGTATAAATACGGTAGGCCCCTCTTCGCAGGCATCTTTAAAAAAAAAAAATTATAATTAGACATACAACATAAATAAAATTTCATAAATAAGATCTTTACTAAATTTCATTTTACTATAAGATCTGTTGCCAAAATTTTAAAATTTTTGGGCATAGCCACCACAAATGTGCCATATTTCCTTTTTCCAGGGATCCTCGCCAGCAATTACCCAGTTCTCCTACGCTGAATCTGCTAACTTTATCAGGCGTGGCGTACCAACCCGAGATACACTTGTAATTTGACTCTGCGGTTTTTGTGTCAATGGCCGAAAAATGGGTCAGTTTCATTATCTTTTCTAAAGTGTTATCTCCTCTTGGTGACCCCAATTACCTTTCCCATTTCTGGACGAAGGGCGGCTCCACCAGCGCGTCCACTTTTACCAGTATTTTATAGAGTTTTGACACCGTGCCTTTTGCATTTTCTTTTTTGCACAGTTTTTCCAACGGGTTGAGCTCTACGCTCGTCCGTAACGGATGTGGAAGGTTTTGCACAAAGTTGCATAACTGGGTATACCGCCATTCATCCAGAAGCCAGATTTCTGACCTGTGTTTTAATTCCTCAAACCCCATAATTTTACCATCTTTTATTATTTCACCTAAGTGTATTTTATCTATTTTCATCCAATTCCCCCCTATTTTTTCTTCCCCCGGTGCAAAGTATGGGTTTTCTTTCAGATTGATGAGGGTTGAATTGTGGCCCCCTACTATTTTTTTGTGAAGTCTATCCCATAATCTCAGCGTGTCTAGTGTTATATCGAAAGTTTTTTTATTAAGTGCTCTAAATTTTGCGGGGATCCATATCATAGTGCTCAAATGTGCTTTAGCTTGTGCATTTTCTATTTGTACCCATCTTTTTTCACGTCGGTCTCTGGCCCACTCTACTACCCGTGACAATATCGCCGCTTTATGGTAATCTCTTATATCCTCCCTTAAGTTTTTCTTGTTTTAAAATTGCTAGTGAGATCCTGTGTTTTTTATTTTTTCATATGAAAATTCATAAGATTGAATTCAATGTCTTCAGTAATTTTTGGGGTAGTGCTATCGGCATCATTTGAAATTTATAGAGGATCTTGGGGACCAAGAACATCTTTGAAAGTTATTATTCTTTTAATATCTGCTTTGATCTCGTTTAACAGGGATATATAGTTTATTTTATACATTTCCTTATCAGACCTTGTTAATTTAATACCTAAGTCTCTAAAGGATATAAAAGAGGATTACTCAGCGCTGGATTAACTCTGTGTGGCAAGACTGGGCACAGATGATAGGAAATCTTATACTCTACACTGTGACATTAAAAAAAAATGTTGGGTTTACATCCACTTTAAGAGTCACTGTTTTGAACAGGGACAGTGAAGTTTGCAGCACAGTCAGTCTCGGTCCTGGGGGGGGGGGGGGGGGTACGCCCGCGGTAGACAATGTTGTGTAAGGTCTCGAACGATGTGACCATAGCCCCTTCAGTGGTAGTACACGCATTATTGAAGTCAGGATGTAACCAATCATGAACATTTACCAGTTGGGATAGCTGATTGACACTCAGCCTGACTTTGGCAGGAGGAGGAGACTGACCATTAGGGGAGCATGGTCTGATATACGTGGAGTGGTTCCCCCGCCCTGTGACTAAAATCACTATCCAGGTTGAACAGGACTTAACCTCAACTGATCTCCGCGTGCTTCTCTGGGGACACGATAGGGTGCACCGGTCCCCTAAATAGAGATGCCCTATTGCTATGGTACCATAGAAGGGAGACCTGGGCACTTACAACCGACCCCAGCCCCCTGACTCCCCTGTTTGACAACCCAGCTTTCCCTGAGAGTAGACTGACCAGGGCTCTTGGCGGTTATGATAGGGCTTCCTGGCCGACCGCATGACACTTCGTGCATGCCTCCTCGGGTTCCTTTGTCTCACCTGAGGCTACCGCTACTTCTAGAATGACCTGGCTCACCCATATGCACCTGGTGTATTGTAAGACACTACACAACTACACAACTCTAGGCAGGTTCACAGGGCCCCTGACGGGCTTTGAGCAATTATGCTCACTGCCAGAATGCCAGCGGCATACCCTATTATTGGTATACAAAATAATTACAGAACACACCCATGGTTCCCTCCCTAAATTCACCGCAGCGTGGTCAGGGGACCTAGAGAGGCCCATCAGCGAGGCGGAATGGCGTACAGCCTTTCTCTTCACTCATAAGTCCTCAGTGTCCAGCTATGCTCAAGAAAAAAATTATAAATTACTGTCTCGTTGGTACAGAGTCCCATCCACCCTTAGAGTCATGTTTCCATCAGCTTCTGACTCCTGCTGGAGATGCAACATGGCTACAGGTACGTACTGTCATGTCTGGTGGGACTGTGATTTGCTCCGCCCGTTCTGGAACCATATTTTTCAAATATATTCTGAAATGTACGGTGAACCCTCTCCCTTAATAGCCCTTCTATCCATTCTCCCGGGCTCCATTAAATTCCAAAAGAATTCCCTTCTGAAATTTTGTCTTAGCGCAGGAAGACAACTGATCAACACACTGGACACTGGAGATTTCCACTGGAGACTGGATGATTATCCTCCCCTCTGACTGTAATCGAATGGGTAAGCGAAATGAATGGTATCATGTTCATGGAGGAATTGCAAGCTAAATCCCTAGACAGATACTCGGTGTAACATCTTCTTTCACATTATCACCAAAAATTGGGCTAACTTGAGTGTTTTGTTCATTTTCAACCACTTGAGCCCCGATTCGGCACTGTGTCGTTTTAACTGACAATTGCGGAGTTGTGCGACGTGGTCTACAAACAAAATTGACGTCCTTTTTTTGCCACAAATCAAGTTTTTTTGGTGGTATTTGATCACCTCTGCGTTTTTTCTTTTTTTTGCTATAAACGAAAATAGAGCGACATTTAAAAAAAAATATTTTTTACTGTTTGCTATAATAAATATCCCCAAAATTATCGTTTAGATCCGTTTTTCCCTCAGTTTAGACCGATACGTCCAAATGTAAAAATCGCATGTAACTCTATGGCAGGTTTGCTTCTACTGGTCCTCTGCCGTACAACTCCACATACAGATATACCGGATAACGTTAGTACCGTAAATACAATCTTATTTATTAATAAAAAATGTCACATCCGGGAATCCTTGACACTAATCCTCCATATTGAAAATGGGATCCTTGCCCTTATTGTTCGTGACTAAGTGTAGAATAAGGCCATACTGGAATTAAATATGGACAGATCTAAAACACAAAGCGTGGCTTCGGCCAATCACATATCTAGGGTTGTCCCGATACCAATACTAGTATCGGTATCGGGACCGATACCAAGCATTTGCCCGAGTACCGGGACCGATACCAAGCATTTGCCCGAGTACTTGTACTCGGGCAAATGCTCCCGATGCTTCACCCGATACTTGTACTTGTGATCAGTGCATGGGGAAGTTCCAAGCACCGATCACCGCTGATTTTAAAGCAGCTGAAAGCCGCTGTGTGTCCCGTGTATGCTGCCGTGTATCCCGTGTATGCCGCCGCGTATCCCGTGTATGCCGCCTCGTATCCCGTGTATGCCGCCGTGTATACCGTGTATGCCCCCGTGTATCCCGTGCATGCCACCATGTATCCTGTGTATCCAACCGTGTTTCTCTCCCCTTCCGTGCCTCTCCTTCACCCCCTGGAATTGACAGGTAAATCCGGCTCCTTACTGCTCCGAATGGACAAGTCACTGACTGTCCATTCACATAACTGAAACATTGTAATCTGTTATGAATCAACAGAAGACGCTGTCTTCACTCCATTCATTTTCAGCGCAGCTGAAGCTGCTGAGAAAGGGACATGGGAACATGTATCCCTAGTCCCTTTCTCTGTCTCAAAGGGAAGATGTAAGAGGTCTGTTAAGACCCCTGATATCTCACCAAAGCCCCCCCCCCCCAACAGGGCTGAAGAAAAATAAAAAAATAAAGAATAAAAAAACGAAAGAATAAAAAAAAAATGATTGTAGAAAATAAAAAAAATAAAGAAAAAACACACTGGGGCTGATTTACCAAGCCTGTGCGCCATGACTCACGCAAGGCAAGAGTAAAAGTTTTTTTGACATTTACTAAAGAAATACGCTGAAAATTAAAATGTAAATTGCGGGGATTCGGGCGGGAATTTATTAGGAGAGGGAGGGGGTGATGCAGGGCAAGTGTAGTGACAGATCCAGCCCTTATCCCCGGCACGCAGTCTGGCCGGACAGGAATGGGGTTGGGGACGCCTCCCCCCCTCCTCAGCTGTACCAGGCCGCATGCCCTCGACATGTGGGAGTGTGTGCTTTGAGGGAGGGGGCACTGCCCCCCCACCCCAAAGCACTCTTGTCTCCATGTCGATAGGGACAAGAGCCTCTTCCCGACAACCCTGGCCGTTGGTTGTCTGGGTATGCGGGCGGGGGCCAAACGGAATCTGGGAGCCCCCTTTAATAAAGCGGCCCCCAGATTCAGGCCCCCCACCATATGCGAATGAGCATGGGGTACATCGGGGAAATGTAAAGTAAAAAAATATTTTATTCTGTGTGGTGTGTTTTTTTAGTCAGCTCCGGGGTTCTTCCGCCGGGGCCCCCTTCACCATGAAACTCCTTGCTTATGGGGGAGGGCCACGGGCTTTGTTGTTTTCTGCCGGGGCCCCCTTTACCATGATAGATATTTAAATCTTTTTAGATTTAAATATCTATCAAAATGGCGATAAATTGGGAACCAAGGTTTATTTTAAACCCACGGACTCAAACAGCTATCTGCCCACCTTAAGTGGCCACCATCCTATGTGGCTACGTAATATTCCAAAAGGACAGTTTTCAAGAGTTAGGCTGATGACTTCATCTCTCAGTCATGTATATTAAAAGGAAAAAGGATATCGAGATAAACAACTAACAAAAACTATTGAAGGGGGCTCCCAGATTCCGATTGGTACCTAGAACTGAGTGTCTAAGAACAAAACCACCTTCCACCAATAGAAATATTCATGAATGGAGTTTCCTTTCCTATCACTCCCAGTTGTGAGTGGAAACAATTTTTCTATCACATTGGCATGTCCTGTTCCTAGACAAAATACTAAGAACTGTCATCCCTACCAAACCCAGCTTTATTTATACAAAAGCACAACATTTTGGGGATAAGGTCGTAAGGAAAATCCTAGACCCCCCCAAAAAAAAACTTACATTTTGGGATAAAGATGGATTCTTTGCATGTCGCAAATGTCTCCCTTGTGGAAAGACCAACCATATTACATTCCCCATAAAATAGTTCATCACATGCAACACTTCGTATGTAGTCTATATTTTAGAGTGTCCCTGCAAGCTCATGTATATAGGCCGCACAAAGAGAGAATTGAAAGTTAGGGTAGCGGAACATATAACCAACATTAAACTGGGGTACAAGGACCATAATGTTTCCTTACACTTCAAACTCTTTCACGATATTCTTATTTGAGGCCTGCTCGATTCTTCGAGCAGGCCTCAAATTATGGGGAGTTCGCCATTTAAAACCATCCTGGAGGGGCTCTAACCGTGTGAGGGAATTATCCATGCTTGAAACTGAATGGATATATTCTGTTGATACTCTAGTACCCAAAGGGTTAAACGTTGAACTAGATATCAACTGCTTCATTAGTGATTACTAATATTGCATGGATATATACTGGCCCTCCCTCTCTTTCCCTCTTGATATTTATTCCATTGATTCTATATAAGTCTATTTTTTTATTTAAAACATTTTTTCTCCAACCTTAGATGAATTTTTAATAATTTTTTATAATTTGAAATATTCTATCCCACAGAGAACCCCTATTTTATAGTGGTTCCTTAATTTTTTAAATTTATATGATAATATTCTGATTATATGGTTTTATGTGGATTTTATATATGAGTGTATAAGTTTTAAACATTGTACCATTATATGATGTAATCTCTATTGACCCAAAAGAGTTAATAGATGTTCTGACATTTAATTCGTCAATCACGGTCAAGTCCATGACTGTTTGGTTCTGACCCATTCGCTAATTATACATTAGTCACGGAGATCTTTTGCACCAGCCGCCTATAGGTTAAAACACATTTTCCCTGTTCATCCATTGACACCTGTTTCACATAAATAGAGGCGACTTCTAATATGCAAGCCTCTATTTAGTATGTAAACTTGCGGTAAAAGATCAATAAGGTTTGCCATTCTATTATGTATTTTGTGCAGTATTAATTTATTTCATTTTTTGCATTTGTTGTTGTCCCAGCGATCTGACATGGCTGTCGTCCGTTCGTTGCTCGTTCCGCTCCCTGATGCACAAATGGGAGCAAGAGTGCGGAGGAAGTATCCAATGGCCACCGTTGAAGGACTTCATATAGACGTGATATACGCCGAGTAACCACGCCCTCTGATGAAGTCGGATGTAACGAAACGCGTCACGGCGTGGCCAGTGTCTTTTATTATTAAAAGCAATATTACACTATTTTGGTGCTTTTTGCTTTTTTTTATGATCCATGTATTGGAGCTTGACTCATTAAACCCTTGCTGCTTCTGGAATGATGTTGGAAGTCTGATCAGGACGTTTTATTCTTAAGGCCTGTTTCTTTATGTTTCTGGTGAGTTTTAACCCCTGCGGGGAAGTGTGCCTCACGTTTGGTGGAGATTGGAAATCGGTGGAGGGTGTATTACCATTCTATGAAGCATTCCACAAGAACTTTGCCTAAATTCACTGATCTATGGACTTTCTTTCAACATCTGTTTTATCTATATTGGACTTTTTATGTTATGCGCTGTTATAAAACAACATTTATAAACAATTTTTTGGCTATTTTATTTATGAATTTATTAATTTATTTTTAAATACCTGCTCAATCAATATATATATTGCTTAATTGCTCTCAGTGGGATTAATATTTAATTTTTGAGATTTATATATATATTATTTTATGTTTATCTAATTTTTGGATCTATCCAATCCTCTGATTATCTTTGTCCTTGGCGCGGGGAAGTGCACTGTTTATTCCCTCTGACTGTTGCCTCCCCCTTTTTTGTGCACTCTTCTCTAGAATGATGGGAATGTGATGTCACATGGTGGCAGAAAACGACGAAGCCCCGCGGCCCTCCTTCATAAGCAAGGAGCTTCATGGTGAAGGGTGTCCCGGCTGAAAACAATGAAGCCCGCGGCATCCCCCATAAGCAAGGAGCTTCATGGTGAAGGGGGCCCCGGCAGAAAACGACGAAGCCCGCGGCCCTCCATATAAGCATGGAGCTTCATGGTGTTAGGGGGCCCCGGCAGAAAAGACCCCCGGAGCTTACGAATAAAATATTTTATTCTGTGTGGTGTATATTTTATTCTGTGTGGGTAAAAACTTTACATTTTTCCCCCAGGTGAATGGGTAGGGGGTCCCGCCCACATACGTAAACATCGTTCAAACCACACATGCTCACATGGTCAATACCCGTGCGTTAGAGCGAGAGCAATACTTTTACCACTAGACCTCCTCTGTAACTCTAAACTGGTAACCTGAAAAAAAATTGTGCGTGTTCGCTTCTGACTGGGAGCTACTAGGGACAGGGGCGTTTTAATTATTATTATTTATTTTTGTTACGTAATAATTCACTAAGACCTCCCCTTCAGGCTGGAAAGCATTAGTTCAGGGGAAAAAAACACAGCTCTCATGCTTTCAGCAGCCATTGCAGCTTTTTGAGCTGCACGGAGCTTGCTCAGGCACTTAGAAAATGTTTTACTTTCTTTTTGTGGATGGCTCATAGAGCGTGGGTTAGGAAATTAAGGACATTCTTAACAGTTGTAACCACTTACAAGTTCCCCAAAACTAGAGACTTAAATGTTTTTATTCTTCATTAGTACACAAGCACACATGTTATAAAAAGCTTGGATAGAGCAGTCCTCATCTGCCCTGAGAGGGAACAGGCTGGCAGGCATGTTGTTGCTAACCAGAGATGTGTTTTGGAGCATGTTAATTTTTTTTTTTTTTTGCCAATGTTTTTAGATACTTTGATGTATTGACAGCTGCAGCTGAAATAGGTTTGCCCTAACAAATTAGGTGTGATTTTTGTCTAAGCTTCTTTCCTGGTGTGTATGCATGAAATGTTTGCTGCCATGTTAATCACCAGGAAATGTAAAAAGACAACGTGTAAGTATTTTCTTTTTAATTCAGTGGTCCTCAGCCCTCAAGTACCCCCGACAGGACATGTTTTGTGGATTTCTCTTATCAAGAATTGCTTTTCAGACTGTCTTTTAAAGCACATGTGCAAGATGAAGGAAAACCTGCAAACATGGCCTGTTGGGGGGGGGGTGTATTGGTGGACAGGCTTGAAGTGCTGATTTACAGCACTTTTCCTAAATCTAGAGCAAGACAATCCTATTTTAATTGTGGGTGTTTGAGGAAAGCCAAGTGAGTGTTCGAACCCCTGCTTGTGGTTTTTGGTTTGGGCTTTGTGTCACTTTTCTTAAAATTGGCTTCACTTCCTGTCACACAGCTGAACAAGAAGTGAGGTTAAAACCCTACCAATGTCTTCATATTTATTTTCCATTTTCTTAGGGAAGTGAGAAAGAAGAAAAAGAAATTAAAGGAGGAAAGAGAAAAGGGAAAAAAAAGGGGGAACAAAAAGGAGTGAGAAATAAAGAGAGGAAGGAAGGGAGTTTGCAGGCATGGAAGTTTAAATATCAGTTCTTCAATACAATATTGTCCTGGTTCACTTCCCAGGTGTCATTTATGGAATATGGTTCATATGATTCATATGAACCCACTAATGGTATGTATGGAACGATCAGTTTGGCGTAGCGGACTCTCTGAGGCGTTGGCCCTCTATTGAGTACCTGAATATATCTTTGTAAATCTCTTGTCATTTTTGTCCAGTGAGGACCAAATCCTCTAACCGACCGATTTTGTCAACCCTCCGAAGCCAGGAGGCTATAGATGAAGGATGCTTCCAGTTGAGTGGGATACAGTGTTTGGTGACAGATAATTGATTTTTCATAAACTCGCATAGGGATAACTTATTACATGTAAAAGAAAAAAGGCTGGGTCTTCCGGGATCGTACAATCCATATTGGGCTGTACAATTGCACGAACACCCTCCCAGAACCCCCTAATACGCTCTTCTATAGTCATTAGTAGGTATTGCAAAAAGTCAGTGGGGGTGGGATGGTCTTAAGAAAAAGACTTAACTGCAAAAGCTCTCATAAAGTCTTGTTTAAACTGACCGTTAGAGTCCACCAGCTCGGAACACGTCCTCCACAATTCAACAGTCGCTGGACCAATGGAGTAGTGGTTTGCACTTCTGGCTGGGCCGCTGTAATATTCTTAAAATGGCAGTTCTCCCTAAGCAGGCCCTCCCAATTCATATTCCTAGGAATTTCTTTAAGCAAATTCATTTTATTTTTACTCATGGTCAGGGAAACACCCACGACTGAGTAGGGCGACACTTTCACTACCTAAATCACACGGGGGGTTGGCATTACCAGATATGCGTCTTTATTATCAAGCATGCCACCTTAGTAGACTTCTCGACTGGAATAGGCATAAGGACATCAAACTGTGGACGCAGTTGGAACAAGACCAGAGTGATAACCAGAATACTAATATGTGACCCTTGGTGAACTCCTGCTTTCCGTAGTTTTTGCGAAAAATCCTATCATGTAGGCCTGGTCCAAATTGGGAATGACCTATCACAGGTCTCATAGGAGATTCGCGCGTCGAGAAGGGGGGTCCCGATAACAGGCGTGCACACTCTCCAATCGTGTTACCTACTTTATGTGGTAAGGCTGTATAGCACCAGGGAGCTCTGATAAGAGGGATTTCAGGCTGTGCTTCGGTCCAACAGAACCAGGAGACAAGATTCTCCTTCGTCTGCGGCCTCAAGAGCGTCGTCCCATATTTTGAGCAATGCTGTTTCCGTCCCGTGTCCTGGACGGAAACTTGATTGAAATGGGTATCTAGATGCTGTTGCAGCTGTTGTACCACTACTTTCTCCATTACCTTGGAGAGAACATTTAGGCCTGTTATGCCTTCCTTAAATGACTGGTTTATAAGCTGCATGATGCCAAGATGTCGGCACATTTCTTCAGCAGTTTAGTGGGGATAATATCATTAGGTGCTGTGCTGTTTCGCAAAGTACTGATGATATTTTTAGTGACATCGATCGAGATAGGTTCCAGAGTGAACTTTGTTGATTGTGTGGATGATTGAAGGGGGGGTTGAGGGAGGTATTGTCTTGCCGAATGCTTTCCCGGATTCTCTCAATTTTATTGATGAAGAAATCCGACAATTCATTGCAAAATTCTTGGGTATCTGAATTTGGGGCTTCAAGACAGGCTGGATTCATGGTCCGAGTGACCAGCTTGAAGAGTTTGGGGGGCAGTTGATAGCCTCGGAAAAATATATTTTTTTTGGCTTTGAATATCTCTTTGTGGTATTTTCTTGTTATTGCCTTGTAGATGATGAGGTTCTCCTCTGAAGCGCTTCTTTTCCAGGCGGCTTCCGCCCTTCTGCTCTCTTGCTTCAATAGCGGCAGCTGGTTGTTGAACCAACCGGATGCGGGCTTTGCGTTTCGGTGCTGCTAAGTCGGCTGACTGTAATAGGGCTGCATTTATGGCATCTAGTGTTTCTGAGGCTGTTCGCAGTGGTTGGAGTGTTTTTATTTTATTTCCTAAGGTAGATTTGAAGAGTTCCGAATGGAATGGAATGGTGTTTTTATCAATGTGGGAATTTTGGAAATTATGAATGTAATTGCATGGTGATCTGTCCTTTTCCAAAATGTTTATTTCCAGATCATGTCTGAAAATTAGGTCGAGCGTGTGAGCTGAAGCATGTGTGGGCCCACATACTAGTTGCTGTAGCACTAATCCTTCCAGGTGGTCAATACAGATGTCGGCAATGGGGAGGGAGTTGGCCCCGAGCAGCAAGAGGTGTCTGCTGTTAAAGGGTATAAGTGGAGATAAACTCCGTCAGTGATGGTAGAAGCTGCGATTTTGGCCCGGGTGGCCTGGGGATTTGTTTGCAATTGCAGAGTAAGGGTTTCCATGAATGGAAGAGGGTTTTGAAGGACAGGTTTATTGATCGCAAGGTGAGTCTTGTGGATCACCGCCAGGCCTCCTCCTTTTTGCCCTATTCTGTTTTCCGTTATAATACGATAGTTTTCTGGCACCAATTCTCCTAGAATGGTGTTACAGTCGGCTGAGAGCCAGCTAATAAAGAGGCAGTAATAGTATTGTAGTATGCAATCATGGATTTCTAATCCGTGTTTTGCTGCCGATCTTGTGTTGATCAAAGCACATGATATGTGCTTAGGCTGGGGTGAATGGCTGACATTTTCAAGTGCTATTGGTTGTGAAGGAGGAAGAGGGGGTGAGAGGTGTCTCTGTTGCTGGGGTGTACCAAGATGGCC
Organism: Rana kukunoris; assembly: GCA_029574335.1. Lineage (NCBI taxonomy): Eukaryota > Metazoa > Chordata > Amphibia > Anura > Ranidae > Rana > Rana kukunoris. The sequence continues at coordinate 26,706 of JAJQKJ010002949.1, read as the reverse complement.
GCCGACCGCGACACAGGACCCAGGCTGTGGGGCTGTCAGCTGGATGGATTGGCTGGCCGTGCTGAGTTGGTTGTTGCCTGCAGGAGGATGGGATCCTCTAGGGCAGCCGTCACTAAATGGCGGCCTGCGGTCCGAGTCTGGACCGAGTGCCGCTTCTCCCCGGACCGCCAGTAATGTCAGCTTTGGTGTGCTGGGATTGCAGGTTTCCTCAGCATGCAGCTGTGCCCGCCCCCTGCTCCTCGCCGCAGGTCTCAGAACAAAAGTTGACTCACGGTTTGCGGCGGGTGGGGGCCTGACGTCACGCGCGCACCCCGCCTCCTGCTGCTCGTGGTTCCCGTCTCTCCCTGTGAGTAAGGGCGTGAAGTGTAGTGCGCGCCTGCCCTCCTGCGGTTCCTGGGTCCTTGCTTTCAATATCTTGCAGCTTCCGCCCCTTCGATGTGCCCTGCTGCATGCAAGGTATATGAGGGACACACTTAGTGATCACTAAAATATTTTTTATTGTGCTAGGCATATTTTGTTAAAGGTCAGGCTGATGGGCACTAGGGTGACTGAGAAATGATAATGATAAATTACATGGGATGGGACATTACTGATAATTCATGTTTTGCAGGATATCTTTAAATATTACAAGTTGTTAAAGTCTGACTCCGACAGGTCAATAGAGTGTTTAGAGTGGGGACACATGCTTTTGAGGTGTTAAATTAGTCTGCTCCTAGACATTCCATTGTGTGATGCTAATACTGTTTTGTGTCCATTGTGCCAATTAGGTCTGCTCCTAAGACCTGTTTATTGTGTATGCTAATGACACTGTCAAGATGTGGAATGTGACTTGTCAAGCTGTAGTATTTAACCCCTCTAAATGCGGAGCCAGACCGTCTGGGTAATAAGTAGTAATTAACTCATAGGAATGTCATTATCTAAAAGAATTTGTATGAAACACCCCATTGTGTTATGTGTGGGTGGAGTGTGTCTTTGTCCCTGTGATTAACTGTATATAAGAAAGCTAAGTTACCATTAAAGGATTCATTCATTCATTTTGGAACCAGTACTTGTGTTGTCTCGGTTATTCTGGGAAATGAAATGGGTCGTGTCTGATGTCTGTCAGACTGTCGGATAAGCTGTCGTGGGGCGATGGAATGGATTATCGTAAATGGTGGTGACCGTTACAGAAAGTAAATTGTGAATGTCTTGAAAGAACAGGAAGAGGGGAGGGAGACAGATGGGGGAGAGAAGGGATGGAGATAATGCAGTTCAGTGATTACAGTGTACTGCAGTCTGCAGTGCACACACTTACCCACGGTCCAGGCTAGAATCTCAGGCATCATTCACACACATGCTGCTGATTTTCATATTTCCTGAACACACATCCCCTCTCTTCAGATACAGCACACCGAGATAGTGTGGGTGGGACTGAAAGGAGGAGGAGGAGGAGTCCCTGCTCGTATGTGAGGAGAGTGGGGGGGGAAGGTGGCTGGACTCGCTGGGCTGTAAAAGACTCATAGACTGACACTCGGCTCAGCTTGCAGTCACCACTCTCGGAATTTACAGGCTGGTTCTCCTGTCTTAGGACAGGAGAAATCAGTCTGTTTTTTCAGTAACTGAGATGAAGGCTTGAGCCCCCCTCCCCCACAGTGCTCATGGAGTATTTTCTGCAACTCGCTCTTCTCCGTGCCAATGAGGATGCATGGGAAGGAGCAGATTCGGCGGGTGTGGTTCTGTGAACGCTTGCAGTGTCAGCGAGCAGAGGGAGGGGGAGGGGGAGGAATGCCTTCCTCTTAGTAAAGACTGTTACTCCAGGGGAGGGCCGAGAAAAAAAAAAAAGCAAAAAAAAATAATTTTTTTTGGGGGGGGCACATGGTGGGGCACAGCATAATGTTGGGGGGGTCAGAGCCCCCTCTGCCCCCCCCAGAGACGCCCCTGACAGTGGTTGCATTTAAAGGTATGGCACAGTGGTGAGAACTTATGGCACAGTGGTGACAATTGATGGCACAGTGGCTGCGTTTGATGGCATGGGACAGTGGTGACAATTGATGGGCCCAGTGGTTGCAATTTGGCGCGGAGGAGCGGCGCGCTGTGAATGCTGGGGTGGTCGCAACCTCCTCGGCTCCTCCTCCTGATGTAATCACAAATCACTCACTGGGTCTCTGTATTTTTGGTTGCTAGGCGCCGGCCGACGCTGTCAGCACGGCGCTCGTATGTAAGAAAGTGAGAGTGACTTTCAAATTCTGCCGGCCGGTGTTGTGCCGAGAATGGTTCCCTGCCGAAATCGGTTTCCCCTAGCTCTCGACTCTGATCGGAACTCCGCCTCTTGAGCTCTCTAAACTGCCGCTCCCTCCTACTATCTTCACGAATGCAAATGGCGCTCCTCCCCACCTCTCCAGCCCGCCCCTGTGCACGTCCCCTGTAATCACTCTTTACACAGAATATATATATATATAATTCTCCTGTCCCCATATATAATATTCATATTATTTATTGTTATCCTTCCATATTTAAAAAAATAAATAAATATATATACAATTCTCCCGCCTCTGTATATATATATAATATAATTAATATTATTAACTGTTATCCCTCCATTTTTTTTTTTAAATCATTTAATAAAAAATAATATATATATATATATATATATATATATATATATATATATATACATATATATATATATATATATATATATATATATATATATATATATATATATATATATATATATATATATATATATATATATACAAAAAACTATAGGTACAGCGCTAGAAAAATCATGACATATATGAAATGAAAAGTAATAATTAATGAATAAAAAAGCTTATAAATAAGGTGAGAATAGTGTGATTATAAGAAGTGAGATTCAAAAGTGATCCAATAAATATGTCCATAATATGTGAAATTGAACATAAATCTTCTTCCACCAAACGACACCCAGTGAATAAGGTTGGCTCCTTACCACAAAAATAGACCGTATATACACCGGTCAGATGAGCATAGGGATAATTATAGTCTTCCCAGTCAGACCTCTCCAAAGCAACAGACAGAACATATGATGGTTCCACAGCGTTGTTTAAGCAAAGTATGGGGATGTTTTCAAAGGCTCATGGGAGAGAAAACAAAAAGACCCATAGTGCAGTATGTAAAGATAACGGGACAAAGGATAAATGGAAATGCACTCACACTTTAGTTGAAAAAAACAGCGCGATATAGTAATGCAAAGTTGCGGCGTCTCCTCTGTTCCGTGTTGGAGCTCCGTACTGTGTAATCCGTATCCGTATTTATATGTATATGTATAAAATTCTCCCGCCCCATATATATATATATATATATAATTTTTTATTAAATGATTTAAAAAATAAATAAAAAAAATGGGTGGTAGGAGTAATAATAATTATAATAGTAAATGAGGGGAGAATTTGTTGAGTGTATAAAAATAATAGGAGGGATAAGAATAAATAATAATAAATAATAGGAGGGGATTATATATATATATATATATATATATATATATATATATATATATATATATATATATGTGTGTGTGTGTATATATATAACTCCCGCCCCGTGTATATATAATATAACGAATTAGTTATTGTTATCCCTCCATTTATGTTTTAGACACCATTTTATATATATATATATATATATATATTATCCCCTCCTATTATTTATTATTATTTATTCTTATCCCTCCTATTATTTTTATACACTCAAAAAATTCTCATTCACTATTATAATTATTATAACTCCTACCACCTGTTATCTATCTATCTATCTATCTATCTATCTATCTATCTATCTATCTATCTATCTATCTATCTATCAGTATACACGTCATTATTTTCATCTCTTCCTATTATTTCACCTAATTTTTTAATTGCCCCTCCTATTTTTTTTATTACACCAACTATTATTTTATATTTATTGTTAACCCTTTATTATTTTACATTATTATTACACCTCCTATTATTTTATCTCATTTTGCAACTGTGCCATCAAATGCAGGCACTGTGCCCATCAATTGCCGCCAATGTGCCCATCAATTGCTGCCTCTGTGCATATCAATTGCCGCCACTGTGCCATCAATTGCAGCCACTGTGCCAGCAAACGCAGCCACTGTGCCCATCAATTGCTGCCACTGTACCATCAAGCACAGCCACTGTGCCCTTTTTGTCGGTTTTCCCTGGACAAAAAGGGACAGATAATAGAAGGAAGAGTGAGGATGATTTACATCCTCACTCTTCCTTCTATTATCTGTCCCTTTTTGTCCAGGGAAAACCGATTCTGATAACATGTTGTCTATTGCTATCAGATCTGGTTTCCCCACCCAGTAAAGCTTCCATGGCACTTGATGGGTTAAAAGCACTTGTATATGGTTTCCCTGACTTCTCCATACTCTGTAAAGACTATACTCACTCTTCCTTCTTTCATTTGTCCCTTTCTGTCCAGGGGAAACCTATTCTGATAGCAAATTGTCCATTGCTATCAGATCTGGTTTCCCCACCCAATAGAGCTTCCTTGGCACTTGATGGGTTAAAAGCACTTGTATATGGTTTCCCTGACTGCTCCATATTCCATATAGACCATCCTCACTCTTCCTTCTTTCATTTGTCCCTTTCTGTCCAGGGGAAACCGATTCTGATAGCAAATTGTCTATTGCTATCAGATCTGGTTTCCCCACCCAGTAAAGCTTCCATGGCACTTGATGGGTTAAAAGCACTTGTATATGGTTTCCCTGACTACTCCATACTCTGTATAGACCATCCTCACTCTTCCTTCTTTCATTTGTCCCTTTCTGTCCAGGGGAAACCTATTCTGATAGCAAATTGTCCATTGCTATCAGATCTGGTTTCCCCACCCAATAGAGCTTCCTTGGCACTTGATGGGTTAAAAGCACTTGTATATGGTTTCCCTGACTGCTCCATATTCCATATAGACCATCCTCACTCTTCCTTCTTTCATTTGTCCCTTTCTGTCCAGGGGAAACCGATTCTGATAGCAAATTGTCTATTGCTATCAGATCTGGTTTCCCCACCCATTAAAGCTTCCATGGCATTTGATGGGTTAAAAGCACTTGTATATGGTTTCCCTGACTACTCCATACTCTGTATAGACCATCCTCACTCTTCCTTCTTTCATTTGTCCCTTTCTGTCCAGGGGAAACCTATTCTGATAGCAAATTGTCTATTGCTATCAGATCTGGTTTCCCCACCCAGTAAAGATTCCATGGCACTTAAATGGGTTAAAAGCTAAGGTTAAATATGATATATATCATATAATATATGGCTTATGATATGATATAAGCCATATGATATATGTCATATGGATATATAACATCATATGAAATATATCATTTAGTGACAACTTTGTGCAAAAAAATAATTTGATAGCAATAGTCAGCTTGCTATCAAAATCCGTTTCCCCTGGACAGAAAAGGTCTGGGGTAAGAAGGAAGCTTGGGGATGATTTAGGCAGAGAGTAGAGCAGTCAGGAAAACGCATGGCACACTGGCTGCGTTTGATGGGCGCAGTGGCTATGTTTGATGGCACAGTGGCTGCAATTGATGGGCACAATGGCGGCAATTGATGGGCACAGTAGCGGCAATTGATGGGCACAGTGGCTGCGTTTGCTGGCACAGTGGCAGCTATTGATGGGCACAGTGGCTGCGTTTGCTGGCGCAGTGGCAGCAATTGATGGGCACAGTGGCTGCGTTTGCTGGCGCAGTGGCAGCAATTGATGGACACAGTGGCTACGTTTGCTGGCACAGTGGCTCTGATTGATGGCACAGTGGCAGCAATTGATGGGCACAGTGGCTGCGTTTGCTGGCACAGTGGCTCTGATTGATGGCACAGCGGAAGCAATTGATGGGCACAGTGGCTGCGTTTGCTGGCACAGTGGCTGCAATTGATGGCACAGTGGCGGCAATTGATGGGCACAGTGCCTGCATTTTATGGCAAAGTTGCTAAATGAGATAAGAGGTGTAATAATAATGTAAAATAATGTAAAATAATAAAGAGTTAACAATAAATATAAAATAATAGTTGGTGTAATAAAAAAAATAGGAGGGGCAATAAAAAATTAGGTGAAATAATAGAAAGAGATGAAAATGATGACGTGTTAAATAGATAGATAGATAGATAGATAGATAGATAGATAGATAGATAGATAGATAACAGGTGGTAGGAGTAATAATAATTATAATAGTGCATTCACTCATTAGGGGAGAATTTTTTGAGTCTATAAAAATAATAGGAGGGATAACATTAAATAATAATAAATTATAGGAGGGGATAATATATATATATATATATATATATATATATATATATATATATATATACATATACATACATATACAAATTAAATTGTGTCTAAAACAAAAATCGAGTGATAACTAATTAGTTATATTATATATACACGGGGCGGGAGTTTATATATATATATATATATATATATATATATATATATATATATATATATATATATATATATATATATATTATAATTTCTGTCAAAGAAATATGGAGGGATAACAATAAATAATATATATATATATATATATAATATTATAATATATATAAATTATAATTTCTGTCAAAGAAATATGGAGGGATAACAATAAATAATATTATATTATATTATATTATATTATAAATAATATATATATATAGTGGGAGAATTGTATATATATTTATTTATTTTTATTTATTTATTTATTTTAAATATGGAAGGATAACAATAAATATGAATTATATTATATGTGGGGACAGTAGAATTGTATATATATATATATTCTGTGTAAAGAGTGATTACAGGGGACGCGCACAGGGGCGGGCTGGAGAGGTGGGGAGGAGCGGCATTTGCATTCGTGAGGATAGTAGGAGGGAGCGGCAGTGTAGAGGGCTCAAGAGGCGGAGTTCCGATCAGAGCCGAGAGCTAGGGGAAACCGATTTCGGCAGGGAACCATTCTCGGCACAACACCGGGCAGAGGAAAAATTACAACTGATTGATCCTCACAGACATCAGCTGTGGATCTGTTTGTCAGGTGTCTTCTTCCATCTTCTTCTCCTTCCGCTGGCCTTCTCGTCAGCATCTTCTTCTTCCCCGGCGCTCGGCTTCCAATTGAATTGCCAGCTGTGTGACGCTCATGAGACCACGCCCCCTCTGACGCTAAAGGTAATCTCCTAGGAAAGTCCCCGTGTGGTGCGTGTGCGTCAGAGGGGGGGCGTGGTCTCATGAGCGTCACACGACGGGCAATTCAATTGGAAGCCGAGCCATCCGGGGAAGAAGAAGCCGCGCACAAGCTTCTAATTGAATTGCCCGCCGTGAGACCACGCCCCCCCCCTCTGATGCACACGCACCACATGGGGACTTTCCTGGGAGATTACCCGTGGCATCAGAGGGGGCGTGGTCTCATGAGCGTCACACAGCGGGCAATTCAATTGGAAGCCGAGCGCCGGGGAAGAAGAAGAAAAAGATGCGGACGAGAAGGCCAGCGGAAGGAGAAGAAGGTGGAAGAAGACGCCGGTCTAGAAGACCCAAGAAAGAAGCAAAGGAAGAAGAAGATGGAGGAAGAAACCAGAAAGAAAGAAGATGATGGAAGAAGAAGAAGCAGAAAGAAGATATTAATAAAGTACTTGTCAAAAACCGGCTCTTGTCTTTTTCAACACTTTTCACTTTTTTTTTGGTGAAATGATAGAGGTACAATGTACCCCATTACCATTTCACATAGGGGGGGCGCAATCTGGTGGGCCCCTTTGTTAAAGGGGTCTTCCAGATTTCAACAAGCCTCCTGCCTGCAGACCCCCACAACCACCGGGCAAGGGTTGTGGGGATGAGGCTCTTGTCCTCATCAACATGGGGACAAGGTGCTTTGGGGGGGACCCCAAAGTACCCTCCCAATGTTGAGGGCATGTGGCCTGTTGCGGTTCAGGAGAGGGAGGGCCACACTCTTTCCCCCCTCTTTTCTGCGGCTGCCCAGGTCAACGTGCTCGGATAAGGGTCTGGTGTGGATTTTGGGGGGGACTCCACGCCATTTTTTTTTTATTTGGCTTGGAGTTCCCTTAAATTCCACAACAGACCTGAAGGGGATTTTGGGGGGAAACCCACGTGAAAAAAAAAAGCATTGATACATGTCCCCTGGGGACTAATTAAGGCATGAACCGGCGCAGCGCAGTGACAATAGTAAATCAGCCCCACTTACACAGTCAACTGCCCTTCCCCTTTTAAAAAAAAGAAAGCATTATAAATAAAAAAAAATGTAAAAAAATTTAAAACAAATTGTTAAAGATAAAAAAAAAAAAAAAAAACATACTGACACATGTGCCGCTGTCACATGAGATTAAAAAAAAAGTATCGGTATTCGGTATCGGCGAGTACTTGAAAAAAAAGTAGCGGTACTTGTACTCGGTCTTAAAAAAGTGGTATCGGGACAACCCTTTATCGGCCGCTAGCTAGCTCCCGCCCCAGTCTGGAAGAGGCCTAAATACGAGTCTACTGCCGCGTACACATGGTAGTTTTTTGCGATGAAAAAAAACATTTTTTAAAACGTCATTTAAATTCATTGTGTGTGGGCAAAACGTTGTTTTTTTCCTCAAAAAAACGACCAAAAAAAATTACAACATGCTTGAATTTTTTGTGTCGTTTTTCAAAACATCGTTTTTTGTTTCACAAAAAGTCACCGTGTGTAGCAAAAACGTAGTTTAAAACGACGTTTTTCAAGCCGCGCATGCCCAGAAGCTACTTATGAAGCAAGCTTCCATGGAAAAGAGTGGTGAACGTAACCTCGCTTTTTGTGAAAAAAACGATGGTGTGTATGCAACATCGTCTTTAAAAAGTGACGTTTCAAAAACTTTGTTTTTTACTTCACAGAAAACATAGTTTTTTTCATCACAAAAAAATGATCGTGTGTACGCGGCATAAGGAGGTAAAAGTATCATAGGCTATTTTATTGTTTATTTTTTCCTGCACCACATATTTCTTCCTCCAGTCTGTAATGAGGAAGAAAAGGGGGGGATAAATAACTGTAAAAGTGACAGTTTTTCAAACTAATAACACTAATCTTTCTAATTCTAATCAAATTTGTGCCAAGACTGTCTTTCTTTGATATAATTTGAATCGGCAAGCAGCAGTCTGGTGAAGTAGGTTCCTATCTCATTTGTTAAGAACCTGTCAATGGCTCTAGGTATTACAGGCGATGGTAAGCGATTACAGGCCATGGTAAACCAAAACCAAACCAAAACCAAAACCAGGGTCGTACTTCCCTCATCAGCTGTTACTTTCATTCTCGGGTGATGGGGGTGAGTGTGATCACTGTAACATGTACTTCAAAGGGTTCAGGAGTCCCTCCTGGACCCTGACACGGTAATTGGTTTTCATTTTTCCCCAACCAGATGACTGGGTCGTTTGTAAAGAAGCTTGATGGATGAGACCACGCCAGCCACTGCAAGAAGCGGTTCAACCACATCAAAGAAATTAGTAGTATCTTTGTTTTATTTGTATTTGTTTGTTTAGTAAATTTTAGCAAGGGTAACGATGAAAAGCATCCCAAGTTATTATTTAAAGTGTATTCTATGACTAATTAAGAAAACGAACGGGACCAATTGCGGGGTCTGTTCTGAGTCTCCACAGAGCTTAAGTCCCCAGCGATGACAGTGGTACATGCTATTTATGATGTTATTATTGGTATGAGGATTATTGACAAACTAGTGAAGACTCCAAACAGACACTTGTCAATGAAATTTAATGAGATGTTTTAGGGTTTTAGACGTTTTTATGGCCCTGCCTCTTGTCGGTTGGCTATCAGGACAAATAGTTAGCCCACAAGTGTGTAACTTTAGTTTGGTGTTTATGCGGATCTATAGCTTATAAGGTAATTCCCCCAATGCAAGAGGTTCATGCGTGGTGGTGAAGCTGTCCCAGCATCCTATGTCATGGCCGATCGCAAGGATCTGATGGCTCGAGAGAAATTAGGAATGGCAGGGACAGCTAGAAGGCAAGCGTTCACAACCCTGACCAGATCTGGGCATGGTTTCCTGCATGTACAAGGTGGGGGGGGGGGGGCTTGAGCTTATGATATGATTGAACAATTCACACCCATTGAGGATGGAATGTTTCATGTAACTGTTGAAGCTACAAGGAAGTTCTCACAGTCCAAGGGGGGTTTCTGGGAATTCTTAAGTAAAGATTGTTATACCCGGATCGGGGATACTGGTGACAGCAGGGCAGGACTTAGGGTGGTGGGGGCCCCTGGGCTTGAGTGTTGAGGGGGCCCCTTGGAGTGAGGGGGGAATAATAGTTGTTGAGCGGGGGGTGCGCATTACAGTTGTTGAACGGGGGTGCGTATTAAAGTTTTAAAGTTGATGGGCGGGGGGGGGGGGGCGAATTGAAGTTGTTGAGTGGGGGGTGCCCATTAAAGTTGTTGAGCAGGGGGGGTAACTCTCATCTGTGCACGGAATGTGTCGGCTCTCTTCCCTTCAGCAGCCACAGTCCTCCACACATCGCTCCGGTTCCTCCTGCTTCCATGCTGCCTCCTATTACAGTGCGGGAAAATTTACCCTTTCGCGGGACTGCGGGAAGAAGCGGAACGTCCCGCAGAATGCGTGCGTGTTGGGAGGCAGTTGCGTAACTAGAACCTTCAGGGCCCCGATGCAAGAAACCATGAAGGGCCCCCCCTGACCCCCAGATAGGGCTCTTTTCTCCGAGCCCGGTGGCGTTACAGGATACGGTTGCAAGTAGGCGGCTGCATATAAATGAACCGATTTCTCCAGTTCCCCTTGCTTTTTTTCCTCTCCCTCCCGCAGGCATTCAGAGGCTGCAGGAGGAAAATGGAGGGATTGGTTCCTCTATGTCGGTGTTTCGCAATCTTTTTCCAGTCAGGGCACCCTTGAAGTATACCTCTAGGTGAATGGGGCTACACTGCAACCCCCTTGCAACTGTGTGCATTGCATGCAGTTGCAGCATAGTGATGATGTATTTAAGGGGTTAAAACAGGCGGTCAGTAGGCAACATGTTGCCTCTTTACCGGCTGTCAAATGTCTCTGAAAAGCGATCTAAGCATGGATCGCTTTTCGGAGGAATAGCATTTTTTGACGATACTATGAACAAGCAAAAAAAATAAATAAACAAATAGATTCTGATTGTACACAAATAGGTGATCGGGATTAAAAGTACATACATAAAATGTACATACATACATGTAAACACACATATAAAAACAACTGAAAAATTCTTTAAAAAAACATAATTTGCAACCACTGTGCCCATCAAAAGCTGCCACTGTGCCCATCAAAAGCTGCCACTGTGCCCATCAAATGCTGCCACTGTGCCCATCAAATGTAGCCACTGTGCCAAACGCCACTACTGTTCCCATCAAATGTCGCCACTGTGCCCAAACTCTGCCACTGTGCCAAACGCTGCCACTGTGCCCATCAAACGCTGCCACTGTGCCCAAACGCTGCCACTGTGCCAAAATGCTGCCACTGTGCCATCAAATGCCGCCACTGTGCCCATCAAACTCTGCCACTGTGCCCATCAAATGCCACCACTGTGTCCATTAAATGCCGCCAGTGTGCCCAGTAAATACTGGTGTGCCCATTAAATGCTGCCAGTGTGCCATCGAATGCCACCACTGTGGCCGGCCGCAGAAAAGAGGGGGGGACAGAGCGCGGCCCCCCCCTCTCCTGAACCGCACCAGGCCACATGCCCTCAACATTGGGAGGGTGTTTTGGGGTGCCCCCCAAAACACCTTGTCCCCATGTTGATGAGGACAAGGGTCTCTTCCCCACAACCCTTGCCCGGTAGTTGTGGGGGTCTGCGGGCAGGAGGCTTATCGAAATCTGGAAGACCCCTTTAACAAAGGGGCCCCCCAGATCCCGACCCCCCCCCTAAGACAGAAGCAGAGGAAGAAGAAGAAGATGGAGGAAGAAACCCAAAGGAAAGAAGAAAAGAAGAAGAAAGAAGATAATAAAGGACTTGTCAAAAACCGGCTCTTGTCCTTTTTAACCCTTTACATTTTTTTTTGGTGAAATGGTAGAGGTACAATGTACCCCATTTCGCACAGGGGGGGGCGGCATCTGGGGGGCCCCTTTGTTAAAGGGGTCTTCCAGATTTCGATAAGCCTCCTGCCCGCAGACCCCCACAACCACCGGGCAAGGGTTGTGGGGAAGAGACCCTTGTCCTCATCAACATGGGGACAAGGTGCTTTGGGGGGCACCCCAAAATACCCTCCCAATGTTGAGGGCATGTGGCCTGGTGCGGTTCAGGAGAGGGGGGGACGCGCTCTGTCCCCCCCTCTTTTCTGCGGCCAGCCAGGTCAACGTGCTCGGATAAGGGGTCTGGTGTGGATTTTAGGGGGGACTCCACGCCAGTTTTTTTTTTAAATTTGGGGTGGAGTTCCCCTTAAATTCCACACCAGACCTGAAGGGTCTGGTTATGGATATTTGGGGGGGGGCCCACATCATTTTTTTTAGAAAATTTACGGCGGGGTTCACCTTAATATCCATACCAGACCTAAAGGGTCTGGTTATTGAATTTGGGGGGACCCCCACGCTTTTTTTTTGGTGTTTTTTATGAATGAATTCTCCTGCAATTGCCGGGAGCTGACAATTCATTATAGCCGCGAGTCAATTTTAAACGGCTTTTTTCCTTCAGAATGTCATTTTTCACATGCTGACATTACACCCATCAGGGGGGTACAGGCAGTACACCTGTAAGGGGCCCGGGGGTCCGGAGGTGCCCAGATGCTTGGAGGCCCCCCAGCGCCCCAGATGGTAACCCCCCCTCTTTTTTTTATATATATATATATATATATTTTTTAGTTTATTTTTTTAGTATTTTTTATTAAAGGGCCAATTTTTGGAATTTAATTTTTTTTAGCAGTCCGGAGGTCCCCAGGGGCCCAGAGGCCCCCAGGGCCCCGGGTGGCAACCCCCCATATTTTTTGTTATTAAAGGGCCAATGTTTTTTTTTAGGGGTCTGGAGGTCTCCAGTGGCCCGGAGATCCCCAGGGCTCCAGATGAAACCCCCCCCCTTTTAAAAAAAAAAATACAAAAACAAATATATATTTTTATTTTTATTTTTGTTATTTTTTTAACATATATATACAGTATATATATATATATATATATATATATATATATATATATATAATATAATTATGAAAGGGCCCAGAGGGCCCCAGATGACAACCTTTTTGCTTATAAAAATGTTATAAACATTTTGGCCCAGATTCACGTAGATCGGCGCATTATCGGTCCGGCGTAGCGCACCACTTTTCCGTTAGACTTGCGCAATCTAGCCGCGTAATCCCGCGATTCACGTAGCTTTTGCGCAAGAGATTGCGCAAGCGTAAGGTTTTTTCCTGAGGCGTAAGGAGGAGTAATACAAATTGGGAGGGACGTGGGCGTGTTACATTGAAATGAGCCGTGACCCCATGCAAATGAAGGGCCGGCCGACTCGCGCATGCGCGCGTGAAGGAAACCATGTCAGCTCCGTTGTGCGCATGCTCACAACTCGGGAGCGGCGCAATCAGTGAAATTGGAAATGGACTAGGGCAACGTTGTGAACTACGCAGACAGCATAAATAGACACACACAAACGCACTTCCATTGCAAAAGTACATCCCTTTGTGTCCCTTCCCATTGAATCAAGTGCTTTTGCTCTGTTGTTCGTTAGAGTGTGTTTTGTAGTTGTCAGATTAGTGTTCTGTGTGATCTAGTGCTTGTTGGTAGTTTTGTGAAAGTGAGTTTTGATAAGTGTTTGAGACTGTTTGTTTGATTGATAGATTTCTGAGCGTTTGTTTTCTTGCTTTATTTTTTCATCTGATTTTTTTGTGTCTGTTTCTTGCTGAGTGCTAGCGTGATTTTTGGGTGTTCTTTTTCTCTTTGTGTGTGTTCTTGTCTGATTGGTTGTGCTTGTATTTGTGACAGATTTTTGGTGACTGCTAGTGAGTTTGTTTGGAAGTATGACTGAGAGAAAGCGAAAGCTGAATTTTACTGTGGGGGAAAAAAGAATTCTTGCCCGGGCCATTAGCGAGTATGGGTGTTTTCTCCACGGCCCGCAGAGTGCCACCACCACCCCGGCCAGGAGGAGGGAGATATTGGATATGATCACGGAGCAGGTCAATTAATCGGGGGAGGGGGAGACACGGACCCGGTCTGGGATTGAAAAGAAAATAAATGACCTCCGGCGTGAGGTGAAAAAAAAACTGGCCGCAATAAATGCCCATGCCAGGGGCACAGGAGGGGGCCCACCATGCCGGATTAGATTTACAGCGACGGAGCGTGTGGTGGCCCTGACCTTTCACCGGCATGAAGTGGAGGGCCTGCCAGGCTTTGACACAAGTCCGGTCCCCGCGGTGCCAGGTAAGGTTTTTATTTCTCTCAGGTGTGTAGCATGTGTGGGGGAGGGGGTGAAAGGGAATATGTGGCAAGTGTGTGGATCCTCCAACCTGTGAATGGTTTGTGTCATCCACAGCTGTGCAGGAGGGTGCAGGGCCATCTGGCCTGACCGCTCCAACGCCAGGACAGCAGCCTAATGAGGCCCCCCCAACAAGGCCAGAGTCCGCGGAGGAGGAACAAGAGGAGGAGGATGATCATGCGGAGGACGATCATGAGGAGGAGGAGAATCATGAGGAGGAGGAGTCCATGGCAGGCACTGGACAGTTGGTTTCTGCGGACTCTTCCCCTCTGGCTGCAAGAAGCCTGCCCTCCCTAAGGGGGAGCCCCCCCCCTCCTCCCCCAACATGGCTCCCCTCACAAGGGCCTCCCCTTCTCCCCGGCCACAACCATCAGCTGGAGCCAGGAGGTCATCCCAGAGCACCAGGGGGGCGCCCAATCTCCTGCCCGCCTGTCTGAGAAGGAACCTGGCCACCCAGACCCGCCTTCTGAGACAGCTCTGCCAGACTATGGGGCGGGTGGATCAGAGCCTGTCCTCCATCAACGATAGGCTGGGTAACCTGGACTCCCACTCCCGGGCCTCCACAACCTGCCTAAATGACCTGCAAACTACAGCAGCAGGCGTTGGGCAGGATGTGAGGGCCCTTACCCAGGCTATCCAGGGCAACACGGCAACACTTGGTGCTGCCCTGGACAGAATAGCCGTGGCCTTGGAGGGCAGGCCGCCAGGTGGGCAGATCTCAGGGGCTGCTCCTCCTTCCCCGGCTTTTCCCCTCCCCCATGCGTCTCCCCTGAGGGTCCGGGGCCGTGGCCGGGGGCGCCCCAGGCGTGGCTCAGGCAGAGGGCATTAATTTTTTTTTCCCCCCTTTTTTTGGTTTGAAAGCATTTTTATTTTTGTTCTCTGCCTTTTTTTTTTTTTCTATGCCTTTTTTTTTTTTCTATGCATTTTTTTTTTTTTTGCTGACATTTTTGGCATATTTTGGGTTGTGAATGATGTTTGAATTTGGGGGTGACATTCCTGCTGGAAAAGGGGTGTCATCCTCAATTTGGGTGGAGAAGGGTTCCCCAGGACCAGGGAGAAGTGATTCCCAGGTCCGTGTGAATGGTGTATGAATGTACAGTGACGTAATTGGAGCCTTGACTTGGCGTTACTGCTCACCAGTCTTGCATGGTGGACTGGTGCCAATCCAATTTGATGAGGATGTGGGGTGTGTGTGCTAGGGACCATAGTGGTGTGCATGCATGCATTCTCATTGTGCCATGATTAATGTGTGTGTTTAACGTGCAAAGATGCATAATGTGAGCTGGCATGAGATGGGGTCATGAGATGGGGTTCCAGTTCATATGCAGAGTCACCTTGAAGGGAAAAGACAGGAGGATGTTAGTCATGCATGTGCCACTTGTGAGGTGTGCATCACGGGAGGGGATAGTCATGCCTGACTCCCATGTCACTCACCAACCAGCCAGCTGTCCCCATACATGTTCTGTTCGAAATCTGTGGGGATGGGGCTCTGATTGTATATGTAGCTGTCATGGGTGTCATGGGTGGTGCCATGTGTTGGGCTGCTGATGTCCTCCTGCAAGGTTGTGGTAATTCCATGATGGCATGAGGGGTGAATCTGAAGATGCGAGACACCTCAGAATCACTCATGCCAAAGATGTCTATGCGTGTGTGATATATCAAGTGAAGAGTGAGGGGCTTGTATCAGATAAGAATATTGTATTAGATTAATTTAAATTGTAAATTTTATATAAGCAAATAAAAAAAAAAAAAAACATCTCCCGTGCCCTCCTTAGTGCCATCCTCCGTGCCCTCCTCCTTCTTTGTTCATCTAAAGTGAGTAGTATAGCTATGCGCGACGATGCCCCTGGCATGTTGGCATACAGATTGTTGGGCAACACGTGTGACTGCTGAACTCCTCACTAACAGTGTTGCTTTATCTGACAAGTAGACTTTTTTTCAAAATTTAGACCAGCTTTTAGGTCCTCTAACTTTAGACAGGACATTTTGCTGTTGCGCACATCGCGTAGCCTGCGCAGCAACTGCGTTTTTTTGTGAACCCCCGTAACTCCCTCATTAGCATATTTGACTAGCAAATCAATGGTGTGTCTAGCGCAGTTTTGCGCGAAGGGAAGCGAGGGTCTAACTCAATTACGCCGGACCAAAAAACGTAGATTTCTGGCGTATATTGTTTTGTGAATCGCGTGCAACTATACGCACGCGCACATTTACACTTACGCACGCGCAACAGCAGTTGCGCACGCGTAATCGCTCTGTGAATCTGGGCCTTTATATTTTCCCCAGGTTGTTTTTTTTTCTTTAATTTATTTTTTAAAGTGTATTTTGTGCGTGAAGTCGAGAGAGAGGAGCTGGACTGCAGGAGTTGGCAGACCCTCCCCCCAGAGGCAATCGCCATCCTTCTCCATGCCCCCGGTGGCAATGGCGGGTGTGAGGGGGGGGCCTCCCACTCACCCCACCCTACCTGCTACACTTGGGAGCCCGATGGGACAGAGGGACTCCCCCCTATGGGGGAGTCTAGCCCACCCAGCCAGCCCTGTAGGTCCTTAGGAGACCTCATGGCCAAAGTGCGTTCGTGTGCGTGCAAGTGTGGTGTTTTTTTTTTTGGGGGGGGGTGGGCGTACTAAGCACAGGCGTACCTTGCATAGCACACCCACCGGGAGCCGGGCTGAGACCACCAAACTCAATTCACATGTAGCCCGAGACCGGGATCCGAACCCTTGGCTGCAGAGGTGAACGGCTTGTCAGCACAGTGCCATTCACGTTGAGCCACCACAGCACCCACCCCATGTTATTTTTTTTTAGATTTTTTTTTGTTATTTTTTATTAAAGGGCCCAGAGGTTTATTTTTATTAAAGGGCCCAGAGGTCCCCAGGGCCCCCGGATGGCTACCACCCTTTTTTTAATATATATTTTTCTATATTTATTTTTTTGTAAAGGAACCCCCCGCTTATCAAATTGCGGCAGCCCCCCCCCTTCTCAATTTCAGGCGGCAGCACCCCCCCCCTGTTCTCTGCTCCAGGGGGCCCATGCCTGAAGCTGTGTAAGGGGCCCCATAATTCCTGATGGCGGCCCTGATTCCCCCCCCCCATGGTACGAAATTTCAAGGAATTTTTAACTTTTATTGTTGCACTTTAACCACTTCCATACCGCGCCTATTCTGGCACTTCTCTCCTTCATGTAACAATTATATTTTCTTCCTTGAAAATTACTCAGGACCCCCAAACATTATATATATTTTATTAACAAACACCCTAGGGAATAAAGTGGCGGCCATTTTTTCTTACAAATTTCCAACGGTATTTGCGCCAAACATTTTTGGTTTTTTTTGCTTTAAAAAAAAAACCTGTTTCATGAATGACAAAATAATTTGCCTAGTTTTTCGATCAATTCCTGTTTGGCTATGTGGCAGGAAGTGAAGGCCAATCTCCCCAAACGGACAGGGATAATACAAAATAAACTGACAGAGCTTCTAACCCCCCCCCCCCAACTCTATCCAAAATGAAAGAAAACAAAAAAATAAAAGTGATGATTATAGTTCCAGTTTAACCCCAAATTTCAGATCATTTTATTGAGAGGCTTAAGAAAATATAACCATGCCAATAGGCCAGGATCCAGCGTTGCTAATATGTATGAATGTGTGTTAGGGACCCCCACAAACACCTGCACCCCTGATAGGGTAAAGACACCTCACAAATCTTGTCACTTTCTACTTAATTCATTCACTTTCTGCCGCATTTTGCTGTGTACACCCCAAATTAGTATAGATCTTGGACTTTGGGGTCCATTTACTAAAGGCAAATCCACTTTGCACTACAAGTGGACAAGCAAGGAAGAAAAAAACGGAAAATTGTATACTCACCTTTCCGTAATTTTCCTTTCCTGACGCATCTTCATGGCAGCACACACTGGGTTGTGACTCCGCCCCCACAACCTGACAGGATTGGTTAGCTATAAATGTGAAGGGGAGACGCCCCGCATCATTCTCTGTATATATCATCATAAAACAGCAGGGTGGGCATCTGTGTGCTGCCATGAAGATGCGTCAGGAAAGGAAAATTACGGAAAGGTGAGTATACAATTTTCCGTTTTCCTGACGCATTCATGGCAGCACACACTGGGATATAACTCGCCAGTCGGGAGGGTGCAAGAAAACAGTAATATTTATTCTTTATAGCGCTGAGGAATTGGCTCTAAGAACAGATCTGCCGAAGTCGACGGTAGCCAGGAGAGCAGAATTCACTCTGTAGTGAGAAATGTAGATGTGTTGGGAAGACCAAGTTGCTGCTCTGCCTATGGTTTCCGGTGAAGTCCCGCAATATGGTGCCCAAGAAGTGGCCTCTGCCCCTGTCGAATGAGCCCTAATGCCCTCTAGAAGTCGTAAGTTGCTGGATGGAATAGGTCTCTTTGATAGCTTTAACAACCAAGAGGTAATGGTACGGGAGGTAGCTGGCTGACCTCGTCTGCTCCCGTGTGGGATAATCAAGAGAGAATCCGTCTTCCTGAGATGTAGCTGTGACGTAACTGAAGATGGTAGACTTGACATCCTAGTCATGGGACTCGCCCCTCTCATTAGTAAAAGACGAAAGGACGATGTCCTGTTATAATGAAAGGAGGAAGTTACCCTTGGATAAAAATGGTCTGAGGGCTTCAGAACCACTCTCTCAGGGAAGAACACTGAATTCCATAGCCATAAGTGCTTGTATCTCCGACGCCCTCTTAACTGAGGTGATAGCAATACGGAAAGCCATCTTCAGAGCTAGGATCCACGGTGAGACTAAGTTGAATGGAGAAAAAGGTGGATTGGACAGGGCCTTGAGTACTACACAGAGATCCCCTGTTGGAAAGGCTGGCCTCCTAGGTGGTCTGATCTTACGTAGGCCCTGAGGAACAGAGTGACCGGATGATGAAGAGTCCATCTAGTACCCGTCATGGCTGAAAGGGCAGAAACTTGCACCTTCAGGTACCCAAGCCCGGGCCCTTGTTAAATCCTGACTGAAGAAATTCAAGAATTTGAGATGGGATTCCAATCTCTTTTCTGCGATGACACGAACCTCTCCCAGATCCTAGTATAGGTGACATCAGTGGAGCTCCTTAGAGCTTGTACTAAGGTTGATATTACCTCCTGAGAGTATCCTAGTTCCCCTAACCTAGCCCTCTCAGCTTCAAAGCTGGCAAATGCAGCTTTTCTGGGCTGGATGGAAGAATTGCCTCTGATGTATGAGATCCCAGGTTACTGGAAGATGTATTGGAGGCCGCGTACCTAGTTGTAGCAGGGTCGTTAACCATGGCCTCCTCAGCCGGAACGGTATTAGTACAATAACTGTGGCTGAGGACTTCCGAAGTCGGGACAGGAATCTTGTAATCCGAGAAGTTGGAAGAAAAATGTACCCTAGCTCGCAGCTCCATGGAAGAACTAGGCAGTTTGTCCCTTCAGGTAATGGAAAGTGGGCTCTGGACAGGAACCTCTGACACTTGGAGTTCTTTGGCGTGGCCGCTAGGTCGACTTCTGGTACTCCACAAGTTTTTGTAAGAATGGAGAATACCTGTTGGTTCAAGGCTTGTTCGTTGTTTGAAAGTGTCTCTCGGCTTAGGTAGTTGGCCAACGAATTCTGTGTTGCTGGGACGCATACTCCCCACAGATCTAACAGGTGCACTTGTGCCCCTTCCATTATGGGCGAACTTCCTCCTGAAGCGTGCGACTCCTGATGCTCCCCTGTCTCTGGATACATGACACCGCTACTTGTTGTCCATCCTGATCAGGACACTCTTCCTCTCTAGAAGAGGCGCAATGGCCAGGAGGGCCTGAAAGGCTGCTCTGAGCTCTAAAATATTTGACACTATGCCCTGTGACCGAAAATGCCACTGTCCTTGGGCTACTCAGTCTAGATAGTGTGGACCCCATCACCCCTGGCTGGCGTCCGATGTTACTACTTCTGGACTTGGGGGAACTTTTGGAATGGACTCCCTGAGGTCGGACGGGTGTGTCCACCACCATACTAAATTGCTTTACCCAGTTCGGGATGTGAATGGTTTGGAGTATTGACATTCTTCTATTTCACTGCCTGAGAAAGGAGTTCTGTAAGACTCGCATGTGCCACAGGGGCCACTGTATCAAGGGTATGGATGCTGACATGGACCCCAGGGTACTGAGGCAGGCTCTGTGACAGTTAGACGTCTGGATGATGAGCAGACTCTGTATCTTCTGGTGCAAGGGCTTCAGCCTCTCTTGAGGGAGTTGCACACCGGTACAACCTGGTATTTTATTCTGCCCCTAGGAACACCCTAACTTGCCGAATGCTCTGGGTGCTGAGGCGATGCCGAATGGGGGGCACCAAAAATTGGAAATGGGATTGATCGATTGAGAACCGAAGGGACCTCTGGAAGGTAAGATGAACTGGGATGTGAAGGTAAACGGCCCAAGAAAAATCTAGAGATAGCATCCAGTCTCCCACGTCCACTGACAACAAAATGGACTGAAGGCTTTTCCAATCTGAGGGCCTCTATTTTTTTTTATCAAATAACTTTTTTTTTTTATGAAGTTAAGAAAAGGAAGGAGTACAATTCTTACGGATACACAGCCACATGATACAGCATGAGGAGACAAGGCACAGGTCTGCTTTCCCTTTGGTGTGCTACCACATTAGTGCAGATAGTAACATGTATGGGAGGGCCTCTATTTTGATCGTCTGCTGAACTTCTTTAGGTCCAAGAAATAGAAATAAAGGGGAATAAAAACCCCTCCCTTTCTGGTGCGGCAGTACTACTTGGTGAGGCTGGAATGTGTTCCCTGGCAATGTGCCCCCATGAATTTCCAATTATGACCGGTCTTGATAAGATGATAGTGTTCATGGATCTGTTATACGAGTTGCCCATATCCGAGCGAATCTCTTGAGTCTGGTGCTCACCTGAGCTGGGTGGCAGACGGACCCTCAAAAGGACTTTCTGCTGTTTCCCCAGCTGTGATTGGCTTACTGTATCTACATGAAGGAGGGTTGAGTCTTCCAGTCCCGTCCTAAATTCCCTGCCAGGGCGGTAGGATCTAACATCCCTGTACTTGACAGGAAGATCACGCCTGTAAGCTATCCAGGGTCTCAGCCATAAGGCTCTTCCCCAGCCATGAAGTCGCCCCCTTAGGAGCCGTAAGCCAACTTAATTTTCCTGCAGGGAGGAGAATATCTTCCCTGGTCGGCTCCTTCTACAATGGGATTCTCTCAACATTAGCT
The DNA here is from genome assembly GCA_029574335.1 of Rana kukunoris. Lineage (NCBI taxonomy): Eukaryota > Metazoa > Chordata > Amphibia > Anura > Ranidae > Rana > Rana kukunoris. Next base: position 5,068 of record JAJQKJ010002949.1, on the reverse strand, counting down.
GCCTATGCAGCGATAGTTTTAGCGACTGCCGCTGTGGTGATAGCCGGCCTACAAGTGGCTTCTGTCGTGGAGCAGGCTTTCTTCAGTTCTATATTGATTTTACGATCAAGAGCGTCCCGGAAGGTAACTGCGTCTTCAATCGGTAGAGAAACGTCTCTAGCGAGTTCGCATTGAAGATGAATCGACCGTAGTTGCATTGATCAAAGAATCGATCTTAGACTCCCACAAGGGGTACAATCTGCAAACTTGTTGCTCATACTGGGCCGCTTATGCGACCCCCCCACTTATCCTTTATGAGGTTCTCCAGCTCTTCGATGAAGGAAATGATTCAGGGGACCCCCTTTTCAGCACCGGGAAATATTTCTGAACCTTCAGAAGTTTTGCCATAACCTCCTCCCAGCCGATCGCTTCCTTGACTGAATGGGCAAATGGTTCAACCAAAAAGGGACAGTCCGATGCCTGCTCACACTCCTCATTCTTAGAGAGGGTTACTGCACCCTGGCGTAACGCCGGGCGATGTGCTTGGGGAAGGATCGCCCACATATGATCCCTGTGGCGATTCTCCTAGGAGCTCAGTATCTACTCTGGCCTCTGAATCCTTGGTTACTTCAATGAAGCACGAGGGGCAGGCCAATTCCCCTGGCAAGGCTGGCGCCCCGCATATTTGGCAAACATTTGCCGTGGTGCGGGTAAGATAGCTCTGTCTGGGATGAAGGTAATCGTTCTGCGGTGGGGACCGACTATGACGGGAGTGCTATGACACGCGAGCGGCTATGCCTTGATTGAAGAAATCAAGAGGGTAACCTTAGCAATTTCTTGCGCCTTCTGCCGGAAGCATGGCTAGAATCTCCCTCTGTGCCGCAAACTTGCGTCTCTTGACCCGATAAGGCTACCAAAACTGTAGCGTCAGTGGCCAGGCTCTCTTTTTTGTCTCCCCTCTACTTATTACCTTCTGGACGGCCTCTATACCTCGTCAGCTGATGGTCGTCTGCGAGGGCAGTGGCAGTAGCAGAGACAGCCCGAAAAGGTGAAAAAGAAAGAGAGAAGGGAAAACATAACAATATGTTCCCCCCAACATTTCTATTTATTAAATTAATATAATAATTTTATATACATATATCTATCCTTTTTTTTTTTTTTTTTGGATATATTAATTGTTTAATTATGGATACACTTTCTCCTATGGTATGTTATAAATTAATATATAAATGTATTGAATGAATTGAATGAATGATGAAAACTTATATAGCACGGCACATGCAAACTGAATCGCCTCTGGGCGCTTGTATTATATCTTCTATCCTATTTGTTCCTTTTTTTTTTTTTTCTTTTGTGCGTGTAATCAGTTAGCCCAGGCTGATCTGGGACATGCCTGCACACACCTGGTGCAATCTTCACTCTGAGTAGAGCAGAGCAGCAGTGCGGCAGCCAGAACTACAGAGCAATAAGCACTGTTTCTTTTTTTCCTTCTTTTTTTTTTTAATGACGCGCGCATGCGCAGAAGCGTCCCGCTCGCCCGCGCCATTTTGGAAGAGGGCAGAGGAGACAGGTGGCGTCATCACTGAGCTGCAACGCATGCTCAGAGCGCCAAGGGGTACGCAGCGGTGACCCGAGAATATGGGGTGTCAAAGAAACCACAGGGCTCAGCAGAGCTGAGAAAAAAACAACAGGCAGACAAAGGTACAAAACGGACTAACCTTAGGTGGTAAATGTAATGATACAAATACCTTTGTGGAAACACAACACTGCACTGGAAGGAAAGACAGAGCGAAAGTGGGGGCCACTGTGAGATTTGAAGCTTTTTTAAAGCTTGCTACAGATGCCAGTATAATTTCCAGAGCCCCTGAGACCACCAGAACGATGATTAACATTGGGTGGTGTTTTGTGGGGGTCCCTAACACACATTCATACATATTAGCAACGCTGGATCCTGGCCTATTGGCATGGTATATATTTCTTAAGCCTCTCAATAGAATGATCTGAAATTTGGGGTTAACTGGAACTATAATAATCACTTTTATTTTTTTGATTTCTTTCATTTTGGATAGAGTTGGGGGGGGGGGTTAGAAGCTCTGTCAGTTTATTTTGTATTATCCCTGTCCGTTTGGGGAGATTGGCCTTCACTTCCTGCCCCATAGCCAAACAGGAAGTGATCGAAAAACTAGGCAAATTAAGGCCCCCCCGGTCCCCCCCCCCCCACAGAACTTGTGTGTGTCCCTGAAAATTCCTGGGTGGGTCATAAAAAAACAGGTGTGGCCTTGACAGGAAGGGTGGGTCATTTTTCTATTAGGGGGTGCCAAAATTTGGTCAGGCCTAGGGAAGCACAAAACCTAAATATCCTACTGCATATTAGGGCTTATTTAGACAGGATCAATTTACAGCCTGTTTTTAGATTGTGGGAGGAAACACGCACAGGGAGAACATGCAAACTCCAGGCAGATAGTGTCACGGGCGGGATTCGAACCAGCAACCCTTTTGCTGCTAGGTGAACATGCTACACACTACACTACTGTGCTGAACGAACATGATCGCAGCTGAAAGCATGAGATGTTTTTTTTTTTTTTTACCAATTCCATGCTTTCCAGCCTGGAGGACAGATGTGGGGTCTAATTGACCCCGCCTTTCTCTATAAAGAGGACCTGTCACACACTAGTCCTATTACAAGGGATGTTTACATTCCTTGTAATAGGAAGAAAAGTGAAAAATAATACAAAAAAAGGGACAAACAAGTGCAAAAATGAAAATATTAAGTTAAAAAATAAAAATAAAAAGGAATTTAAATGCCTGTCCCTAGTAGCTCGCACTCAGAAGCGAAACACGCATGCAAGTCCCACCCACATAGTAAACATCCTTCAAACCCCACATGTGAGGTATCATAGCGTGCGTTAGAGTGAGAGCAATTAATTTTAGCACTAGACCTCCTCTGTAACTCAAAAGTGGTAACCTGAGAAAAAAAGTCATGCGTTGCCTATGGAGATTTTTAATAACGAAGTTTAGCGCCATTCCATGAGTGTGCGCAATATGAAAGCGTGACTAGTTAGGTATCTATTTACTCGGTGTACATCATCTTTGACCTTATCCCTAAAATTGGGCTAGCTTTACTGCTTTCTTATTTTGTCATTCATGAAACAGGTTTTTTTTTGAAAGCCAAAAAAAAAAAAAAATTATGAAAAATTTGGCGCAAATACTGTGGAAATGTGTACAAAAAATGTCCGCCACTTTATTCCCTAGGGTGTTTGTTAATAAAATATATATAATGTTTGGGGGTCCTGAGTGATTTTCAAGGAAGAAAAATATAATTGTTACATGAAGGAGAGAATGCCAGAATAGGCGCGGTATGGAAGTGGTTAAAGAGTGCAACAATAAAAGTGAAAAACTCCTTGAAATTTCGTACCATGGGGGTGGGGGGGAATCAGGGCCGCCATCAGGAATTATGGGGCCCCTTACACAGCTTCAGGCATGGAGCAGAGAACAGGGGGGGGGGTGCTGCCGCCTGATATTGAGAAGGGGGGGGCTGCCGCAATTTGATAAGCGGGGGGGTTCCTTTACAAAAAAAATACATATAGAAAAAAATATATATTAAAAAAGGATGGTAGCCACCCGGGGGCCCTGGGGACCACTGGGCCCTTTAATAAAATAAACCTCTGGGCCCTTTAATAAAAAATAAATTAAAATATCGATATATATATTATATATATATATAAAATAATAAAAAAGGGGGTTGCCTTGGGACTCTGGGGCCCTTTATTAAAAAATAACTACCAAAAATCTAAAAAAAAAATAACATGGGGTGGGAGCTGCGGTGGCTCAACGTGAATGGCACTGCGCTGTTTTTTTTTGGGGGGGGGTGGGGCGTACTAAGCACAGGCGTACCTTGCATAGCACACCCACCGGAGCCGGGCTGAGACCACCAAACTCAATTCACATGTAGCCGAGACCGGGATCCTTGGCTGCAGAGGTGAACGGTCTCGGCTACATGTGAATTGAGTTTGGTGGTCTCAGCCCGGCTCCCGGTGGGTGTGCTATGCAAGGTACGCCTGTGCTTAGTACGCCACCCCCCCCCCCAAAAAAAACACCACACTTGCACGCACAACAAGCGCAAACGCACTTTGGGCCATGAGGTCTCCTAAAACAAAGAGAGGTGAAGGACCTACAGGGCTGGCTGGGGTGGGCTAGACTCCCTCATAGGGGGAGTCCCTCTGTCCCATCGGGCTCCCAAGTGTAGCCATTAGGGTGGGGTGAGTGGGAGGGCCCCCCTCACACCCACCATTGCCACCAGGATGGCGATTGCAAGTCCACTCCTCTCTCTCGACTTCACGCACAAAATACACTTTAAAAAAGAAATAAAGGAAAAAAAAAACCTGGAAAATATAAAATGTTTATAAAATTTTTATAAGCAAAAAGGTTGTCATCTGGGGCCCTCTGGGGCCCTTTCATAATTATATTATATATATATATATATATATATATATATATATATGTAAAAAAATAACCAAAAAAATATATAAAAATATATAATTTTTAGTCTTTTTTTTTTTTTAAAAGGGGGGGGGGTTGTCATCTGGAGCCCTGGGGATCTCCGGCCACTGGGGACCTCCAGACCCCTAAAACAAAACATTGGCCCTTTAATAACAAAAAATATGGGGGGTTGCCACCCGGGGCCCTGGGGCCTCTGGGCCCCTGGGGACCTCCGGACTGCTAAAAAACATTAAATTCCAAAATTGGCCCTTTAAATAAAAAATCCTAAAAAAAACAACTAAAAAATATATATACAAAAAAAAAGGGGGGGGTGGTTACCATCTGGGCGCTGGGGGCTCCAGGCATCTGGGCACCTCCGGACCCCCGGCCCCTTACAGGTGTACAGGCCGCGCCATCAGGAATTTTGGGGCCCCTCACACAGCTTCAGGCATGGGCCCCTGGGGGGTAGCCATCCGGGGCCCTGGGCCCTGGGGACCTCTGTGCCCTTTATAAAATAAAAAGAAAAAAAGAGAGAAAATATATTATATATATTTTTTTTAAAATAACATTTATCTAAAAAAAAAAAAAAACAAGGGTTGCCTTCCAGGGC